>OX104071.1:75806724-75855332 GCA_944474145.2 Dicrocoelium dendriticum | reverse complement strand
TTTAAAGCTTGGGCACATGTTAATTGTCGCCAGATATGTTTGGCACTGCGTTATTTCCTTTTTCGTATTAGCTTATGAACTTTCGTTCACTGCACCTGGGTCACATGCACTTCAAACCTGACTATTGACTATGTCGCACTTATGCCAATTATTGTTGCTTTATTATTGAAACGTTCGCTTCGCTGAGTGCGCTTTAACTGACGATCACTATGACAGCAAATCGTGGATGCTTCTTCCTGACTATACTCCTGCTCATAACGCTCCGGGCACCCGGACATTACTGACCGAGAAAAAATTACTATAATAGAACAGCCCTCATACTCAATTGATATTGCTCTAAGCAACGCTGGTATTAAGGAGCATCGTGGAAGAATGCTTCCAGCAGTGCGACGGAGCGTGGTAAAGAATGACGGAAACCCGCATTAAACCCGACGGGGAATGTCCTGAAGGTGAAGTTATACAGTTTGTTGTTTTCGAGCTACTGGGATTCTATCAGTAATATAAAATATCACTGATAGCTCTTTGTGATTTTCCTGCTAAATTAAGTCGCCGTTTCACTTGAAGCCTCTGTACAGTTAAGAGTTACAAACATCGTTGGAGTGCAATATGTGTTCGTGAAGAACTGGTCCATTGATTTTGTGCTCATAGTTCGGATCATGTGAGTGTTGCATTAGGACCAATCTGTAAAATCTGTTTAGGAGTAGTGGTAGGTCAATGTTCAGACAAATAAGGGTAGCTAGATGAACGAGAATATATGCATAGAATTTGTGAAATGTGGTGTCAGTCAACTTGCAAATTGTTTATAGAAGCAACCTTATTTGGTGTAGAATACCATATGCCACCTCGCAGTACGCATAAACAGACATTTGTGGCTTTTGTAGGAAGAATGCCTGACTGGCGAAATTCCATCACGTCCTGAAATACTGCCAACGATAAAAGTATGCCCAGCGCTACTAAGTTTGCCAAACTGCCTCCTGACTTATTATTCCCGCGTTTATTCTCAGTCAAATTTCGTCAATTTATTTCTGTTGCCCAGGTGTTGGGCTTCGTCAGGGTCCACCGAGATAGCCTGGAGCTGGTGATGTTGGACGTCTCGAGAGTTTAGTCTTTGCCATGTAATGGCCTGATTCTATCGATTAATCATCGTTCCGAATCATTGATTTGAATTTTATGTCGAATCCGTGGCCAGGGGGTGTCGCATGTGGGTCCACGAAAATGGATAGATGATAAGAAAACTTAGAACGGTAGGGAAAGAAGAACAACACCTAGCACACTGCCAAGCAAATCGACCAGGATTCTGTTAATTTTCGAATAAAGTTTTTACTACATATGTGGTGGCTTAAAGCTTTGTATGAGCCGAAGAAAGGTTATAAAGGTTATATAAATTATGCTCGTCAGCTAGACAATAGGATGCGTCACTACAAGCTTCCGGACTTTAAAGAACAACGACATAAATCTCTCGCTCCAAAAGACCTGCTACATTGTCCGTTCGTTTTTA
The DNA here is from genome assembly GCA_944474145.2 of Dicrocoelium dendriticum. NCBI lineage: Eukaryota > Metazoa > Platyhelminthes > Trematoda > Plagiorchiida > Dicrocoeliidae > Dicrocoelium > Dicrocoelium dendriticum. Next base: position 75,853,834 of record OX104071.1, on the reverse strand, counting down.
TCCGCCTCGATGGTCTACGTAAACTGGAGCGACTTTACGATGATCCTTTCAAGGTTCTGCAGCATAATGACCGCGTATTTTTCATTGACCGCCACTGTAAACGAGATATCGTTGACATTGACCTTCTCCCGGTCACCCACATGGAACCTGACGAATCAACTCAGGAACAAAAGACCACCTGGTGAGCAATTGCTTTCAATGATTTATCGTCAGACCATTACAATCATATAGAGGCTAGAAAGAGAAATCGACCCACTTAATTCAAAACGAATTGATCACGTGAAGGTCAATGTCAGAGTGGAAAAAATGAATTAGGTCTTAGAGGGCTAGATGTTCGCTACCGCGTCTGACCGAATCAACTCAGCCTATGTTTCCAACACCCCTGATCTCAAGCATCACCCTGCATCCAAGCATCCTACATCAGCTTCGCCGCTTTCCATCGGGCCAACATCAATGTCTTCAGCAATTCTTCCAACCATGGGATCCTATAGAACATCTCAGACGAAGGTTTCTTCTGATCCGCACAAATCTACTAGGTCGAGTAGGTGCGTTCACTAGCCAGCTCGCACAAGTGATTAGTTTCATTTTAATTTTCTTTTCCAACTTACCTTTTACCTTTTGGACAACATCGTACGAAAATCAAAAATGGGAAAAGTTATTGACAACGCTAAAATAGCGGACAAAACTTTATGAAGACCCAAAAAGAGGGCAAAAGGCAATGAAAACCCAAAACAGGACGAAAACGTTTGGAACAGTCTCCTCCCTCTCTTTCCTACCCTTTACTGCTGATCCTCTCTATTTTCTTTCCATTTTATCTGTACGACTCAATCTTAATGCACCGATTAATCAAGTGTCTGATCGGTTTCCCTCACTTCGAGAGGCTTGCCGGACCTCATCACCCCTGTATAATTTAGCCTCTTTGATATTTAACCTGACTATTTCCGCTGGCCCTCCCCACAGTCATTCTCACCACAATTGTACGACCCAACCTCAGTGCGCCGACTAATCTATTCTTATCTGAACGGTCTTCTGCCCTCCTATTACTCCCAGATGTCCGTGCCATTTCCGACCATGGTCTGGCAGCGACTTCGCTCTCTTCCACTTGCGTCTAGACCCCTGTTGCTTTTATTTTCCTCTTATCCATGGCCTTCTCTGTTATTGCGCTCCATTTTTATTCCCACGGCTTGCACTCATTGCGCCGAACCAAGTTATCCTCGTGCGTATGGTCTCCTCCGCTCCGACCTCGCTCCTGATTACTGGCGGCACTCGGACCATTGCTAAGTGTTTCTTGACTATTACTTCCATTAGTATGCTCACCTTACCTCTCTTCATATGCCTCTGCTCTTTACCTTATGTTCGCATTTGCCTATTAGTGTGACCGTACGTGGGATAACGACTCCCAATGCACGGCAGTTTTGGCCCTCTGTGACTTTCTCTAGATTCTGACGGCTTTTGGACTGTGGAATCATGAGCGCTTTAGCGTAATTACTCTCACGAATTACTCTTCGCACTGCCGTCCGCATTCATCCGCTCCTTGCCGATTCTTTGCATTTCCTTTTCCTCTTGGAACGTTGCTTTACGTACTGTTGCTCCCGCATTCGGTCTCAACCTAGTTCGCCTTAGTTTCACCTAAGGTGCCTCTCGCATTCGGACTGCTGTCATCATCATCGGTTTATCTGTTCCTCTCCAACAATCGTATTATTCGCTCAATTCTGTAAACACGCTTTCTTATATCGGTCTCTTGATCCTGCGCGTGCAGAACCTTCTTCCTACGTAGTAGTTGTAGTCTGAGCCACACCAGCGACGTGATGTATAGAACGCGCTTGCAAATCATGTATACTAAGCATAATTACATAGGTTTTAATGTATCATAGGCACTGTTGCGCGCCACCAGTCTTTCGATAGTGCTCCTTGATTCATTGCTGCCTGTCTGTTTGGATGCCTCTTGTCCGTTGCCCGTTTTTTCCCGAGATTTCCAGTTACATCGGCCAAAACAAGAAGGGTTATCCACTGGGACTGGCCGACTCATTCTCAATAGCCAGCTGGCTTAAACACTTGATCCTTTCTCCGGGAGATAAAGAACCCACTCATCGTTCCAAATGGAGCTCTTTCCGCCATTCTGGAGACGCCACTTTCACGGGGTCTAAACAAATGGGTTTAGCTCGCCTCGTACTCACAGTATCACAATTCACTCACCTGAAATATCTACATGGATCCCCTGTTCCACAACGGAAGACAAACAATGCTGGCGTGATTACCTCGGTTAGCTTTGCTCATTCTCACCGGCATTCAAAAAATTGGTTTCGGTGCCATACATTTCCGAAAGAACATTCCGATTCTCCATTCACCTGGAGCTTTTCCGATGTCATTCCACGGACAGTTTTACTCTCGTATAAATGGCTTTCCGATGGCCTTTCATGGAGTTTTCACTTGACCATGGAGACAATTACACTCACTTACATTTGAAGGAATTCCGATTCCATTTTGCGGAGTTAGAAACCCGTAACGATCCCGCACTGGACAACGCAATGGCATTTTCGCCTGTTATGGACGTATTTAGCCACAAGGAACAACTGCACTCACCATCCCCATGACAAGTCCAGCGTGGATAGCTGGACACGGTTTGCGAACCAGACAAGTATGTAACGGAAAAAGCCAGCCTCTATTAACAATTTTTACTCACCTGCACCCTTTATCATTCGACTCTGCGACTCTTTCGCATCATTGACCGGTTTCAACGACTACTGCCGGTACACTACCAAGCCAATCGGTCAACCAAGGAAGAATTTTGGCTGCCAACCGACTGCGAATAATAGAGTGCAAAATCGGTCTGTACGATGTATAGCCGGCTAGCACTACTGTTCAACGGAAGCTACGGCAGTGTTCCAGGACGTGGTGGGTTTTCGCCTGGCAAGCGTTCTCCCTATAAAAAGCCACAAATGTCCGCTTAACAACACTGCAACGTGGCGGATGTGACTCGCCACTGAATAAAGTCACAGCTGAACATTTCACACTGATGCAGTCCTCACTTCTACGTACAACCTGTGCAGCTGATTTTACTATGAGGAATGCTTTGATGGAGCACAGAACATTCCGATTTCTTAAAGCTCATTGATTGCACCAAAACCTTGTTTGGGCTTCTCTGCTCACGGATTACTACCTGTCGAAATCACGCCCCACTTGTATCTTGACACGATAAGTGTGACTGATTTTTAAGCGCCCCGGCACCATCGTGTTTCTTGGTCTGACTATTGCCTGACCAAATACCCACTCGTATGGACTACTTCTTTCCTGTTATATCTTTCATTAAAACGAAATGTTTACTATTCCAAAGCAGCTATGCTTGTGTGCATATTTGCTCGCGCCTTCACAGGTGTGCTTCGTTTTGCCGAGAATGTACCATTTACTTATTTTAAAAAAACACTTAAATAATTGCCATTTGCTTGGAGCGTACCTCATCCGGTAAGCGTAAGTCTTGCTTTTGCCCTCGCCATCACTGTCATTGCCTTTGTTTCCGTTTACCTTTCATGGATGAACAGAATTAAGATGACGAGCGTGAAGCGAATATTTGTTATTCACCAACTTCCAAACATTTTAATTTCATAATCTTCTTCCCACAGTTTGTGTTGCTATCAAGTTTAAGGTACACACTGGTGGGAACCTGCCAGGGTCTGATCGCCTGGCTCGCCCCCAGAAGCTGCATCAGGCTCACTACCTGGACCTGCAAAATGTTGATCCCTGACGGATATTCCTCAAGTAGACCAAAGGGTTAACCACGGTTGCCCTTCTACCAGGGCTGTGTAGTGCCAAGAAGATTTCCCCGTATGAGTGTGTAAAACACTCCGTGATATTAAAATCATACTTTTCTCACGTATTAAGGAATTAGGCGGTCTGCTTGTCGGCAGTTTGTTCCCCTTTTTAAAGCACAAATAGGACATCTAGCTCTGACTCGCGCGACTCGTCTACGAACGGCGCTTCGTTCACGCACTGGACGCCCAACTACATTATCCCTAGCTAGCTCTCTTCTGGTGCCCAATTTTTACCCTTATCCAGCTCTCCTCTCATTTAATAAAACTTTTCCTTAGCTTATTTTTTGTGTACTCCAGTACGCTCACGGTTGTTCGTTTAGGCCAGAACTGGATATTTAGTGCACGATGGAAGCGCTATACCCAACGCAAGTGCATTGCTGGTCAAGACACAACCTTATTATTATATTGCCTTTCATCCTCCACATGTCTATTTCGGCAGACGCCTGTCTGTTAGTATGCCTACCTTAATAAATGCTTTCTTTCTAGGAGCCGACAGTTTATTCTTGTCTCAATGGCCTCCTGCATTCCGAATATTGAGACCTTACCGATGAAGTGTCAACAGCTCCAACCGTCTGTTCACAAAGCTTCCAGATAACAGTAGGCTTTTCAACTTCTCATCAATTGAACCTTTTCCTTCGCGACACTAAGCTTTTTCTTTCCACTCTCTTTGTATGCATTCCTTCTTCAAATGGACGGATATACGTTGTTGGCCGGCCCTGATCTAGCCTACACTGATAAGCCTCCTGCTTTGTGACCTCTCCCAGATTTTTGAGATCTAATTGACCTAATCTCTGCGGACCCAGCGCTCTTTAATCCTCACCTCAAAGGCATTGCCATTCATGACTCATCCTTATTATTATATACCCTTACATACCTAATATGTCTATATCTGCCGACACTCTCAGTTTTTATTCCGATATTCATAATATATATTAAACTCAATCAGCCGACATTTTAGTCTCGGCTAAATGGCGTTATGCTTTTCAACAACTTTGTCCGTACTGAGGAACTTTCGGCAGATTCAACGGTCTATTCACATCACCTAGATAACGTCGCTGGCTTTTCCAGTCCTCGTTAATGTAGCGTTTGACTTCCCGACCAAATGCTTCCTTGTCCGTGCTCTCTCTGTACATTCCTTCTCTAACCTGACACATAAATCTTTGCGCCAGGCCATCACCTAGACTCGGCTGACCATTCTCCTGCTTTTTGACTTCTTTCAGACATCCGAGAATTAAAGAACCTACGCTCTGCAGACCCAATAGTCTGTGACCCTCAGCCTGACAGTCCTGGATGGCTTGTTACTCACCTGTTGACATTCTAACATTTATCCCGAACTCATCCTTTTCTAATGGCACTCACTACGCGATATCACTATTGCCACGATACTTTTAGGGTGTTTTGCCGAAGAAAACGAAGGACTTGTTTAACCTGTATATCAAATGGACTTCAGAACAATAAAATAATAGGTAGCAAGTCATAATTAATAGGTTTATCAAGTGGTTTCCTTGGATGCGGTATCGCATATAACAGGGATGTAGTCTGGATACGTAAACCTCGATGTGGCCTCAAATACCGCTGGTACCCATCGGTAGGTTGCGACCGTCGGTCGTCCTGCACATCAGAAGGATACCCGGCTTGCGTAGCCATTCAGTTTGCTGAGGGTGTGAGCAGCCGCATGTCTAGCAACACCCAACAACTGGTGCACTACATCAAACGATTCGAGAGAACCTCCGCCTCATACTACAGTGTTCGAACGTCGAAAACGGATGCCTCCGCCGAGAAGACACAGATAAAGTATAACTGCCACCGGAATATGTTTGCCCACCATCCAAACGAAGGCAAAATTCGAAGAAGATTAGATCACACACATTGCGGGGCGTGTTTCAATGACTGCAGGCTATGGACTTCGCTAAGAATAACCAAGTTCCACATGGTACATAACCACTAGCTTCCGGGAGACGTCGCATTAAAGTGGTTTAGTAGAAATAGTCGGTTGGAGCCGGAAGAGCTGGAGATAATCAGGCCGATGCTTGAATGCCGAAGCCTAGGTTAACCTCCGGTTCTACGTCCGATCGAAGTTCGGAAAATACCTGACGAACGCGGACGTCGGCAACCTTCGAGCGGGGCACGTGTTCGGTTGCAACAATCCAGGTAACGTGCTTTTTGATTGGGTAGCCTAAAATGCATTGTTTTGGGATATAAACTGGACATGGAATCACAGTTTAACCAGCGAGGCCGAGCCAGCTGTTTGCGTGACGAAAACAATCGGATCACCCTATTCGTCTACTCCACACCCGAGATGCTGCAACTGTAGTCCCGGTTTCCTGACTTGTTGCTTATTGATATCCTCTTCTCCACTAACCATCAGAGATATTTTTCATACCACCTGCTTACAGTCGATGGCTGTCGAACAATTCTGCTGGTTGCCACTTTTTTCTCTGGCCGGACACGGAGGCTGACGCCAGAACCTTCCTCCTAACGTTCGTGAAGTTCGTAGGTGGTGCTACTGGCGTGAAGCGCATCATATCCGATGGTGCACTGGCCATTGCGAACACTGTACATAACGTCTCTCCTTCCGCACATCATTTCGTATGTCGCATTCATATATTTAGATATGTTATCAAATGTTTTCCCCAATCCAGTTCCTTCAGACATTTCTTCATCGCGATATACACGTGCAACTTTTAGAAATATTTAGCTAAGTTAGAACGTATTCGTACTAATGATCAACCTTTGTTCCACTATATCAGTTCGTTCATTCTTCTCAACTTCTGCTGATATGCAAAAAGCAAGATGCCTGGGGCTGTAACATACGGCATACACGACACGAATATGTTGGAGTCCATGCATCGCTGCTTGAATTTGGAACTACTGAATGGGTGAATTGGCTTGTGGGAAGCCATACGAGTCTTATGGATAAGCGCGACGTATCTGATATGGAACCGACAAAATAGCGATATCGGATGCACCTCGTCACGACCTCCGAATTGTCGGTCATCCGGAGTTGGACCGCTTGTTCCGTCGATTGATGCCGTACGCTATTTTCGCAATAGCGTCTGACTTGAGTTCAATATATCCGGTTGTGTTTTAAGCAGCGATGAGCATGTAACCGTTTTCAGCAATCGTCGTCTGGTGGCGGTGAACCCTGACAGCCGTGCGTGCACATGCAAAATAAACGTGGGATTTGGACTTCCATGCAGACACCGGCTGCACTTCGTACAGCTTAACAGCGTGGATGTCAATGAACTGCCGGTCAGCCGACGGTAGAGGAGCGACAATAATGGGGCACTTGCCGTTTCAATGGCGTCGTTGGACGCGCCAATAATCGGAAGACAACCACCGAGCGCCACTTGTAGTATGGTGTTGAACGATCTAGGTGCACTGTATCAGCGACTGCAGCCAGCGCACTTGGCTTTGTATACCGCGTGGCAACGGTGTTTTCTTCAACAAGCTGGCTAGCTACCGTAAACCTTTAGAACACACCGCTTAATGTAGCTCAGCTTCGGTATAATAACACAGTTGTCCTATCAAGCTTGTGCATTCAAAACTTGCATACTTTCACAATTGTTAAGCACGTTCACTAGTGATGTTCATCAGCCAGGTAGATTAACACTCAGCACCTTTGACTACACCGTTGCTAACTTGGTGTGTACCAAGGGACTTTCGTGCGTCTTTTTCGTTCTTCTCCGACTTAAGGATTCTGTGCTGTATGTCTGACAAAAATCCGACGCCTCTTCATTTTGCAGTAGTCAAGTGGTGTATACAACTCTCTCAAGCTAGGGGTTTTGATGTCTCTACTTGTGAGCTATATGCAAATGTTTTGCACCCCACCGGACTTTCAGTTGTTCACAGCAACATACACGCTCCGTTGCACTGATAGTTCCCTTACATCCGCTTATTTTGATGATGGTGAGGGAGAAGGTACCACGATATCATACTACCAAGGCCCGATAAAGTTAAGGTCACTGTCCAAAAGGATGTAACGGATTATCTGCGGACATTCAACACCGAAACCATAGCTAAGTCCGCGTGTCAGTCTGGAAGTTGCATGCAGCAAAACAACCTCATAGAATCGGTAACCTTATATATAATTCGCTAAATCGGCACTCCCATCGTCCCTATCATACCCGTTGTGTGTACATAAACAAATTTGAGGACTTTCAATTTGTCGTGTCCAGCTGTCAACCAAGCGACTTTCTGCGTGGAGACAGCGACACCGTAAACACAGCAGGAGCCTCCGGACACTCATTGCATTGCATTTCGCCTGATTGGGAAGCACGAAAAGGCGAGGTGTATTCTACGCTGAATTCTCATGTCAGCCACGGGAATGAACTATGTCACACTCTTTGTGTGTTTCCAATCATGTGTACACTTGATCATTTCTGCGGATAATGCTGCTTGCCATCATATGCCTTACTAACGCGTACGCCTTTATCAAGGGTGTCAGCTGTATTTGGGTTACGTTAAAAGTATCGCTCCACAGACATCCGTATGACCTTACGCCGAGACAACATTCAACGGCTTCGCCCGCAAGCCGCTCTGCACAGCCTTACCAGACAGAGCGGTGACAACCGTTGATCGGACCTCAAGGTTGAAAGGCGAACTGAGTGCGTGCGCGCAATTGCAAGGCTGTGCAGCACCGCAGCACAGGCTACTGGCTGCCTCGGCCTTACCAGCCAGGTCGGTCGCAAACGTTCAGCCACACATCAAGATTGAAATGCGCAGACTTGCAAATCTCGCCTGTTGCGGCATAATCGGAAGTACATCGTAAAAGACCGGAATTTTACAGCGGCCAATTACGAGTACAATGCTCATATTTTGCTGGCAATATTCGGGATCGCAATACTACAGGATTGGACATTTTAGTCAGATCATCGTGAAACATCCGTCCTCATATGCGGAGTTTCATTGGGAAAGGAGCACACATGTCATTATCAGGTGCACAAAGTTGCCATTACACGGATAATGTGCTGCATGAAACAGCAGGTGTCACTGAAAGGATAAGCCGAATAGCAAATGGTCGCACCTGAGGCCCTGGTAGCCATTGCTTATCACTTGCATACGGTATTTATCGTTGTAGTTACAAAGAGTGAACTTCTGCGAAATGCTTTTTCCCAGTCTCCTAACTGCAGAGTTTTGATGTCTATGCACGTGAACTGCGTGTACATTTACTGACCAGTTTTGTGAAATCAGGCAGTCAAAATATTATGTGTTAATTGCGTGCAGGTCAAAATAACCACGCAAATGTGCTTACACCTAGAGCTTTACAGTCAATGAGAAAACTGTAACGCTATGTGGTATATTGTGCAATACTCTGAAGTTGCGCCAATTTTCAACAGGGTACCGATACCATCAGGTTATTCAGCCTAATGCACCTGAGCGATTTAGATATGGACTTCCCTATGGTTTGCGCGTTCATCTCGCGCGGATAATCCGTTTTATACATGAGAACAATGACCAAGCATTAATCCGGCGTTATTGGTCTGATATACTGGTATCTTCTCTCTATTACATCATGGGACGACAGTCAAAAGTTCACTAACCGCATATTACACATCATACAAGTCTGATTCAACAGATATAGCAGTGTTATGTATGTTGCGTGTTTCTGGGCCCACATTACAGCTCGGTGTAGTGAAAAATGCGCACACAACTTAAATGTTCCATCGTGCACGGCAAACTGCTCGTTGGAAGAACAAGTTGCTGCTGCTTTTCCTGTCAACGAAATAAGCACAGCTGATTGTTAGTGCGTGTGTTCACTACCGCCTTCATCAAGTCTGCACGTCTTACACCCGCAGGAGCATCGAAACTCTCACATACACATACATTAAACATGAATATGAGGCTCCAGATTTTGTCGCACTAATAACCTCAGCAGAACTAATTGCATGCATTGCACAACGACTTAAGCCATCGCACCACACTGTCGTTGATTGTACGTGGTCAGCCGAATAACTGGAACTTGCTACAACCTCTCTGTATTCACCTCTGTCTTTTGGCTTCCATACTTCTCATAACCTAGTTTGCAATGATTATTTTCTCTACTGTGTTCTGCAAAGACGTAATAGATTAGGAGAAACACAATCACTGCCCCAGTCGTTTGGCTTATATATTATTCATACGACTGTTGGCAATAAGCATTAGATGTGCTGATTTTTCGCCAGTGCGTTCTGCAACGAGTTGGTCAAATGAGAACAATTACGTTCGCTGCCTTCGGTACCCGTCTATTTTGGTCATTGGGATTTTTCCCAACCACTGCTTACACGTTCTCCAACTGCGTTCCATTCCGCCGCAGCTTCTGTTCCTCCATGTAACCACCGATACTACCACACCATTGCAACTGCAATTCTCATTCGAAGGTTTGTCTCACTGCTGTTATAACTACACAACCAAGGTCTGTTTAGTCGTACTTGCATTGCCATTCACTACTATCGGACGTCATTGTTCCATTGTTTTACTGGTGTCCCTTGGCGCGGACAGCAGTTTCGCTGGTGAACATCATACTCCGGCTTCATCCGTTATTACGGCTCTGTATTCCTTATCATTCCGTGGTTGTCATACTATCCGTCTCCGCTCGTAGGCAGCTAGAGTATGCACTGTTCACGAGGTGTACTGCTAACAATTACTACTAAGGAGCCATGAGGACAATATCCGCACATTTACCTCGCCTCATTATCGTGGTTCTTCCCAAGCACTTTCGAGTAGAAGGTTCTGTGACTGACAATTCGTTAACAAGCTCGGTCATCAACTATCCACCTAGTTAAACGCTGCCTACTTGCGTGCACTAACAAACAATCGCCTATTTCATCGATTATTAATATCAGTCGCAGGCATTTGACTGGCACAGTTGCCATTCTGTGTTCTACTATATGACGAATGCAGGACTGCATTTTAATCGTTGTAGCTGCAACGTGTAACCCGATCAATTGCCAAAATGTGGGACTATGTAGCTGTCATTTATAAGTGGCCCAGGTAAAAAGCGAGCAGTCCGTTCGGAAAATAGTTACACTTGTTGTCGCCACCCAACAGCATGCAACCGATGCTAAAAACCATTGACCGTAGGCTGCCTAACAACATTCACTACAAGATAGTGCTACACGTTCGCACGCTGCAACGATGGAATACACTAGTTTGCACTGCTGGCCCTTTGAACATAAGCGAACAACTTCTTCTAATGGAAAGAGGCTGTATGTGCGGTTGCAACATGCTCACACTGAGCATGTGTAATAACGAACGCGACACCCTTCACCCATGGATAAGTACACACAATGGTAGTCACAATGTGTAATATGTGCGTACATTGCACAAGTAGATAGTATGGAGAAACGTTACATGACAATGACATTATTAGTAATGTGGCGTAATTTTAGCGATATGATTAGCGCACAGGCAGCTAAGCAGAAGAGACAACACATTGAATTGTCCGGACCTGCAAAATGCCACCAACTCACTGGGTACTCTTCTGTCCTGACCGATTAGCTGGGCCAGATTTGTGTTTGTTGAATTGAACGTATTTTGGTTTCCACGCGTTGATCGTCTGCAGAATCACGTGAATTCTCCGAGGGATATCCCATGAAATATGTTAAAGTGTTGTTGCAGCTCTGAATGATAATCTATTTTCCCAAAAATGAATCGGGATTCCGCCCTTGGGTAAATTGTATAATGGATAGGAGTTGTAGGCATCCATGATCAATTGAACGGTCAAAGCGAAATGAAGAGCTTCGGATGAGTGGTAATTAATGCAAAATTATTTAGTAGCAAAAGATTATCGAACTTAAATGTTCTAGCCTTAGTGAGTGTCAGAAATGAATCGGGATTTGTCAAATCAAAAAGGAACTTACAACAGCAGGACATTCTGCATTCCGAATGCAACAGGAGAGTTCCAGTTAAGAAGTATGTGGAAAGATATTGTTAGACGAACGAAACCCAATTTTCAGGCTTCCGAAAAGTTGCATCCTCGCAAGGTAACGAATAACTTGTCTAGTCAATAAGTACTAACAACGGCGAAATATCTTTCACTCATATACAAATAAACAAATATGGTGCCTCATATTGTATTAATGCCGCAGCAATGGACGATTCCTCTGGTGGCTGATGCTGAATGTGTGACAAACTCGGAAAAAAGTCAACGAACAAACCCAGACACAAGAACAGACGAAAGATATGCATCTGAAACGCAGTCGAGTACATGAGCAGTTTCAATAGTTATTGAACTATGGTACCCCTGTACCATATAATTAGTGCTTAACTATCTCATATACATCTGTTCCACAAAATAGATGAAATAAAACGAGGAGCGATCAGACCACGAATCGGTAGAGAATGGAAGTTTGTTCCAAAATAAAGATAAAGAAGAAAAAGCCAAGAGAGATTGAAATGTCCTAAAGCGCAAATGCTCAACCTGTGGAATACCCAATGTATCAATGTGTCAGCTATACGCCGTAACGGCACTTCGCTGCCGCGCGACCATCACCAGTCAGCGCGCCGACTGAGTATACCGCGAGGAGGCCCACCCCTACGCGGATTCGAACCGGTAACCTTATGGTTGCAAACAAACGTGCAGATCACTCTGCCACCGGCCGACTGTGGAATACCCACGGGTATGCGGATGAGAAATGCTGAATATGGAAAGAAGACGTCGCTCGGAAACCGCGACTGCGACAATATGCCTCAGTCCTAAATTCGTAGAATTGGGAGAAGTCAGTGGCAGGAGAACTGCTTTTAGGTACAGTCAACTGAAGAAGGAATACAAACGGAGAACACGGATAGGGAAAGCATAAGTTCAGGTAGTAAAAGGCTCTACTGAAGAGAAGTGGAAAAACCGACGACGTTTTCGAGGTGATAATGTGCTGGCTCCTCATTATTAATATTAAGAAGGACAAAGGATGGTCAGCAATGCAATTTAGGAAGGGTTAAAAGGCATTGGGTAGGCAGGGCCTAGATCATTTGATCTCAGAAATCTGTGAGAGGTGAGGAAGCAGGAGACCTTTCAAAAAAGAACAAAAAAAGGCAGCGCGTTGAGGCTAGGCCGCCAAGTTATGGAGAGTAGAATGCAGTGAGGGCTGATGTCATCGCCACAACTTGAGAACATGTAAATCTACGGATGCATTCTAATATAGACTACTAACGAGTTTGTCAGTATGGTAACATTTTACCGTAACTAAGTTGCGGGTATGGACCATTCTGATGATGCTTGTGACGTTGATTCAGGTTAGGGTTAAAGCTTTGTGTTCCTAGGGGATGAAATGATCAATGACTAGTGGGGAATATCGCTGCGCCTACATCGAAGACTCTGACGATGGATCCTTTGAAGACGACCGTGTAATATTCGCACAGTGTGGGACGATTGGTGTTGCCATTCAGTTTGTTGAGGGTGTGAGCAGCCGCGTGTCTAGCAACGCCCACGAACTGGTGCACTACATCAAACGATTCGAGAGAACCTCCGCCTCATACTACAGTGTTCGAACGTCGAAAGCGGATGCCTCCACCGAGAAGACACAGATAAAGTATAACTGCCACCGGAATATGTTTGCCCACCATCCAAACGAAGGCAAAATTCGAAGAATATTAGATCACACACATTGCGGGGCGTGTTTCAATGTCGGCAGGCTAGGGACTTCGTTCAGAATAACCAGGTTCCACATGGTGCATAACCACTAGCTTCTGGGAGACGTGGCATTAAAGTGGTTTAGTAAAAACCGTCGGTTGGAGCCGAAAGAGCTGGAGATAATCAGGCCGATGCTTGAATGCCGAAGCCTATGTTAACCTCCGGTTCTACGTCCGATGGAAGTTCGGAAAATACCTGACGAACACGGACGTCGGCAACTTTCGAGCGGGGCACGTCTTCGGGCGCAACAATCCTGTTGACGTGCTTTTTGATTGGGTAGCCTAAATGCATTGTTTTAGGATATATACTGGACATGGAATCACAGTTTAACCAGCGAGGGTGAGCCAGCTGTTGACGTGACGAAAACAATCGGATCACCCTATTCGTCTGCTCCACACCCGAGATGCTACAACTGTAGTCCCGGTTTCCCGACTTGTTGCTTACTGATATCCTCTTCTCCACTGACCATCAGAGATATTTTTCATACCAACTGCTTATAGTTGATGGCTGTCGAACAATTCTGCCGGTTGCCACTGTTTTCTCTGGCCGGACACGGAGACTGACGTCAGAACCTTCCTCCTTACGTTTATGAAGTTTGTAGGTGGTGGTGCATCTGGCGTCAAGCGCATCATATCCGATGGTGCACTGGCCATTGCGAACGCTGTACATAACCTCTCACCTTCCGCACATCTTTCTTATGTCGCATTCATATAATTAGATATGTTATGAAACGTTTTCCCAAATCCATTTCATTCAGACGCTTATTCATCGTGATGTACACGTGCAACTTTTAGAAATATTTAGCTGTTGGAACTTATTCGTACTAATGATCAACCTTTCTTCCACTACATCAGTTCGTTCATTCTTCTCAACGTCTGTTGATAGGCCAAAAGCAAGATGTCTGGTGCTGCCGCGTACGGCATATACGACACGAATATGTTGGAGTCCATGAATCGCTGCTTGAATTTGGAACTACTGAATGGGTGAATTGGCTTGTGGGAAGCCATACGAGTCTTATGGATAAGCGCGACATATCTTATATGGAACCGACAAAATAGCGATATCGGATGCATCTCGTCGCGTCCTCCGAATTGTCGGTCATCCGGAGTTGAACCGCTTGTGCCACCGATTGATGCCGTACGCTATTTTCGCAATAGCATCTGACTTGATTTCAACGTATCCGGTTGTGGTTCTCTGCAGCGATGAGCATGCCACTGTTATCAGCGATCATCGACTGGAGACGGTGAACGACGACAGACGTGAGTGCACATGCACAACTATGGTGGGATTTGGACTTCCATGCAGACACCGGCTGCACTTCGTACAGCTTAACAGCGTGGATGTCAATCAACTGCCGGTCAGCCGACGGTAGATGAGCGTGAATAATGAGGCACTTGCCGTTTCAATCCCGCCGTTGGACGCGCCAATAATCGGAAGGCAAAACCGAATGCAATTTGGAATATGGCGTTGAACGACCTAGGTGCACTGTATCAGCGAGTGCAGCCAGCGCACATGGCTCTGTATACCGCGTAGCAATGGAGTTTTATTCAACAATGAGGCCCGTAAAATATGCCTCTGTTCAGGTTCCCTCCAGTGCACCTGGCCGCGGACACAAACATTGCCGATTGCAACCAGCTGCCGGAGTCCACATTTCTGAAGTTGGACGCTGCAACTCTCCATGTGTCGGCATTGTCGGAGGAGATTGTCACGTCGGCCACTGATAAGGTGGTCTTTAGCGACGTATGGAATGTGGCACTTGCAAGCTCGAATGTAGAAGGCACTATACCAGCAGTCACTTCATAATGACACATCGTACACCATTTTTCAACTTATAAAGAATGTGTTTGAACAAATTGACATGAGCAGAAATATGAGCAGAATATTGTGGGATTTTATGCTGACGACGGCAACACCATTTTCTGTGGCGTTCTGATAAGAGGACAAAACAATGTATTTTGCGCGATCGTAATCTTCCATTAGAGTAACGCTTATGGGAATTGGTTTCATACCTCACCTTGTCCACAGCACATTGCAAACTCCAGTTGCCTGTTCTCCTATTGATGTTGAAACATTCGTGGCGAAAATGTATTCTTACTTTTGCATTTACACTGTTCATGTTGAGGAAATAAGGGAATCCTGTGACTTTACAATGGTATAATACCAAAGCATTCTAAAATACGGGAAAACCAGGTGGCTTTCACTTTTGCCATCAGTGGAGATAATCCAGAAAGTCTTTTCAATGTTTAACTCCTATTTATGTCTCCACAGAAGTGTCCTACATTATTACGATATTTCTTTGAAAATCCCTACCATGAGCTGTGGCCCTTCTTTATACACAGCATCTGTTATTTTCCACGCTACCTTACTATGGAGGAATAAAATACTTCAGCGCTGGGAGTGTCGTCTGCAATGTATTATCTTCCGCACAATTGCAGCGAGGAGAGAAGAAACAGCTTTGTTCCAAACGAGGTATTCGAATTGGCCAAATCGAACAAGCGGGTCTCGTCAACAAAACAGTTGTGATGAATATTAGCACCAGTTTCTAGGACAATTGCCTCCATTATCTACAGGAAAGTATGAACCCGTTTCAAGAACTCATTGGTTTTATTAGGATGGCATTAGACCAACCGACGCGCTGGGAGAAATTTGAAGCAAGCGTCAGTCTCTTTGGACGTATACTCCCAGACCTAGAAACCAAGGACAAGCAGCTGTTTGTCGAGGATAAAAAGGTGTGTAGGCTTGCACCAGTGTACAAAATTTTGTTTTAGAACTGTAAACAAATATAGGTTGATTTATGGTGAGTAGTAGTGTTTTCCCCATTTCCAGACCAACTCGGTCGCATATGAACAATTACGAAATATTATATGATTTCTTTTCCATCTCCCTGGAACTAGTGCACCTACTGGAAGAATCATCTCAAAATGCTCCTCGTATGAACAATAGAACGATCGTTGTATACGGGTAAAACTAATGCATAACAGGTCCATTAGGTTGCTTATGGGGTAAACTCGAACTATAAAAAATGCTTAACAAAACATGGTTTACACAGTGAACTCACTGAAGTATACGTAGTACAGACTGGAAATCCAAGGTAACTCTATGAGAATCACCGGCAAATTGTAGGTTGGTAAAAATCGTATCTCCTACTGAAGTACACGTGCAGGAGGTGAAAAACGTGAAACGGAATCTAGGATTTGACGGTCTGTGAAAAGTCGTACAGGCACTTGTTTTCTTGGGTAATGAGTCGTGTAAGATGGAGCAGCAAAAAAGTGCAAGGTCAACCCTGGTTTTGAACTCTGCTAGGGTAGGAGCACATGTGACTGATTCCGGTAGGGCATTCCAGATTCTACACACTTGTACGCCAAAGCAATTCCGACGACATTCTTAACGACTGTGCTACTGTGCCAGCTTAAGATAGTGGCCTCTCAAATTGCGCTTAGTGACTGAGCTCTAGCACATGGCGACACGTGTGGTTGGGATCTCTGAAAATTTGGTAAGCCAATATGAAATTTCGGCGCAAGTGCCGATACTGTCCTCTGAACACCCTGAGCACTTGAAGCTTCCGTTCATACGACAACTTAGACAGACCCTCGACACTCTTGGTTGCTCGATGTTGCGGGGAACGTCAAGGCGGAGAGATCTTTCCTCAGCCATGGCTGCCAAACCTGTATTGCGTATTCCACATGTGGCCGTATGTATGAGCCGAGTAGTTGTGGAAAAGTCGCAGTGTCTAATCGTCTGAGTGCACGCTTCAGGAGGTCCACGTGTTGGATACCCCTCCTTGACGCCGTTTCAGTCTGATTAGAAAATCGAAAGTCAACCTGGAAAAATATCTTAGATAATTCTCGCCAGAAGACGTTTGAAGCTCCTGGTTGCCGCGTTTGTAGGAATGAACCAACTTGTGCCGTAGTTACAACACTCTACATTTGCACACATCGAATCGAATAGATTCTGGACAAAGCAGCTTAGCGTTTAAATACTGAAAGCAATACTTATGGTGAAAGGCAGTTCTGAGAACAAGGGCGCGGGGTATCCTTGCGAACGACTTCACGGCATGCCGATGCAGCGCCCAAATCTACCACTAAAATTACATTCATTTGGCTAGCCGAACAATCTCCCCGTAGTGTCAGCTGGTTGCTTCGGGCTTACCCACTTCCAACAAATAGTTCGGCGGCAGCGTTTCAGAACACTGTGGGTTTTCACCTTGCAAGCATCATTTCCTATAAAACCTCGTAAATGTCCGTTTAACAACACTGTGACCTGGCGGATGTGACTCGTCGAAAACTAAAGTCACTGCTTCTTACGTATCTAGATGACTTAGCCCAATCCACGTTGGTTATCCAATACGAAAATTTCATTTCTTTTTTTTACGCCTAACCCAAAACAATCACAAATACGGTGTCACATTCACAAATTCAAGCAACACAACAACACACTTTCTTACGTACATGCATTCATGCACACTTAACACATGGATCCATATGTTACTTATAAACGTGTGTTGCTTTTACAGTAACCAGTCCTTGTTGTATTACCATGATCATACCTATGCAGACGTGTCTCGCACTGTCGAGAATAAAACATTTCTTTCTTTCTTTGTTTAAGTATTGCTCAATAACTGTGCTTCTAGCTAATATTACCTCAAGCAGCACATCAACTTTTAATCGGAAACACTTGTACCGACCTTTTACTTTGGCTCCTGTGCTCATGAAACCATGGATTACAACTGCAAAGTCAAGCCGAAGGAGGGTTATTGTCACCATAGTAGAAAACTTGATATTTTCGAGAGCCAGCGCCATTATGATCTTGGATCCCACTATTATCCGACTAATTTCACTAGTGTATAAACTACGAATATTTTGTTTTTTTTAGTTTTTAAACAGCACGCTTTATGATTCCGAAGCACCTATGTGTGTATGTATATTTGATCATGCCTTCACTTGTGTGCCTCCTTCTATGGAGAATAGAACATTTCTTTATTTACTTATAACTTCGATAACGCAAGCGTAGTACTGACTATTCGCGTCAGCACATTTTGTTATTGCTTTGAAGCAATAAATTTAGATATATTCAGGAGTAGGGGATTTTGAAATAGATAAATGAGGTTCATAGAAAGCAAGCTTCCAAATCAAAATGGTCGTCCACATGCCCTGAAAACCACTAGACTGCAGTTTCAGCCTGTTAGGCATCATCAGTAGTACGCATCCATCGGATGCATCAGGATTCCAACCCTTGACCACCAGCGGCTTGAACCGTCAGTCTGCAGCTTATGCCGCTTGGCCACGGGGGACAGCTTCGGACCGTCATGATTTGTAAGCTAACTGTGATCTAGCGCGTCTTATCCTCCACTGCCATGCAAGTTACGAAGATTGCAGAGGACAGTGTTGGCCCCGAAAGACACAACATCCATTAACATTAGCTGTGCATGACACAGCATTTAGAAACTGTTAGGCGGATATACGTTGATGTACTCAAGAGTATGGGGTCTTGATGTAGATAATTCAGGTGCATTAATTTGTTGGACGGTCAGCAGTTGCAGAAATAAACGCGGGTATGTTAATTGTCCCGGTTTGGCGCGCAAGAAATCTGAAAGCGTCTCGCTTTGCCTCACGAATAATCTAGCCACATTACGTGTAAGTTGGCTAACAAGTGCGTCGCCACCGCTGTATTTCACAGTAGAGCATTATATTTAGACGTCGTGATTGTGCCTCAGGTGTTATAGCAGCGTTGTGTGGAGTTTGCTCGTGGTATGTCCTATACACACATATTCACAGTTGCTGTGAATACGTTTGTCAACGCATTTAGTCATCTTAACTACGAGAAGTGTGTCTTTCAGATACTCCACTGTTATTTTTTGATTGTTATTCCTTGTTAGTGCTGTCGGAAACGAAAAGGAAGTTCCTTCTACGTATAATATTCTTATTGTCCCAATGAATTCCGCCGTATATTTTCAATATGGTTTTAGAATATTGTGAAGCGGGTGTTTCACTAACGGTTTCGGGTATTCACTATTCAGCAGTTACGTTACTGTCTGCTTGCAAGCGACGTTCCCAACTCCCTTCTCTGTGCACTTGGCTTTATCTCTGTGAGACACAGAGACCGGAATTTTAGTGCTGTGTCCCATCTGCGTCCGTCGGTTGACGAAATATCGGTTCGGAAGCTAATCATTCTTGCAAACAGTGCAGTCAAGGAATGGCGATGTGCCACTACATGGTAAACGATTTCAGATTCCTCACAAACTAGTTTTTCTTGCCCACTTTCATGTTCAACATGTGCCATCAAGTTGATGCCAACAGTTTTGGCCATTTACTAGCGTTTGTCATTACTATGTACAACATAGTGGACATTGACCATCTAATGATAACACCATGTTCTTGAGTGCCAACTTCCGACTGAAACTCGAGCAAGAACAATATACGGCGCAATGTCCTACTCTCGGTTGTTTCAACCACCTTAAGCTTTGGTTACTCCCCAGATTAATCGCTTCAGTCAAACAGCGTTTCACGCATATCCAGTGCGTCGACTTTTGGCACCTTGGTAAGGAGTGAGCTAACGTTAACCTAAATCATCGTTTCATCTTCGTTTCACGTTAACTCATGACGGTTCTTTACGAACATATTCGTTCACCCTGTCAGCGGTTGCAATATACTAACAAGTGCATATAGATCAGCAAATGCAAGCTGTTGCCCACCCGGTAACCATAACACAATTACCGCGGCACCCTACCACAAAAAGCACTGCAGTAGATCATGCACTGCTGTGCAGTTGCTGGTGCTAACCTGATCCTTAAGGCCGATCAACTGCAGTTAAAAGGTAATTCGGCCACACCCACCGATAACCAACGCATTGTTCTATGATAGCGCGTAGTGAAACACTGCACGCATTAATTATTTCACCTAGGCACTATTTCTCACACCCGATCTCACGTACACACCACGTGAGGTTGACGGACATATCTGTTAGCTTACATGCAGCTACATCCAGTGGAGGTAATTGATACTGCCTCATTTTGGAGCACATGTCACGTCCGGTCGTCTGCGCGCAACAGTGAGCACTATGAACGTGGATGGAATATCTCCGGCCACCCAGTTCAGTGTTGTGTGGCTTGATGCTGCATAAGTGAGTGAGTGGGAGTTGACGTAGTTCCTCAACCATCTATGCATGCCGCAGGCTAGTCAGCTCCGCATCCTCTAGTGACTGAGCTCACTTGTTGTTTTGACGTCCGCGTGTGCATCACGTGGTTTGTCGGTTGAGCGCAAAGGCTAATCGTTGCACTTAATCTATGCAGGTGTTTTGAGTACTCGTGCAGTGATTTGCATTTATTCAAGACAATGGGCACGCATTTGTGCGTGTGCGCTACATTAGATGCAAGTTGATGTGCTTGTGGTTTGAGTTGCATATTTTTCTGGAGGAACATCATTTGCTGAAATAGAAGCTTGATTTCGTTATGGCTTCAATTGACCCGGAAGAGGTATAGATAGCGTATGGAGAAACTAACGCCTCCAATGTGGAGGACAGAATATTTCGCCTGATTTATGGGCATCAACCTTAGGTTTGACTAATCCTAGAGCCTATCCAATGCACTCTGAATTGGCCCTGAGACCCAGAGATGTTGACAAAATTCCAGAGTTTGAGGTCATCAGTAAACATTAACGACGGTACGTCAAGCTCCTGGGATAAGTCATTGACATAAATTGCGAAAAGCAACGGATCTAAAACTGAAACTTGCTGATCGGCACTAAGCACATCCTGTCTAAGCGAAAGGCTACGTCCTACGAGCATACACAGTTCTTTCACCTCCAGGAAAGCAGAAATCCATTAAAGAGCGCCTCGGGTTAACTCATACGATCTCAAAGTTAATGTGAATCGTTCAGGTGGGACAACATCAAAGGCTTTCGAGAAGTTAACGAAAAGCACGTCGATAGCCAGACCGTTGTCTACTGCATCAGTCCAGCTTTCACGAGCTAAAAATATATTTGTCAGCCACAAAAGTCCTTAACGGCAGCCGTCTTGTGCAGCACTTAGAAGTTTAAACATATTCAGGTGTTGCTCTACCGAATTCCTGACCAATTTTTCGCACAACTTAAATACTACATTGTCAAGCTGATAGTCCGGTAGTTCGGGGGCAGAACGCTGGCGCCGCCCATGAAAATTCGACAGATGCTTACTACTTTCTACACTGAAGTTTAGGCTCAGCTTTCGAGCGATATTGTAAACAGGCATGTGAGAAGACCACTTTGCTCTGCGCCCACTTCATTCATCAGCTTCAAATGAATTGAATCACGGACAGAAGAATTGGAAGGATGTAGCCTGAAGACTGGTGTCTTCATTATGTTGATTTCAGTTAATCAAGAGTCCTCCGGAAGCTTTGTGACCAGCTAAACCTGAGGTACAGAGGTCTCACTTGAAAAACACCAGTATACTGTTTGCTAAGTATACATGGCTTATCATAGTCTGTAGGTACACGGGTCCCGTCTGCTCGTTGTAAAGCTGGTATTGATAAGCTTGTATCGTTGCGCCGCTTTACGTAAGCAAAGAACTTCTTTGGCTGCATTAGCCAACTGCTTTTCGTACTGAAGACGAGCAGTCGTAAGATGTTGCTTTGAGTTAAACGCTCGATAACATACGTACATGCTGGTTTATGAGGCCTCTTGGTAAGTTTGCCAGCCCTTAGAGCGATTCCTGAGCATGTATTTAGCCGAATAAGCTACACAAAGTGGCTGCGCCCGTGTCTTCCTTTTCTTAATGAGTGGTAAGTTGGGAGCAAAGATTTCGTTAAGGTATGACTTAAGTTTCTCCCAAGCTTTCTCAACAGTGTCAGCCACGGTGATCGCCCAACGCAGAACTGTAGCTTTGTCTCGCATCGCGTTAAATTTTCTCACTAAATATTTGAACATGCCCTAGCGGTAGACCGATGAGACTTAGTTAGAGCCCATCGAAATAATATGCATGCATGGTCACTGGCGCCTAGAGGACAGCCGTAAGTAATATCGCCTAAGGAAACGTGTTACTTCGCAAAAATAAGTTCCAAGATAGCCGGAAGCTGGTTACTCATATATCTTGTCGAAAGGTCCACGAACTCTTGCAAAAATGCTTGCAACGTTAGCTAGAGGTGATGTGAACCGAAAGTGTCCACTGCCGAACTGCAGGGTCGTTCAGACTTTAGGGTGGTTGAAGTCACTCAGTATTCGAAGCCTATTGGCCGCCTGAATACGCACAAACTCAGTAACCACCCTGGAGATAATTCCAGGACTTCGATACACCACTACAACGGTAAGCTGAGCAGTGGAAATTCACACAATAGTCAACAAGGTTTCAACAGTTTGATCCGGTGACTAGAAAACACTGGAGTTTAACACATCAAGTTAAATGTCACATAAAAAGCGACGCCTTTACCTTGGCGGCCAACGGAGCGACCACATCTGAGCAGTGAGTAGCTAGGTAAACATATCTCGCCGTCTGTGCCATATGGGTATAAAAAGTAAAACCGTGTAGGAAAGGTCCGGCTGAATTATCGAAAATAGTAAGAATGAAGATGGTCTCATGTTTTACATGTGAACAAATGTCGTATAGTCATGGTATCGAAATCGAAGATAAGACTGGGGCGCGGAAAAATCGGAGAAAGATGTGTTGGCTAAGCCAGTGTTAGGCAAGGTTTTGCCATACCGGCATAGGCGCACATGTTAAGTGTAAAAATGCGGGAAAACCGTTTCTGGGTAAGGAAACAGAGTATGCTAACTTATGTAAAGAAATAGGCATGGATGAAGGGTATCGAATTGGTAGTGGAGAGCAGGTAGGGTTTATGACTGGGTTTCTGAGATAACCAAACTTTTTCTAGAAAACAATTGAGATATCCTTCGATCTAGGTACATAGTATTTGTAACTGTGTTTTTGATAAGGTGCGATCCGTGGGGTGCGACTAACGCCCCGGTTGGAAAATAGTCAGCTGGAAGGTTTAGTTGTGATAACCATAGCATAATCTTCAGTCCATTTTCAGGTAAGCGAGCGGTGTGTCAATGTCGGTAACGGCCAGAATCGTTGAGTATGGGCATGACGCATCCATTCTCTGGATAAGATGGTGTCAACCGAGGTGTCTGAAAAGGTCAGGGTAAAGGGCAACGGATAGAGGGAGGCCAAAGAAACCATGAGGCGGATATGTAGTAGAAATGCAAAAGTATGTATAAATTGCAACAGTAGAGAGGATGGATTGTTAAACAGGTTAGAGCACGTATAATTTTCGCCATAAACACTGCGTACGTGAGTTTTTACAGAACGGTTCAGTACAGATGCAAACAATCAAATACGGTTGCTATTATTGGTAGTGTACATGTGCATAAAGCATGTGAACAGAGATGGAAGATAACAAAAAGCAGCAGTGTATAGTTATTGATGCGAAGAGGTTGACAGACACGATGGTGTCTGACCTAAGAATTCAAAAAATTTGTAGCAAGTGCGAATTTGGCATCAGAAGAGGGGCTACGCATGGTAAGTAGCAAAAGAGATTAGACGGAGGAAGGAAAGGAATAGCAGACAACAACTTCTAGACACCAGTATTCCCTCTCTTTCCGTTTTCTCTGAGGTCGGGAGCTTCTTTAGGATAGGGGATTCGACTGTGGAACAGCGTTTTCACGCTAGACAGCACTTTGTAACCGACAAGAGCCTACCTATACCATGGCGGTACACCAAAAAGATTGAACTGCCCTCATCACCACGACCGTTGTCCAGTGTGGATAGCTGGACCGTGTCTCTTCACGCTCCCGAAAAGTATACATAATCAGACAGTTTCAGGCACCAGACATTTTGAAATGCCTGTGCATCTGGACACTCAACAATACGACACTCCGTCAATAAACTCTCTCCTCTTCCACCGGTCTCGAGGACTATGGCGACCCTGAGCAAGCGATCTGGTCAGCCAACAGAGGAAAATGGAAGTCATCCGACTACGAATAAACCGCAGTGGTCGGCATAGACCCTCACCGGAAACCAGCATTCACAAACACGCTACTGACCACCGTGCCCTCACCTGCCTTAATACCTATGCACAAGGTCGTCTCAGTAAGGTAACCAAACTTCGTATTCGTCAGATCTCCATGCCTTTGGACCTAGTTATGGTCACCGAAACATGGCTGCACATGGCGCTCACGGATGGTGAGATTGCACTACCGGGCATGACTTCCATAAGAAACGATCGACTTACAGAGGAGGGAAAGTGCTCCTGTATTAGCGATCCAACCTGCAGGTTGATATCATTGAGGGCCCAGAAACGAAAGTCGTCGATTCTCTGGTGTCGTCTGCAGCTAAGACGTGGTGATGTGTGTTGACTAGCAATAGTTTATCTCCCTCCAATGCCACTTTGGAAATGGATCAATGCCTAGATTCGGCAATGAAACGAGTCCTGGTTCGACCATACGAGTTGATAGATACCTTTAAGATCATTAAAGGACTCCGTGGTATAAATCACACCCATCTGTTTGAGTTAGCTACGTCGGGCCACCTGCGCAGGTATCGTCTGAAGCCTAAACAGCATAGGGCTCGTTTGGACCTTAGGGCGAATTTTTTACAAACAGTGTAGTTAACCTCTGGAAGCAACTTCCTTCTGCTCTAGTGGAATGTAAGAGTATAGGAAGCTTCAAAACGGGCTTAGATAAGTGGTGGTTCGAGCTTTTCCCAGTAAACTCGTTTGGCAAAAGTCTCTATCGTCCGTGATACTTGACCTGACCCTTTGACCTTTACTGTCAACGTATAAAAAAGGATCTTTCCTTTGGTTTCCGAAGGCAAATTCTCTTGCCGGTGCAATGTCATCCCCAATTAGACAACTCCTGCTTCAGTGCTAACATCCACTAAGACCCGAGAAATTACGTTCCGTCATTTTCCGCCACTGTCTAAGTCCGCTTTACTTATCACCCATCTGGATTTATCCACCCCGCGTTGACCATTCATTGGACCGTAAATTCCTGTAGTTCCAAGCAAATTTACAACACCCTAGAATGACCACCGTTTTTGATTCAAGACAATTTGCTATACTTCTGGGTTAAAAAATGTGGTGCGGCCATCTTCAGCACTTCAAATATGCTTAAGATGATAGTTAATTGGGGAAATCTCGGTGACTTTACGTGGCTCTACAGATGACCAACACATCACATACAAAAGGTATTCAATTCATGACATATCTACTAAACGCGCCCAGCGAATCTCTCAGGACAGGAAGGAACCCAGGGACGAGGCAAGCACTAGCCCAATATGCGACAGCCTCGACATCAAAGGTGTCTTCTATTTGGTTGCTCGATGTGCCCTTTGAAACCGCCTACTCAGGAAAGATGTGCCCGAGAAATAGGTAAATATTATCCGAGCACTAAACGCGCATAGCACGGGCGGAGTGAGGGCTTACGGCAAGCTGTCACCACCCTTCAATATCTCCAGCGGTGTGAGACAAGGATGCCCGCTGTCACCTTTCCTCTTCAACTTCGCTATTGACGAAGTCATGGTGATTGCATTTACAGAACCTGCAGGTGTGGATGTACTACTAGGAGAACGCCATCTTGACTTGGAATATGCAGACGACGTTGCTCGCCTCTGTGACAGCTCCCCGACGTGCCAAGCCGCCCTGGACAGATTAACACTGGCTGTCAGCCGCTTCGGGCTCTGCTTCGCACCATCGAAATGCAAAGCGTTCCACCAAGATTGGCACGGATCGCCTCCTTCGCTGACCGTTGGTGGGGATCATCTAGAAGTCGTTCGGAAATTCAACTACCTGGGAAGTTGTATCAGCGCCCTTGGGATCGAAGCTGAGATCACGAACCGTATTGCAAAAGCTCCCAGTGCTTGTGCTAACTTTCGCCACCTATGGCGGCGGTGCGACATTTCTCTCGCACTGAAGGGTAGAGTGTACAATGCAGCGGTACATTCGACCCAACTGTACGGCTGCGAAACCTGGCCCCTATGATCGACGTACATAAAGAGGCTAGTTGCTTTCGACCATCGGTGTCTTCGCAGTTTGGCTCACATCTAGTGAGAACACTGCGTGAGTAAACAGCTTGTTCGACGCCTTGTTTCCAGCACAGGGAAAGGAACTGAACCGCTCAACACCGTCATCTTAAGCACCAGGCTCCGATGGCTGGGCCAAGTGTTGCGGATGCCAGCCCACCGACTTCCAAGACGTGCGTTGGTTGCTCACCAGGGATGTGGATGGAAGAAGAGGACGAGTGGCCAAGCGATGACTTGTTCCAGAGGAATGAAGGCCCTCACTTCGGAGCTGGCCTCGGTTGGAGCATCACGGCTCCCTGATTGGGGTGCAAAAGACGGTGAACACGTTTGACTGGATACACTTGCTGACATGTCAAGGAGCCGACCTCAGTGGCGTTCGTGTCGTGAGTTTCATTGTCCCTCTCCATCCCTTTTAACTTCCTCCTCCACCTACGATCGCATTTCTTAATGTAAACCATAATAATTTTTCTCTTTGTCCAGTAGCCGGCTGGTAGCTTACCGGAACAATGCAGCTCAGTTGGCATGCAACTGTTGTATATATTTTCCTTTTCCTTTATGTATTGCGGCACAGTAGCTGAGGTGTTTCCCACCTCTAGCTGACGTGTATAATGATGAGGATGAAGAACGGGAAACTTGGACGCAATGTGGCTGCGAATAGCCTGGCATATAATCGCTAAACCAGGAGCATGGCCAGGTACAACTTGCTTTTCCCATGGACCGGCGTCTGTGTTCTAGGGCGCAGTAGGTTTTTGCCTGGATAGCGTTCGCCCTGTAAAAAGGCATAGCTGTCTATTCAAAAGCAATGGGACGTGGTGGTTCTGACCCACCATTGAAAACGTCACAGCCCATTGCTTCACACCGGCAAAGCAACGAGCGTCACATGTTACTATTTAAGAAAAGATCATTACACTGACACTTCTACATCTGCATATTGCGTCCTTGTTACTCTTTCGACAATTTCACCGTTGCTATTTGCGTTACGTATCCACGCAACCAGATTCTCATCACCTCTCTGTCGATCTTTCCCCTCAATTATCTTATAATTGATCATCCGGAATCTTTTATATATTCTTGCTACAGCACTGCACGTTATGGCAGAACAATTATGTCCCCACAACCGTGTCCCGATCTTACGACAAACGAACTATGCTGTTTACATCTGTACCAGTTGTACATTTTTAATCAGGAACCTCAGGACACTTTTCTATTATCGCCGTTACGTTTGCTAAAAAACGTATATACATTTGCAACTACCTGACCGCGCCTATGTGGGCGCGACTTGCGTGTTTAAAATAAATAAATATTTAGTTGTTTATTTGTTTTTTGATCTATGCTAAACCCGTTTTTTGTCCATAATGTCCAGTACTGTATCCTGAAATAACCATTGTTGAGCATGAGCTTTATCGATGACAAATAGCATTCGTCATACCACCGTTCGCTTACTCTGATTGAGCTCCTCCCTTTGTGATAGTACGAAGGACTAACGGCTCCAGCAGTGTAAGTTTAGCCTTTCTACAGCTAGCCGAACAACCTCCTCGTGGTGCCAGCTGGGTGGTTCGTGTTTAACCCGTTCCAGCTAATAGTTCGGCGGCAGTGTTCCAGGACGTGGTGGGTTTTCGCCTGGCAAGCGCTCTCCCTATAAAAAACCACAAATGTCTGCTTAACAACACTGGGACGTGGTGGTCGTGGCTCGCCACAAACTAAAGTCACTGCCCCGTGGATATCTGGATAGTCCTTTCCAACCCACGGGCACCAATCTCCTACTCGCACATTGCTGACGATAGCAAACATTCAAGAATGGAGCGGCACAGTTACAAGCGCAACTTACACAGCTACATAAACGCACACACAATTACATGCTTACATTCCCCCTGCACAAACAAGCACTGTTATGGCAAACATATCGGATTTTTGCAAATTCTTGATCACGCATTATTTTGTCAAAAGGATCTTGCCTGTAAAGGTGTGACTCGCCTTGTCGAAAATAAAAGTTTTATTTATTTATTTAAATAGGCCCTTCAGACGCAAATCTATTCACGGTCATTTCCAGAAGAATTTGTTGCATAACTTTTTGGTGGTAGGTTGTTGGCCAAGCTGGATCTAGCGGACTCCAATCTATAGCTCGCTGATGTGGACGGCTAAAAAGAATTATCGGCAATTAACGCACATCGTATAATTTTAATTTACACCGATGACCGTACGGAAGCAATACAGCGCCAGCAATTTCTCAGCAGGTAATAAACACCATAATTACCGGCAGCTGCAGTGTTGCAGCTTTTTTAGATGATATGTTATTTGTAGGAGCAAATTAACATAAATAAATAAATAAATAAAGATGGTATTATTGAAATTGTTCGAGGCTCACCAAGCCGAGCATGAGGAACACCGGACCAGCAATAACGTTTCTCAAAGTTCAGGGTAGATTACACGCAGGCACCTGAAAATGTAAAGTAAACTTGTGAGAAGGAGCATAGTTAACGCTGTGTTGATAATGAGGGATCGCATTTGACTAACAAGGTTATGTTCACTTGTATGAACGTACGCATTTAAATCCTTGGCATGTCAAGTAGCGTGACTTGCCAGTGTGATGCAAAGGCAGGGACTTTATTCGGTGGCGAGTCACATTAGCCACGTCATTGTGTTGCCAAGCATACATTTGTGACGGTTTATAGAGCGCACGCTCGCCAGGCGAACACCCATCACATCCTGGAACCCTGCCATTGATCTTTCATTGATGCTCGACGGGACAGTGGTTAGTAGGAGTAAAGTGGACCAGCAGATCAATCGGGTAATTCACGTCACCAGGCTCGCTATCATCCAAACAACAACACACCGCACAACACAGGATGCCACACTTCGTACTGTGAGGAAGCACGCAAAAGAAGGTTGGCAAGCACAAGTCTCCGATTCCGAACAACTATCCTATCATTGGAGCCAAGACAGTGTATCCATAGTTCATTCGCTTTTAATTTTCGCCGAATATGTGCTTGTCCCCAAGCCATTACGATGACCCATACTTATTCAACTTTACACGAAGTATCAAGGAACCGCCCGCATTAAATCGCTAGCCAGAGGTTACGTCTACTGGTCCAAAATGGACGATGATATGGTGTAGGTTAGCAAACTGCGTGAACAATGTGCTATAGCGCACCGAGCGCCGAAGCGTCTAGCTTCATTACCTTTACCGGAACTAACGCCCCGGTCTCCCATTCATGTGGAGTTCGCCGGCCCAGTTGACGGCGAATCGAATAACAGTATAATCAATGCCCACTCATCGCGGCCAAAGGTCATCAGTTTGTTGACCTCAACCAATGCATCAACCACCATCAGACGGCTGCTCCAGCTTTCCAGTCGTGTTTGTATGCAGCAACCCCTGTGACCAACAACGGACCATACTACCATTCGGAAGAATTCGCGAAATTTTGTTTATTCATTGGTGTGACTCATGTTGGAAAACCACTATTTCACCATCAATCTAATAGGCGGGCAGCGTGTTTCCTTGACACGTTCAAGCGGGCACTGCTCAAAGAGCAGGGGTACGGTCCCACGGGGGAGTGCATACAAACGTTCCTCAGGGTATATGGAATCACTCATTATCCTGCGTGTAATGGAAGGTCACCGCCAGCGATGCTGGTAGGCAGAAAAACCAGGTCTATCTGGGATAAAATTAATCCATAGCAAGATTATTTGGCCGACGAATTTTACAGAAGTGTCTCAATACCAACTGCTTGGGACTGTGCAGAATCTAAAGGTCGGTGAGTTAGTGTGGGTAAGCGATTTCCTTCAATCCAAAAATAAAGGTGCTTTGGGTGCAGTTACCAGATAAATTGTTCGAGTCAATCAGCTAATGGTACTCCATGGCGAAACGTGACACCGCCACATGTGGCAGCTCAAACCCCGCTCCAGCAGTAAGCATTGTTTATCTCACGTTCCCAAGCTTGCTGTTCATATACTACTGGCTGAGTTCTCGTTACCAAAAGGCACAGAAGCAAATTCGGATTGAGTGGAATACGCAAGTCAAGAGTCAGTGCCGAATTTGGAGAAAGCACGCAGACGCTCAGTACGGACTAGACGACAACCAGATCGTTTCACATGAACTCAACTGCTGGAGGCTCCAGGCAGACATAACAACAGAACTAGGCGTCGTATACCGAAACCTACACCAAATATTGCTCAAGGTCAGATGCCAGTTTTCTCCCATCCAGTCAGACTGGGTCACTGCCCAGCCAATCTTTAGTGCGTCAGTCATTAACGGACCAGTTAAACTTAGCCATTATGAGACGCATGTTCGGCATTTGACTCCTGATCTCGTTGTATCAAAACGACCTGGTGCCATCCAGGATCCAGTCTTTTAGCTACCTACTTGGATTAGCTCAGGTCATATCATAACGTGGTGAATGACAAGTTGGTTTAGCAGCGGTTGCAAATATTGTATACAATGCATAACAGCCAGCGGTACGCAGATAAGCGTACAGCCCCACCGTGCTCTGGAAGTTTACAGAGATGTGGAAAGCCTGTCTTGAATCATTGTGGTTAAACAGTTTTACTGACGGCACAGTCGGAGTGCGACCTCGGCTAGATGGCAAGAATAGGAGGGCGGCAGACCCTCAGTTGTTAATTCCCCGTCATGGGGTGAGCTGCAGGAACCAATATACAGCCACTGGAAGGCATAAGTGCGTAATTCACACGCGACACTAAAGCCCAACCACGCAGAGATTAGGACGGGAAAGGTAGGCTCGGGATGCAAAATGGGAAGGAGAATCTCATGCTCTTTTTGTGTGCCACCAGTAAGCTTAGTTAACTCAAAAACAGAATTTGCCCTGGAGCGAAAGAATGCAGATGGGCAGCAGTGCTTCGGTTATTAACTGCTCTAGTGAAATGTGGAATTCAACGGCGCGTACTTATATCCATTATGCAACCGGAGGTATATTATGTAAATAACGCAAATGAAGCCAGGACCAAACGGAAAAGAAAGATATTTTACGGATACCCCGAATTCACATCATTTCTTGTCTTCTCATTCAGCCGCACCAGAAAAGCGCAATGGTTGTCAGAGCAACTCAAACCTGTACCTACAGAGCAAGCCATGCACAGTGAGTTCGTTTACAAAGTTTGCCACTTGACTGTTCAAGATAAGCACATGGTACAATTTGAGGTCTGTTCCTTTTGCACCAACATTCCTTTGGGGGAGGTATTGTACATCAAAAGTGCGCAAGCGGACAAGTTTGGCCGGCCTGTACATCCATTAAAGACCTTACTCGGCATTCGTATGAACGACGTCTAACTTTGCTTTCATGGGGATATGTATCATCAAATTGAAGGCGTTGCGATGGGTAGCTTTCTCGGACCGATTCTAGCTGACATCTTTATGGGTCATCTGATGGGTAACTTATTGCGCCATGTCATTGGAGGAACACACTTTTACATGCGGTAGATCGACGATACTTTTGTTGTAGTTTACACCGTCCAACATGGGAAAAACAGTTTGGCAACGTTAAAGAAATGCTATACTAACATCAAGTTTACTATGGAAATTAAAGCAGAGTACTCATTTCATTTTCTTTACGTTGCACTCAAAAGAAGTGCAGATTGTTCACTCATGAGGTCGATTTACTAGAAACAGAGCTGGACCGGACAATATCTACAATTTAACCACTACTGCCCAGTAAACTATAAACGACCCCATTTGTAACTGCTTTTGTTACAGCACGCCGAATATGCTCTGAAGAGTCAATCGAGGCTGAGTTACGATACATGGAGGTTAACCTACGCAATAACGGCTATCCGAAGAAAATCCTTGCCTGGTATGGGAAAGACGCTGCTAAGAAGGAAAAAGGAATAGATGTCTCAAAGCATAAGGGCTTCATCACGCTACCATACAAAGAGGAACAGAACGACAAATGATTGCGATACAGCTTACGCCAAGTCATGAAATAGTGCTACTATGCGTCTGGGCTTATGTTGTTACGTCAAACTAGGAAGCTGTTCCATGAAGCCAACTGGAATAGGCTTCAAGCTCAGCTTACCGCCACATGTGTTTATCAATTCACCTGCACTTTAGGTAGCCTGTGTATTGGCCAAACCGTGTGGATATCAACTGGGATCATGAAACATGTTCCACTGGACCAGACAAATAGGGACCCTAAACTTCCTGTCAGCTCAATCGCACAGCCCCCGCTCGGTTGTACCCTGTGCGAAAACCCGCGTGACGCATTCAATGTCATCAGCAGACAAAACAACGCGAGCTTGTTTCGTTTCGCTGACGCCTCTGCCATCCGACGAAATAAGCCTAACATTTGCAAACAGGTCGAACACGTGGTCAGTCGTGCTTTTCCCTGGTAAGACGCAGGCGATGACCTTTATTTCCTTAATGTTTTATGTAGTTCCTTATCGACTTCTTTTACAAGTGTATTTGTGTATATTTTCCACGATGTCTCTGTACGCGGCTGAATAAGAAGCCACAAACTACTCTGAATACAGGTTATTCCGTAAAAATCTTGTTTGTGCTAGCTCTTAAAATTTCTGAAAGGAAATGGCGGCATGCCAAACAAAGAAAAGGACGACTACAAAACTTGAAAGTCACACGGTGGTGTGGGGAATTCTTCCATTGTGCCGTAATGATGCAGCGCGAACAAAGTACGACAAGCTCTGTAGGGAAAAAGACGGTATGTGGGTGATAGAGTCTCAGTTATTAAGTCACGTGATCGTAAGAAGTGAGCTACAGTATCCAAGTAGCGGCTGAATACTAAATGTAGCTATTGCATAAAAGATTCAGAAAGCCACTGCAGCACTGCTGAGATAGAACACTACCAGAGACCTATGGAAGTGCACTATGCCAGCGTCCTTCGGTGGTGGCGTAGCACCCAGTAAGGGGACATCGGTGCGGGGATACAACTTAATATTATTAAAAAATTCGCTGACGAAAAAGCAGGAGGAGGAACCAAATTCTCGTGATCCCAGTAAGTACGTGATGACTTTACCGAACGTACAACTTGATGCGTTGCAAGTAGAAGCATTATCACTTGGGCTTGATTACAAATTCCCCCCAGGACGTTGAATGGCTTGTTCATAAAAGCCCAATTTGAGAACTTTTTTGACAAGTTTAAGGAGCTCCAACCAACCAGCCGTGATAAGCATATATGGTTCAGAAACAAGTTAATCGATTTCGCCCATGAGGTGAAAACCATGCCAATTAATGGAAAATGTGCCATCACAGCTCGATATTTTCAGGCTTTACGTGAACTGCGAGCTAAGGACGTAGTCGTAATGAAACCAGATAAAGGTTCAGGAGTTGTAATCATGAATAAAACCGAATACAATGAGAAGATGTGCGCCATACTCAACGATGCGAGTAAATTCGAACGGCTCACGAAAGTGTGGGACATAACCAATGTCGAAATGCGCATATTTCGTCACCTGGAATTGCGTCTCCTTCACCGCGTGATAGACTTTGATACATGTAATAGTTTGAAGCCGAGTTATAGCACTATTCCACAGTTGTATGGGTCACCACAGGCACGTAAAATTGAAGTGCCACTCAGGCCAATCCTTTCAATGATGAACGCGCCCCAGCATAAACTCGCTGGTTGGTTAGTGAAGTTGCTAGTACCACTGAAACAACAGTTCAATCCGTACAGTATTAAAGACTCGTTTCAACTCATTGATGACCTGGATGAACTCAACCTGTCCGACAAAGTCATATGTTCCTTGGATGTAGAATCCTTATGTACCAACGTGCCGCTACATCAGACGGTTGATTACGTGTGCGAATTAGCTGAACACGATGGTTGTTCGCTACCAATTCCGACTGAATTGCTAATAGAATCTCTATTATTGTGCACGCAGAATGTGGATTTTTACTTTCGGAATACACCATACCGTCAGATTGACGGCGTAGCAATGGGTAGCCCATTAGGTCCTGTGCTCGCTGATTTCTTCATGTTGATGGTAGAAAGAAGCATTTCTACAGAAATGGCCCAGGTGCCATACTATAAAAGTTAAGTCGATGATATCTTGGCTTTCTGTTCATCGGAGCAGCAGCTCACACGTTTGGTAGAACGGCTTAATGGTGCTCATGCAAACTTAAGGGTCACATGGGAAATAGAACAAAACAATTGTCTGCCATACCTGGACATACTCATAACTCGCAGGGGGGATGGATTGATTAGGAGGTCCATTTGCCGAAAATCAACTTGATCCGGTCAGTACCTGCACTTCACCAGATTCACACCAGTGCGGTACAAACGGACACTTGTGAAGACTCTAGTTAGTCGTGCCAGACGAAGTTGTTCGGCCGACTGTCTGGACGATGAGTTAGCGTTAATTACAGCAACACTAATGGCGAAACACTAATGGAGACACAGCCAACCGCGAGGACCAAAGGACTTGGCGCACACGACAGCCAAGAAGAAAGTGTGTATCGAGTTTCCTTTCAAAGGTGACTTAGCCACGCTGAAGACAACGAAGCGCATAATTTCGGCTACACAAGGAAGGTACTATGCTGCAAAAGTTGTCGTCATCAACCGAACCCGAAATTTGCCCATACCCCCAACGAAGGAAGCTCAGCCTATTGGGGCCAACTCACAAGGTGTAAACCAGTTTGTACGTGGCAGCTGAAAAGTTACATAGGCAGAACCAATAGAACGCTGACTTCCCGAATAAAGGGACATGTACCAAGATGGGTTCAACGTGAAGTTACTCAGATTGCCGACCCTCGTCAGATTCCATGTTCGCGCAGACCGCCGGCTTCCTCGATAGAAAACACCTATTAGACTAGGGCCACCAATTAAAGCTGGACTTAGCGTTTAAAGTTGTGTTACGTCACACTAATCCCCGCTTCCTTCGGTTTGCTAAGGCTGTAGCTATAAGTCGGATTAAACCAGCCTTGTGTGTTCATAAAGAATTATTTGTTAGCCTAAAGCTGTCTTGGACGTAGGTGTGAACTTCAGTCATTCGTTTTGCACCTTAAGCTTGTCTGGTTGCACTCACTGTTAGCCATATCTATGCATATCGGTTATTGTTAATGGTACTGAGGAGACAATACGAAATGCACGCATCTACCAGCCTTCGTCTTCTTTCCGTGCTTTTCAAATTATTATTATTCGTTCATTTTCATACACTTGAGTTGATTTGTTCAGTTCTTCTATTCTGCTGCACTTTCGGTGTCAGTTTTGCTGTTTATTATTTTACATAGTCCCTTTTTATTTTGTATCACCAGTGTAGCTGTGCTTGCCGTTAAGGTTGTCAGTTTCCACTTGTCTACAATCCACCTTGATGGCGGACTCAGAGAGGTAGCTGGGCACTGCTTAACGTCGTAAATTTACGGTCCACGTGACGGCGCTTGGCTCAAAGCGTGCTGCACTGCATCCAGCCTGAAGCGGGATACGGCAACGCCACCGCCTTGCGTACGTCTGGTACACGTACTGCCTTGCAGTGACATACAAATATGCTGTTATTTTGTACGTTATATTAGTGCGAGCCGGCGCCTTAGTGTATAGTGGATCCAATCTACATGCCTTTGATCGTATTCCTGCAGGCCTGCACTAGATGTGGAGGTGAGGATGGAGCTGTGGGTGGTGTAGCTCAAGCCACCAGTGGCGCCTATTTATGCGCAGGCGTCCTGCGATTGTGATATAGAGGCCGGCGTAACACACGAATCAAAATTCAGACGTCACGAACCATGGGTGTGTTGGCAGATATCTTTTATATGTTTGCATAAATACTGCTAGATTTTGACCACTTACTCACGTCGTAGTTTGTTAAGAAATGATTGGCGTATGTGAATTGGATATGATCATCCGGACAAGCAAGTTTCAGTGACTTTAGCTCTTGACGGAATCCCACCAAGCCATAGAGAACAACGCCTGAAATATTCGCTAGTTCGGAATAAGCCCGAACCACACAGAGTGCAGTAGGGGGAGCTTATTAGGGCAGAACGGACGTAAGCGACAAATCAAGAACAGGTCAAACATTTTCTGGAAAAGTCGAACAGGATACCCTATTGCATATCCGGAGTAATCAACGGCATGTAGCAACTGGCGCTACTAACACTACCATACTCTCAAAGATTTTCCGTCGTATAGCAACCTGCCATCAAGTATGATACATCATACCAGCATTATCCTCAGGTAAAGAAGAAAAACTGGTAGCTCATGTTATACAGATGGCGGTTAAAATTTTGCTGAGCTTGGCAATGTTCTTTCAAACTTTTGGTCACCAAACGAGGTTACAGCATCCGTGTGTAGTTGAGTGGCGTGCAGTAGCGTAGAGCAGCCTCGGTGAGAGTGTGATTAGCATGGTGTGTGCGCGTTTTTATACCGCTGTGGTTGCCCGTGGAGAAGAGCAATCATACTGCAGGGTTCCTCGATCCGGGTTCAGCTTGGTTATTGTACAGATGACCTTTGACTTAGACCCCATGTGTTTTGTGGAAGTTAACTGCTTGCTGTTGTGAGTGAGTCTGTCTTTAGTTATGGTTATCTAGTCACGCGTTAAACCGGCTTCAGTCGATCGCGTTGGTGATAGTTCGCCAGTAGTGTTGCGTATACGGCGTGCAGTTTCACGTGCCGATTTATTGAGTTCGTTGTATCGTACCAGGCTTCAGAAATACTCCCTCATGTGTTTTATGCGTCCAGGTGCTGAGATCTTTACAGTCTCCAGATCGAAGTGGTGACCACCGTGAGCTTCAATCGCGGAAACTTTTGAGTGCGAATCATGTCTTCTGGCGACCGCCTTGTGTTGCTAATCCCGGTAAAAGCACCTTGCGATTGGTCAAACTAATTTATATTGCATTCGCTGCATGCTATCTGGTAGATGACATTGCACTGGTCGCCTTGAGTGAGATTTTCTCCGGGTCTTAAAATCAATATTTTTAGGGTAGCATTTAGTTTTTGAGCCACGTAGGGTACATTTGACTGCAACAACCTTTCAGAAGTCTGGAGACGTTCTTGATGTAGGGAGCACTGTCCGTATGTTCCCTTGCTCAGGTGACTGCTGCTGTTGTTGAGACATTCGTTTCTTTAAGCTTCTTCTGAATAAATTCCTCGGATAACCGTCGCTTTTAAATACTCGATGCATGGCAGTTTCTTCCTGTTTCCGCGCTTCGGCTACGCTGCAGTTAGTTTCCGCTCCTCTGGACTGGGGTTGGATGCGGCTTTTCTTATGATTTATCGCGTGGTTGCTATGCTATGGTAGTAGCTGTTTCGTATGCGTTTTCTTACGGTTGAATTATTTTTGTAGACATCGGCCGCTATTACTGGTGATATTGTATCCAAAATTTGTAAATTGTTCTCCTCCTTTTATTTAATCGTAAAGTTGATATTCTCAAATATGTTGATGAGGAAGTCGTGCTTGGCCTTTACTCTGTTCCGTAATACGATGACGAATATGTCGTCCATGTATCATATCCAGAGTTTTGGCCTCATAGATGGCAGTGAAATGCGCCCCGATTTCTGCATTAAGGCTTCGGCAATGCGTCCCGAAGTTGGGGATCCCATGTCTGTTTCTCTCAGTTGCTTGAATACTTTCCTTCAAAGGGAAAATAAATGGCCACGCAGAGGTTCAGGAGTTCTCACAAACGTTTAGGTCGTATGGTTGTCGTTGGGGTTAGTTTATTCTCAAGTAGTTCCATCATGGTTACTTCGGCCGATCCGTGACTGATCGAAGTTAAACGTGCCGTGATACAAGTACATAAAATGAATAATAACGTATATTTTTAGACGTCTGCTGGAAGCTAGGCGCGCAATGGACCAGGTTATTTTCTAAAACCGTTCCACGCTCTTGAATGCATACGACAAATATTAAGATTAGTACTAGCGAAATGCCAGAGGATGGGTTACTACATGTGGATAGTTTTCACGGTATACCATCGTCGGACACTCTGTGGTTATTTGTGCACACTTTCTCAGTCGATTTTCTTTCGATTAGGTGTTATTCCTTTGGCTCAGAAATACAGGGGTGATATTATAAATAAATAAATAAATAAATACTTTATTCTCGACTATGCGAGGCACGCCCATGGAGGCATGATCAGATATGTATAACTGTACAAACATTTTATGGCAACTGTGACAGTAATAGTAGAAAATTGGTCGTATGTCCATGGTAAAATAAATAAATAGATAGTTTATTCTCAGTTTCATAGAGACGCACCAACTTAGGCATGATCAAGGTTTAAAACTGTTGTGTATCACGATGATACTCCGAGTTCAATCGTGTATAGTTGAAACGGTGTCAAGAAGAGTTGATATGTGAATCTAGTCGACTTGCCAGTATGTAGTTGTGGGCTGTGACTTTAT
Source organism: Dicrocoelium dendriticum (assembly GCA_944474145.2). Taxonomy (NCBI): domain Eukaryota; kingdom Metazoa; phylum Platyhelminthes; class Trematoda; order Plagiorchiida; family Dicrocoeliidae; genus Dicrocoelium; species Dicrocoelium dendriticum. The sequence continues at coordinate 75,815,141 of OX104071.1, read as the reverse complement.
TCAGTGGCGAGTCACATCCGCCACGTCGCAGTGTTGTTAAACAGACATTTGTGGCTTTTTATAGGGAGAACGCTTGCCAGGCGAAAACCCACCACGTCCTGCAACACTGCCGTAAAGCATTTTGAACATTAATGTTGAACTGGCAAAGCCGCTTGACGACTGTTTTCACCTTCGGTTTTTCGCGGGGTAATGGCTTCTAATTTCCTCTGTTAGTTGGACGGGTATTTTGCTCTGGGTCGCCATGATTTTTGGGGTCGCTGGAGGAGAGGGACATCGCGATTTTTCTTCTTGTTGTATGTCCAGGTGAGCAAAAGTTTCAATTTTTCCGCTGTCCAGATTTTTCAGATGTATACTGTATGGGAGTATGAGGATATGTCCAGTTCTCCATACTGGACAAGGGTTATGGTGATTGTAGGTTGGTCCTTGCGGAGTTTTACCATCCTCCATGTCAGTCCTTGTGGGTTGTTCCGTCCGTCTTGGGCCAAAATTGTTCCTCAGTCCAATCCCAGATCTCCAAGATGTCCCGGACCTCAGAGAAAAGGGAAAGTGGGAGACAACCGAGAGAAGACCGCAAGAACAGGCATGGAATTGAATATTGTTAATGTCTTGTGTTATAACATTTGGGCTTGAGACAAAAGCATGTACACTGTGCAACAATAATTATGCTGAAAATGTCTTTTGAGTATCCTATAGAATCATTAGCCGTATAGGTGGATTGCTATCGCCTGCGTAGGGACAAGAGCGTTGCACCAGTAAGTAAAGTACGAGTATCCGTTTGATATGAGTCGATAGTTGCGTGGGGATAGAGCAAAGAGAGTTAGAATGTTGGTAGTGATTGTCAGGTGCATGAACAGCACGTAGTTAGTGTAATCCGAGTGGGGGGCATAATAAGCGAAAATAAATAGTTTGCTGCGAGAGAGTCTTAAAGCTCAATTGGTGGCAGGGCAGCGGAGGGACTGGATGCAGATATTCTAGAGGAGTAAAGGTTATTCAGATACGGGGTGGCTACTAACAAGCACTGGATCATCGCATATGCATGGGGCCAATGGCCATTAGCTACTTCTGAAGAGAAATGCAGAATTTATGACGACCGACAGATGTTGGCGCTAGGAGTGACTCAGTCGCCAGATGCAGCTATTCCAATCGGACGCTTTGTCACTAGTGTATGCCTATAGGGTCGATGAGTGTATCTATAGGCCAGTGAAGGTAAGTGATAGGTCAACAGATCAGCTAAGCTGTGACGCAAACAATCCAAGAGAATGAACATTGTAAGAGGGAGCGAGCTCCGGATATCCGCAGAGTTAAATGGAAGCTATGGCGACTAGCTGCTAGTAAGCAGAGAAAGTGGCTCTAGGAAAGAATGAATCGGTGGCTGCTGTAGCCATAGTATTAAGACGTTTGTCTACTACTGGATACCTACAGCTTTGTTGAAGAAGTCAACAGGCAAGCGAGGTTTACGTGAGACATACGGCAGAAGAGAATGAAGGCTGGAGAGTCAAGAAGTGGCTCCTTGTAGGCTACATGGAGCCAACAATGTCTAGCTATTGTCAAGAAGAGTTGAGACGAGTAAGATGAACGACGGATAATGACGCGCTAGGAGAGAGAAGAGTGACCAGCAATAGAGTTTGGGCTAAGCCTTCAGTAACTAGTGGATCCTACGGTGGCACATACTAGGTAAGCAAACCATCTGAGATGTAAAGCAAACAATCCAAGTGAATGAATATTGTAAGAAGGGAGCGACTCCCACAGAGCTCCGGATATCCGCAGAGTTAAATGGAGGTTTTGGTGACTAACTGCTGCTAAGCAGAGATATTGGCTCTGGAAAAGAGTGAGCCAGTGGCTGGTGTAGCCATAGCATTAAGACGTTTGTCCACTATTAGATACCTACAGTTTCGCTGAAGAAATCAACATGCGAGCAAAGATTTAGATAGACAGACGGCAAAAGAAAATGAAGGTTGGAGAGTTAGGGAGTGGCTACTTGTAAGCTACATGGAGTCCACAATGACTAGATGCTGTCAAGAGGAGTTGATGCGTGTGGGACCAACGACATATAACGGCGCGCTAGGAGAGTGAAGGGTGACCAGCAATAGAGTTTGGGCTGAGCCTTCAGTTACTAGTGGATCCTACGGTGGCTCAAAATAGATCAACAAACCGACTGAGCTGTGACGCAAGCAATCCAAGGGAATGAATATAGCAGGAAAGGAGCGACTCCTACAGAGCTCCGGATATCCGCAAAGTTAAGTTGTAGCTATGGCAACTGGCTGCTGCTAAGTAGAGATAGCCGCTTTAGAAAAGAATGAATCGGTGGCTGGTGTATCCATGTCATTAAGACGTTTGCCCAATACTGGATACCAACAGTTTCGATGAAGAGATCAACATGCGAGCAAAGATTTAGATAGACAGACGGCAGAAGAAAATGAAGGTTGAAGAGTCAGGGAGTGGCTACTTGTAAGCTACATGGAGCCAACAATGTCTAGCTATTGTCAAGAAGAGTTGAGGCGAGTAAGATGAACGACGGATAATGACGCGCTAGGATAGAGAAGAGTGACCAGCAATAGAGTTGGGGCTAAGCGTTCAGTAACTAGTGGATCCTACGGTGGCACTTAATAGGTCCACGAACCATCTGAGCTGTAAAGCAAAAATTCCAAGTGAATGAATATTGTAAGAAGGGAGCGACTCCCACAGAGCTCCGGATATCCGCAGAGTTAAATGGAGGCTATGGCGACTAGCTGCTGCTAAGCAGAGATAGTGGCTCTAGGAAAGAGTGAAGCAGTGGCTGGTGTAGCCATAGTATTAAGACGTTTGTCCAATATTAGATGCCTACAGTTTCGATGAAGAAATCAACATGCGAGCGAAGCTTAAGAGAGACATACGGCAGAAGAAAATGAAGGCTGGAGAGTGAAGGAGTGCATACTTGCATGGTACTTGGAGCCAACACTGCCTAGCTATTGCCAAGAAGAGTTGACCAGAGTAGGCTAACGGCGCGCTAGGAGAGAGATGAATGGCCAGCATTGGAGTTACTAGTGGTTACTAGTGGATCCTACGGTGGCACATAATAAATAAATAAATAAATATAGTTTTTATTCTCGACAAGGCGAGGCACGCCTTTACAGGCATGATCATTATGACAACAATGCGTGGTCTAGAATGTGCAAGAATACGTTATGTTGGCCGTACCAGTGTATGGTTATGTAGGGGGTATGTAACTATGTAACTGTGTGTGTGGGGGGGTGTGTCACTGTGAGGTTCCTGTTTGTTACTGTGCTGCTCTAACTTTGACTCTCATATCGTCGGCAATGCTCTAGTAGAAGATGGATGTCCGTGCGTTGGAAAGGGTTATTCGGATACCCACGGGGCAGTGACTTTATTTTGTGGCAAGTCACGGCCGCCACGTCACAGTGTTGTTAAGCAGACATTTGTGGCTTTTTATAGGGAGAACGCTTGCCAGGCGAAAACCCACCACGTCCTGGAACACTGCCGCCGAAATATTTGCTGGAACGGGTCATACCCGAACCACCCAGCTGGCACCACGAGGAGGTTGTTCGGCTAGCCAGCCATCTGGGCTGTTACGCAAGCAATCCAAGGGAATGTATATTGTAAAAAAGGAGCGACTCCCACAGTGCTCCGGATATCCGCAGAGTTAAATGGAGGCTATGGCGACTAACTGCTGCTAAGCAGGGATATTGGCTCTGGAAAAGAGAGAACCAGTGGCTGGTGTAGCCATAGTATTAAGACGTTTGTCCACTATTGGATACCTATAGTTTCGGTGAAGAAATCAACATGCGAGCGAAGTTTAAGAGAGACATACGGCACTAGGAAATGAGGGTTGGAGAGTCGGGGAGTGCCTACTTGTAGGCTACGTGGAGCCAACAATGTCTAGCTGTTGTAAAGAAAAGTTTACGCGAGTAAGATGAACGATGGATAACGGCGCGCTAGGAGAGAGATGAAAGGCCAGCATTGGAGTTCAGATGAAGCCTTCAGTTACTAGTGGATCCTACGGTGGTAAATAATAGGTCAACAAACCATTGAGCTGTGAAGCAAACAATCCATGTGAATGAACATTGTAAGAAGGGGGCGAGCTCCGGATATCCGCAGAGTTAAGTGGAAGCTATGGCGACTAGCTGCCGTTAAGCAGAGATAGTGGCTCTAGAAAGAAATGAATCAGTGGCTGGTGTAGCCATCTCATTAAGACGTTTGACCATCACTGGATACCTACAGTTTCGATGGAGAGACCAACATGCGGGCGAAGCTTAAGAGAGACGTATTTCAAAAGAGAGAAGAGTGACCGGCAATAGTGTTTGTGCTAAGCCTTCAGTTACTAGTGGATCCTATGGTGGCACATAATAGGTCAACAAATCATCTGAGCTGTGACTCAAGCAATCCAAGAGAATGAACATCGTAAGAAAGGAGCGACTCCTACAGAGCTCCTGGTATCCGCAGAGTTAAATGGAAGCTATGGCGACTAGCTGCTGCTAAGCAGAGCTAGTGGCTCTGGAGGAGAATGAATCAGTGGCTGATGTAGCCATATCATTAAGACCTTTGACCACTATTGGATATCTGTAGTTTCCACGAAGCAGTCAACATGCGAGCGAAGCTTAGAGAGACATACGGCAGAAAAAATGAAGGTTGAAGAGTCAAGAAGTGGTTTCTTGCAAGCTACATGGAGCCAACAATGACTAGCTGCTGTCAAGTGGGGTGACGAAAGTAAGATGCACGATGGATAACGGCGCGGTAGGAGAGAGATGTGGAGTCGGGAAGAGAATAGTGTCGAAGGTAAGAAGAGGCGATTATAAGTGGTCCGGTCCAGTTTCAAAAAACTCTTCTTCAGGACAGTTTATATTCAGTAGTTTGGAAACTTGTGTGACAGAGAGGTATTTGCTAATAGAGAAGCGGAACTGGTTTATGTTCATGGATGCCCTTATTGTGAGAGGTAACCTATTCCATACGTGTGCGTATCTGTAGAGGTAGAAGTTGGAGCGAATGCTGCTGCGCGTTCTTGGTAGGATAATGGAGTAGGGTCTATCACGTAGGGGGTACGAAGTGATATATGAGTCTGTGACAGGGGTGATTTGGCTCCCACTGATGTTGTTAATGAGCGAGTATAGGAAAGCGAGGTTGGTTTTCAATCGGCGCAGCCATAACGGGTCGAGCTTAAGCGTGTGGCACCGATCACGGTAGCTCAGACTTGAGTGCCCCAGGAGGCGTTTTGTGAAGGTACGCTGAACCTTTTCGAGGGCTATTCGGTCGCATTTTCTAAGGTTGGTGAATACTATAGAGCAGTATTCTAGCAGGGGCCGGCACATGTTTTGTAGAGCACAGTTCTGGATTCCTGTATTGTCATGGTTTTGAGGATGTAACCGATGAGAGAGCGTGCTTTAGCTGCGGAATAAATTACTTGTTCCGCGAAGTTCAGCAAACAGGAGCAATGCACGCCTAGGTCACGCACTGTTAGGCAGTTCCCTAATGGCGTGCCTTGCAGCATTAAGGTATTTGGAGGAATGGTGCATCGGTACGTAAGGACATTGCATTTTGATGGTGTAAAAGCCAACTTCCATATGTCGCACCATGCAGTTAGCGATCTTAAGTCGTATTGTATATGGAAATGGCGGTGTGGAAGTTTGACGGATGAAATGGGAAGACAATTTTGATGTCGTCCGCAAATAGGTAGGGTGTCCCATGCTTGAAAACCTGGAACACGTCATTGATATAGAGCAGAAAAAGTAGAGGGCCTAAAACGCTACCTTGAATTACGCCACGTTTGACTGGTTTAGGGAGTGATATAAATTCTCCAACCATTACTGACTGTGAGCGAGCTGCAAGGTATGATGAGAACCAGGTGTGCAGTTTGCCGGAGATACCGTATGATTCCAGCTTCATCAAGAGTTCTGTATGTGGTACTCTGTCAAAAGCTTTCGTCATGTCTAGGAAGATGATGGCTAGTGCTTGCTTGTTGTCAATCAGTTGAGTTACATGGTTGAGGAACTCAAATTGGCAGGTCTGACAGGATTTAGACGGCAGAAATCCATGTTGTTGTCGATTGATGAGGTTGCGAGTAAGCAGGAAGGTGAGCATGGTTTCTTTGACTATTCGTTCCATTATTCTTGAAGCTATAGGCGTGTGGCTGATGGGGCGATAGTTTTCCATGTTCTGCTGACTGCCTCTTTTGTGGTTGGGGACGACGATGGCATGTTTCCATGTGGTTGGATAAATCCCGTTAGTCATGGAAAGCGTGAATAGGTTGAGAAGTAGAGCTGGAATGTCCTGGCCACCGAGTATCAGCAGCGCAGAGGAAAGACCATCGGGACCAGGATGTGATGAGCATTTGACTGAGATGATTACTCGGGTGATAGAACGCATGTCGAACTTGATAGTGTCGAGTGAGTCATTGATGCGCCTAGCTGGCAAAGCAGGCGCGATTCCATTGGCGTCAGTGAAAGAATTGCAGAAGTATCCATTGAGGATCCCACATATTTTTGATGGATCGCTAATAATGGATGTGTCAGAAAGCCTGAGTGAGGCAATAGGCGTGGATTTATGATTGCTTCTTTGTCGGAGTAGTTGCCCGAATGACTTGGTTTTATTGCTAGATTTGAGGGCGGCGTCTTCTTCAGCAATCTTGGTTGATTCCTGCGCAGTTTGCCACTTAGTTAGGATTTCATTCGTGCGAACAAGGATGTGAAATTCCTTAGTTCTGGAGTATCGCTGTCGCATTTTTTGATCTTCCTAAGTACACCGTAGGCCTTAGCTGATTTCGCTGTCATCTTTAAGCGGCTTTTGCAGGTGAGTGGGGCGAGCACATCTAGGCAGCTGAAGAGATTTAGATACAGGATGTGTGCGGCTGCGTCTACATCGGTAGCTAAAAGAAGTTGTCCCAGTTCGAAGATCGCACTAATATCTTAAAGCTGTCCCAGTTCATGTGGTTGAACATTCGAAACTGTTTGACAGAAGAAGAAGTGGCGCTGTGTGGAGTAGAAAGTGTAAATATGAGTTTGACCACCTTGTGGTCGCAGCCATTTATATTATCTAATATACCAGCAACAGCATCGGAGACACCTTGCGTAAAGATTAAGTCAAGGGTGTTAGAAATCCTGGTGTGATCGTGAACTTGTTGGGTCCAGTTATTTGCGTGGACGGTGTGAACGGAACTTCTGTAGCTGAGTGGGGCAACCTGGTCGTTCCAGGGGATAAGTGGCATATTGAAATAGCCACCCACTATCTTGTGCCGTGGGGGCATTTGGGAGATTTCAGTGAAGAGCTTAGTGAGTTTATTAATCTTCTTGTTGGATGTGTGTGGAGGGTTGTATACGCAACCGATAAGGAGGTCTAGGTGACCTCCTGTCGTCTGGATCCAGATGGAGTCTTCAGAGTCACCTATAGCTGGCAGTTCAAAATCAGGTGCACCAAAATCGTCCCGGACATAGATAAGACAACCGCCCTCGAGGTGATTCCTTGATGTACTTGCTGAAACATTCAGCGGAGTATTTCTGCGAATAAAGACTTCCCAATTTAGGACAAGCTGGTGAAAGATGCAATAGAGCGGTGAGAGCGGAAGGGGTAAGAGGACGTTACAATGCATCTTGCTCGATAGTAAATAAAAGGATTAAATATGCCACAAATAACAGACTTAATAGTGCCGTGTAACGTGCTAATAAAATTTATAATCAACAGTTTGTATGTTTCCTTTTAATAGGCTCAACTGAGCGCCACAAAGCTGAGTTAGAAGAGGACATGGAAAACGCCAATTGCTTGGCTTACTTATGAAATAAAATGCAAATCTAAATCTCTAGACTTGGTAATCCCTGAGCGCTTGATAAGGTTTAAGCAAAGTAACTGAAAAATTTGTAGTCGTTTGTGTTATTCTTGACTGCGTGTAGCGTCATGCTTTTTCCAAGCAAAAATCGCACATCTGTTTCGCTAGCAAATACAGCATAAAAGGGAAGAGTGGATAATTTTTGACATGAAAAATTGGCCTGGAGGGACTTTGTGTTCCAGTACACCAGACTAAATTGTGCTGCTTTCCTAACTGGATTTGAAAGAGATGTGTATAGGTCGCTTTTTGCTTAAGTATGTAAAAAATGGTAAGTTGTAAGATATATTATTTGTAAATTTCGCTTTCATTCATCGAAATTTAAAAAAATACAAAAAATGCAATAATTAGACAAGAGATATGTATACCCTTTATCCAAGCAAGTAACTTACTGCAAGCATGAACTTTACATACATAAAACAATTGCATTAACATTTATTTGCTCCATAAAACCGACATTTACACTACACTTTTATTTAGTATTTGCTTGCTTTCTATTATGCCGTGTACTTCAACTGCGCCTGTAGTCATCACTTTAATTTATCATAACCGTTTTCGCGAAGCAAATCCATATAGCATTGTTTTCTATTTCCCCGCACCTTAATACCAC
>OX104071.1:75765062-75806228 GCA_944474145.2 Dicrocoelium dendriticum | reverse complement strand
GACAAAAACTGATCCACCAGCAACTGCGTCTTTGACGGCTCATCAAACCCCGGCAAGACTCGGTCTAACAAGCTCCTGAGGTGCACTGCAAACACGAGGGGATCCGTCCCAGCACCAAGCCGAGACGCCTTGAATCGTCGCACCGCCTCCTGGCGGTCCGCTGGAGTGTCCAGGCCAGACAGCAATGCCCCATTCGCGGTGGTCCACACCAACTTCACCGGACTTCTTCGAGCCGCCTCCAGAAGAGCTTTCGCCCTACCCTTGAGGAGACTCCACTGGGCCGCCATCTTCGCCCGGTCCGTCTTCAGTCCTACCGCCTCTGCCACCTCCACGAAATCCTCCAAAAACGCCTTCACATCCCCTGTGATGGGAGTATACACTCGAACGAACGTGCGGTGCCAGCCCAGCAAGGAAGCCGTTAGGCTGCCGCAAGCAAAGGCGGCAGCTGATAGAACGTTCACACGTTTCTCGCATGCACGCTGATTGGCAAACAGTTGGACGCATTGGAGTGAGTTTGTTTGACTGAATCAAAGGAAAAATGTCATGTATTCACAAAGGTCGTTAATTATGGATCCAACTGGCTGTATATACCGATATGTCTCACTCGCCCTCTGCCTGTGTTTTCGCCTGGTCCTTGTGTTTGCAGAATATACGTTTTGTCCCTGAAGGACCGACTTTTACATGGTGTCAGAGAAGGAGAATCACATTAGTACCACCCAGACGATGATTGGAGCTGCACCGGCTATTCAAATGCCTGCCCCGCTGAACATGGATGAACGCAGTTTGGCAAGCAACTGGCGTTTGTGGAAGAGCAAATGGATAGATTTCTGCACTTTATCGCGTCTGGAAAAACAACCGATGGCCTACCGCTTGGCCATGTTTCGACACGCAGCCGGAGATGATGCGCGCCGCGTGCTAGAGACATTGTGTGACGACAAGAGCGAAGATGCCAACAATCTGGAGACAGTTCTTGAGAAGTTCAATGAATCCTGCGAAGGCCAAACAAACGAGACATTTCAACGCTACCGCTTCTTTCCGCGGAACAGGCGGCCACGTGAATCCGTTGACACGTACGTCACTGAGCTAAAGATTTTGGCCCGATCCTGCAGTTTCTGTAAATGCATGGCGGACAGTCTCATACGGGACCGCATTGTTCTTGGGATCAATGACAAAGATTTGACGAAGCGACTATTACGAAAGCGCAACCTATCTCTGCAGCGATGTATCGAAATCTGTAACAGTGGGTCCTCCACTGCCTACCAGTTCCAGCAGATGACAATCACAGGTGATTCAGAGTTATGCGCCGTTTCCAGGAGCAAAACTACGAGGGCCACGACCGCGCGACAGGAGCCCTGCAACTTCTGTGCAACATGACATCCGAGGAACCGCGAACAGTGTCCGGCGTGGGGCCGCATTTGCGTCAAATGTGGGAAGCGCAATCACTTCGTCCGCTGCTGTCAGTCGACAGATGTCAGTGCACTCGTTCCAGACAAATCAACAACAGATACCGAACAATCGATTGGTAACGTGTCTCGGAAAGCGTCGCAGAAGTGTGTCTATGCAAGTCTTCTGATCGAGGGACGGTCTGTGCGATACCAGTTAGACACAGGCGCGACGATCAATATTTTGCCCAGAAAGCACTGCCGCGGCGTGCAAATTCAATCGGGTCAACATTATTTGCGCATGTGGAATGGTTCCAGACTCAAGCCAAAGGGCTCAGCGAAAATTGAAGTGGTCAATCCGAGATACGGTGTTTCGCATCGTCTGCAGTTCGTGATCGTGGATGAGGATCTCACACCGATTCTCGGCATTGATTCGATTTTATCTCTTGGCTTTGTCATTTTTAACCATGATCGTTTTGTGTACGCTTGTCAGATTGAAGCCGATGTTAGTGACCTGTATCCGTCTGTGTTTAGCCCGGGTTTAGGGGAATTTGAGGGTACCGCTCACCTGTCGTTAGATCCTTTGGTACGCTCGATTGCGTTACCTGCCAGGAGAGTCCCATTTGCGCTACGTGACCGATTTTCCGCGGAATTGTACAAGCTGGTTATGCAGGGTGTGATTGCAAAGGTTGATGAGCCAACAGACTGGGTTAGCCAGGTCGCAATCATTACGAAGAAAAATGGCGAACTACGCGTATGTATAGACCCGAAGCCACTGAATGAGGCCCTGCGTAGAGAACATTATGCGCTACCGAAGTTAGAAAATATTTTACCACGTTTGACAAAAGCTAAGTTTTTCACGAAAGTAGACCTTTCTTCCGCATTCTTGCACGTTGTTCTAGACGACGAATGAAGTTTCCTCACCACATTTGCTACACCGTTCGGACGTTATCGTTGGCTGCGATTACCGTTTGGCCTGAAGGTGTCTAGCGAAATTTTCCAAAAGCGTTTGGTGCAAGCACTAGATGATTTAGATGGCGTAACCTGTGTGGCAGATGACGTTCTGATTTACGGTTCTACCGAAGAAGAGCATGACACTAAGCTACACCGGTTCCTGAGGCGTTGCGTGCAAAAGAACCTCAAGCTAAAACGCGAGAAAGTAGAGCTGCGGAAAGAGGAGGTGATTTTCCATGGGCATGTGTTAACATCCGACGGAATCAAGGTTGACCCAGGGAAGATTAAGGCGACACAAGAGATGCCGTCCCCTAACGATGTGAAAGCAGTCCATCGCCTAAACGGTATGGTGAATTATTTAAGCCGGTTCCTACCAGGACTCGCTGATGTCATGACTCCGATTAGGCAGTTAACTCACAAAGGAGTAAATTGGAGCTGGGGGAAGGAACAGGATTTGGCTTTCGAAACCATTAAGAACCTTATCAGTAATGCGCCCGTACTCGGATATTACGATCCAGCACAACCATTGGAGGTACAGTGTGATAGTAGCCAGAGTGGAATAGGTGCTGTTCTGTTGCAGAGCGGAAGACCTTTGGATTTCCGCAGTCGAGCACTCACAGAGGCCGAAAAGCGGTACGCACAGATCAAGAAAGAGATGCTGGCAGTGGTCTATGCCATGGAGCGTTTCAATGATTATACTTTTGGAAGAAAGACAACCGTGTACACTGATCATAAGCCGCTGGTGTCGATAGCCACTAAAACACTGAATAACGGTCCTCGCCGTCTGCAGCGTATGCTTATCCGGCTCCAAAAGTATGACATTGATATTGTGTACACACTTGGAACACAGATGTTCATCGCGGACACCCTGTCGAGAGCACATCCGCCAGTGGCCGAACATCATCTAGAAGAGATCGAGACAGTTAGCATGGTGCAGCATCTGGCAGTGACAGAAAACCGTTTGAAAGACATAAGGCGTTTCACGAAGAAAAACCAAACTTTGCAGCTTTGCGAGACGTTATCCTCAATGGGTGGCCAGAAACAAAGAAGCAGCTCCCGAAAGAATTAACACCCTACTTCAATTTTCGGGACGAACTCACTGTCTGTGACGGTCTGTTGTTCAAGGGAAGTCGAATCCTAATCCCTTCTTCTCTCCGAAAGGAGATGCTGGAGCATGTCCATCGCGCTCACCTGGGTGCAAATTACACCACTATTCGAGCAAGAGAACTGATGTTCTGGCTAGGAATGACAGCTCAGATCAAGGATCATGTGTCTAACTGTGAGGCGTGCCGTTCACACGACATTCGGCAAACGAAGGAACCGATGATGCTGCATGATGTTCCGGACCGACCGTGGCAAAAGGTATCAGTGGATCTATTCGGGGACAACGGAAAGGATTACTTACTCACGGTGGACTACTATAGTGATTACTTTGAAATCGATTTACTCACCACCGCGACCACGGAGGCAGTAATCAACAAACTCAGATGTCAATTCGCACGACACGGGATACCGGAGGAGGTAGTCTCGGACAACGGTCCCCAGTTCAGCAGCAGGGCATTCCAGGCTTTCGCAACCAAATGGGAATTCGCACACCGACAAACCAGTCCTTATCACAGTCAATCAAATGGAAAGGCAGAGTCGCAAGTGAAGCAAGCCAAGCGACTATTAGCGAAGGCTAGAGATACTCGGGAGGACCCATACCTCATGCTACTGGAGAGTCGCAACACTCCTTCAACGGATATCGGCCTGAGTCCACTGCAGCGCCTATACAGTCGAAGGACCAGAACTGTGATGTCTGCATCCGCAACACTTATGCGCCCTGTCACGCCACAACGTCGGAGAGTACAGAACAGTTTGAAAAGGCGAATGGCTACTCAGCAACGGTACTACGACAACGGCGCACGGGAATTACCTGAGCTGACAGTGGGGGAAGAAGTATGGATTGAACCAATTCCCGATGGACAGGAGCAGTGGAGAAAAGGAGTAGTGGCTGCGAAAGTCGGTGAGAGGTCATACGAAGTAAATATTGGAGGGAAGAAGCTGAGAAGAAACCGAGTACAGCTGAGGAGATGTCCAAGGCGACAGCATGAATCAGGGAGAGAGCGTTATACTGCGTGCGGCAATGAGGCGACATCGGCAGATCCAACAAAGAGGACGCGGAGTGGTAAAGTGTATGGACTATTTAGCAAAGTACAGCAGTAAGAACATGAAAAATTGGAGGATGTGATGGGAGTATACACTCGAGCGAACGTGTGGTGCCAGCCCAGCAAGGAAGCCGTTAGGCTGCCGCAAGCAAAGGCGGCAGCTGATAGAACGTTCACACGTTTCTCGCATGCACGCTGATTGGCAAACAGTTGGACGCATTGGAGTGAGTTTGTTTGACTGAATCAAAGGAAAAATGTCATGTATTCACAAAGGTCGTTAATTATGGATCCAACTGGCTGTATATACCGATATGTTTCACTCGCCCTCTGCCTGTGTTTTCGCCTGGTCCTTGTGTTTGCAGAATATACGTTTTGTCCCTGAAGGACCGACTTTTACATCCCCATCTTCAAATGTTTCCGGCCAGGGAACCTTCATGACTTGCAAGGTCATGGCACCAAGTGTTAGAATCCAAGGGGCAGGTGTTAATTGTTTATTGCTAAAGTGACTTACACTAGAATTGTTCGTCCATACCTCGGAGGCGTCCGCTCATCTGCGTGATCTCCATGGAATGTTCCCCAACTGATGCTTACCTCTGTGTTCACTCTTCGTGCGTATAGAACTGTAATTCTGATGTCATCTTCAACCTTGAGGAAGTCGGCATGGCTCGCTGTTGGTGTATCTTCTTGCACCACCACACTACTTATACCCGGCGCAGTAGTATCTACCTTTAATCCAACACACAGTGAAAGATGGGTGTCGAAGAATGTGCGTCTGAAAGAGGCGATCGAGAAGCGTCTAGAACAACAAGTGGAATTGTCACTAAGGATTGTTCCGTCCGTAGTTAGTAGTGGAGGGGGTTCCACATGCAGTGAAGTGCACTGCAGGGTGCGTTGGATGTCTTTTTCTTTTGCCTGAGCCGATGCCATGGCGGCGAAGTCGATAGTAGGCAACGAGTGAAAAGTAAGGGCGAAGCGAGTGAGAGAGAGCGTCAGCGACGGGATTGACTACACCTGAGACAGGGCATAGGTCAGCTGTGAACTGCGTGACAAAGTCTAGGTAGCTAGGTTCCCGCCTTTGCCTACCGTCGACCTCGTCGCCATGGTATCGACTCATGTTCAAGGTGAACACATACAACGCGCTCTGCAGCCCACTTCGCTGCATGTACAACCTGCTCCTCTACAAATCACGGAAGGAACTGTCCTCTGTGACATCTCCACAGGCTCTCCTAGAGCCCTCGTGCACATCTCCCTCAGACGCATAAACTTTGACACACGCCACTCATTATCACATCCCGGTATCAGCGCACTTTTGGAACAGGTCACCGAACGTTTCGTCCGGCCACGCGTAAACAAATGCGTTTATACCAGGCTAAGGGCTTGCCTTCAACGCCAGCGCACCTAAGTACCTGGTCACACCCGCAGTCCTCTTGACTCACTTATCGCCCCGGACCCTCGGTTCTCACAAGTACACTTAGGCCTCGTAGGTCATTTGCCTCCTTCATGCGGATTAGTATGCATTCTTACATGCGTCGACCGCTACGCCAGGTGGCCAGAAGCCATTCTCGTAACGGACTGCACATCTGATATTGTTATCTGCATCTTCTTAGATCGGTTGGTCTCGCATTACGGATGGCTATACACCATCACAAGTGGCCGAGGAACGCCGATCGAAACTTCATGATCCAATGCGTTCTGCAAATTTTAAACAGCCGCCGCAATCGTACTACAGCGGATCACCCAGCAACAAAAACGGTTTAGTCGAACGCTTCCATAGACAGCTTAAAGCCTCGCTTTGCGTTTTTGCTGACCCTAGCTTGAGCGAGAACATTTCACTCGTAATACTAGGCATTCGCAGCAGCATTTCCGTTCTCATGCATACCATGTTCCCTCTCCGTCGTCAAGCTACTTCCCCGAATATTACCCACCCCTGAGTTCTACTTCGTAAAATCTTTACCACAGAAACTGCCAAGGCTACCCTCGAGTTACTCGTCAACCGGCTCAACACAACCCCCGAGTGAGTTGCCAGCCGACTCAAGGCCCCTTTCTGGCCCACGAACGGATTGGCCCCTAAACGCCTGGCTATGCGTTTCTGAAGAGTATGCCCTCATTTCTTCGTGGGACGTTGACCATTGACTGGAGTGCGGTGGGACGACTGGTATACCTCAATTGCACTGTCGGATCTGCAGCGGAGGAAATATCCTGGCGGCTTCTTTTCTGCACTATCTAGTGTTTTACAGTCAGACCATTTCACCTCGATGACCCACCTATGATGCACTCTGGTCTACATGACCGTCATAATTCATAAATAACAGAAGTCTGTACCCAGCGAACTCCGCTACACACCCCATCTTAGAAGCCCGTGTTCAAACCCTTGCTACTGTACCACATTTGATTTTATTTCTAGGTGCACTATTTCGGCACTAATTCGGCTTTCACAAACTGCTTTCGGGAGTCCCGTGCTAAACCATTTCTTACTCCTGTTGATTCGCTTCCTAGTCTTGTAGCCTATAAAATATACGTCCGATCCAGCTGCCTCCAACTTCCCTACTGTCTCGTATTTCACTCGTTTCTTACATCTCATTGCAATCGACTAGTATCCCAGGTGTCACCGAGCAGCAGTTCAATGTCATTGGTTAGCTAGCAACAACACATTAACCTAAATCATTCCCTTAACGGCACTTAAGTTAAATGGTTGCTTTCCAAAGGATGGAAGCCATGATAATATAAAGACTAAATAGAGTTCCACGTAAAGCCTACATGGCAATGCTTAAGAAATGGAACTTGGACATTGGAAATTAAAAAAAAGCAGTTCAAAGATGGATGTAGTGTACCCACAAAGTGGTTGGATTGCGACACACAGTCTCCATTCAGACCTCGGTTTACTTTGAAGTGAACCTCGGTCATTACCATCACAGAAACCGTATCCGAGTTGGAGGTGGTTCGGTGTTGCTCTTCCCAAAACTGACACTGTTCCTGCGAGATTATCCATCGCTGAAACTTCTTTGGTTGAATTGCGGTGCACAGATTTGCTCGCAAATCGCCATCTTTTGAAGGACGTGTACACAGCGCTAGGTTTAACTTGCACAAAAGTGACCAATGTTGCGTGTCCGCAAGAGTAAAATTATGGCAGTCGTTTTCGCTTCATGCACTGTGTGAGGATGCCTTCTTTTTGGCTAGCTATTGGTCCTCAACCTACTTGTCTGGGTCAGCATGGTTAGGCTGATTGAATATCTTGAACTGTCTTGAGTTATAGAAATGCTGAAGCGTGTTTCTGCCTGTAGAAGAAAATATGTTAACATTCTTGTTTACTTTATTCGGAGTACTCTCTTCTATAAGCAAAATGTCTGGGTCTGGACACTTTAATCAAGCCGTAATTAGCTTCGTGAATACTCTCCCGCGGAAAATTGCATTATCTGGCGTTAACATACAATGCGAACTATACCTACCTTGCCAGGGAGGATCGGCCCACGCATTTTGCCTCATTGAGTCAAGTTTATTGTTCTCCGTACCATTACACAACGATACAAGCCTTCATAATATCATTTTAATCATCTTCTTGCATTACTCCACCGTAGCGCTCTGCTACGTCCAACACCCCAGCGGACAATTTGCAACACAAATAGTTTCATGTTATATGCCTACATTGCCATCTATTTATCATGAAGAGATCATTGAAGAATTGACATAGACAGCATATCAGCACTTCTTTTATTCACTCAAACGAGCCCAGCAAGCTTTAACTTCAAGGTATCCACCCTCTCCCAGAAGACGACTATCCTCGGGAAAAGACTGCGATCATAAAACAAATCAAGTAACTTATTCACCTTGGTTGTTACCGTCCCCCGTAGCTCAGTGGTCTAAACTACGAACTGGCAACAGTCGCGTTGCGTGTTCCAGTACTACCAGGGTCCGATGGAATGCGCACTGCTGAAGATTAACGAAAGGATGAAAACCGCGTACAGTGTATTTCCGGGCGGATTGCGGCTGTCTGAGTGAGTCTAGATATGAAGAATTTCTAGCTGTAATAGTCAAGATGTCTTAAAGGAAAAATTATTATTTGATTCAACGCATTTAGATTGAAACAAGATTTAGAGTTTTAAAAATATACTACCGAAACACCAGTTAGTTCTGAAAGGACGACCCTAGTCAGCATCACAATCAAAGCGCGCGAAGCGCGTATACCGTGGGTCCATAATAATCGAAATTTGGATGCTCGGGATCAGTGACGAGGCGTGCGCAACAGTGGAACATTGAAACATTGTATTTCGTGGGAAAAACTGGAGTTTTGCACGAGTCATAAGGTATGAATAAATAGGGATGGGTCATATGGATAGGCAAGGCAAACGTATAACGGGTGGAAATCCCTTGTTATCCGTACTTTAAACGGGATAATGTGCCCTTGGAACAGAATGTATGACGGCTCGAAGTGTGACAACCCATAAAGAATTATACCAGAGATAGGGCAAAAAAATTGGTAAAAATAAAAAAGACAAAGACAACATGTAAAAAAGCAGTGTTGGAGGTGGATAACCAAGCTGTTGCACCCCGTGAGAAGTGGGAGGGAGATAAATGCGGCTAGTATGGAGTAAGGTATTCCAAAATGCTTGCACCGCGAAACATGCACATTTAAATACATATTGTAAGAAGAAACGCAAGAGGTACACTTAAAGCAAACAACTGTTTTCCATTTAATCATCAGAAGGCTTGGTACAGAAATATACGTTGAGAAGAGGTCTTCATTCGGGAAACAGAGTAACTATTGATTGAACAACAATTTTTAAATGCTTAACGTTACTTGTCATGTGATCAAGTGACTGAAGGCATGTGATACCACCGACCAGGTTAGTTGTAATGCTTGCACATGCTGCTGCTGAATGCATATATTTGGTTTTGTCAACCTGATGCACACCGCTTCAGCGATAGCAAGTAGTCGAGTCCCTGACCGATGGTGTAGCTGTGATGGCACTCGGTAGAGGATCTCAAATGACTTGCGCTTACAAATCAGGTGACTAGTGCAGATCAAATGGTTGGTTATGGCACTCAACTTAGTTTTGTCCCGTTGGGTGACGAGCAAGGTTGGTATATATTCCTTGATTCGCTTTTCAAAGTGCCTGGTCGTGCGTCCAATGTACATAGCCACACAGGAGCAGGTGAACCGGTAGACTACCATTGATTGGTGTTCAACAGGCATCCTGTCTTTGAATCTAGAGAACAAAAGCGAACTGCTGGTAAAAATGTCACTTAGTTGAGCTGCATTAAAGGTCTTTCGACAAGTCTGCATCAGTCGTCGTGTGCATATCTCAGCCGGTATGTCACTTTTAAAGGGAAGTTGGAGAAATAGCTGTTTCTTCTCTACCGTGTGTACTGTTGGTCTTGGGATACTACATTTAGTATGAATGTCGATGAATTGTTCTGAATAACCGTTTTCCAGAAGTGTTTACCTGATTAACTTCATTTCCTCTTCAATTGTGTCCGCACTACAAATCTTCCGTGCACGATTGGCCAGCGTGTGTACCAGCGTTATTTTGCGGCTAATTGGCACAAAACTTTGGGAGTGTGTGTATCGGTCTGTCCAATACGGCTTTCTACATACTCCTATCTGAATTCATCCGTCTTCTCGTCGCTTTAAGCTTGCATCCAAGAAGTGCATTTGGTTGTCAGTTTCTTCTTCAACTGTGAATGTGGTGTTGGGATGTGGCTTGTTAAAACACTCGACGACATTTTGCAAGTTGTTCGTCTGCTAAATTACACAGAATATGTCGTCAAGATAACGTCGGTAGAAACGTAGGCCCGAGATAACCGGTTTCAATGGGCCATCCTCTAACATTCCCATGTAAATATCAGCCAATAGTGGTCTGAGAGGTGAACCCATCGCTACCCCATCTGCTTGTCTGTACAATTCATTGTTAAAAGTGTAGATGAGTAATAGTTGCTTAAAATGGAAAGTTGGTATTTCGAGCTTTATCTTGTACTGCTCAATGTAAGTACAAAGAAGGTTAACTGTTTCTATAAGTGGGACATTCGTGAACAAAGATACGACGTCCAAAGAAAACATTCGATAGCCTAAGATGTTCATAGTTTCAACGTTTTCCACAAATCGAAAGTGTCCGTAAGTTGATGAGGGGCTATCATTTTTCTAATAGAATCCAAAATAGACGGTAACCATTTTGCGATGGTGTGCTATGGTGAGTTCCTCATATCCAATATCGGTCGCAATGGTGTACTCGGCTTGTGTATTTTTGGGAGACCGTAAAGTCTAGAAATTATGGAGCCAGTGGATCTTAGCCTTTCATAACTTTCTTTAGTTACGTGCCCATCAGTGACCAGTGATTTAAAACACCTTGTCAGCTGTGCTCCTGTGTAACCTGTTTTGTCCTTCTCTCGTTCACATCGTACAAACTTGCAGGAGTCCGAGAGGATAAGCTTCAATTTTTGTACATATTCTGTGCGCTCCATGATCACGTCTCCTGATCCTTTATCTATTCTGGTACCTATGATTCCCTCGTTTTGCTGAAGTTCCCTTATGGCTTTGATGTGTGCCTTTTTTAGTAATCGGGAATGTGTCATGGGGTATCGTTGATACTGAAAGGAAATGTTGTCCAAGTCCGACTTAATTTGTTCGAGGTTGGTGTTGGAAGTGGCTACTAAAACAATTGTCTGGCTGTTAAGCTATTCAAATTGTGTTTCGATTTCCAGTCTGTGATCATTACTTCGTGGATCGCAAAACCCAAGGACCAATGAAAGCGCCTGCATTTGTAAGGTGTCTAGTCGTGTATTGGACAGGTTGTGTACATATTTTTCCGGATTTGATGGAAATGTGTTCGGACATTCCTTCAAGGTCAGTGAATTCTGCAGAAATAATCTCTTCTTCAATGTACGCGTGGATGCCACGGTGCGCACCTACTCGATAAACCGGACGCGTTCATCATGGTCGAGGTCGTCTAGGGCGGATTTCCTCTGTAATATGCAAGCTTGGGAGAACTCCGGAGATTGGAACTGGAGATTTATTAAGCAACACGTAGCAAACTACAATAGAGGAAATAATGTTATAAAAAGGAAGATAAACATTACAGTCCATCTTCTTCTGCTTGCACTTCTTCCGTTAAAGCACACGACCAGGTTCCTGCAAGGCAAATGAAAGCGCAGCGTAAACACCAGTTCAAAGTCAAGCAGCGCGCCACAACAGTTTCCGTGCAACACTACAGAAATGTGTTCGGACATTCCTTCAAGGTCAGTGAATTCTGCAGAAATAATCTCTTCTTCAATGTACGCGTGGATGCCACGGTGCGCACCTACTCGATAAACCGGACGCGTTCATCATGGTCGAGGTCGTCTAGGGCGGATTTCCTCTGTGCTATATGTCGCTCAGCCTCAGAGAATTCCAATCTTGCAGATTCTATAATGAGAGGATTGTCCTGTTCTCCGAGTCGAGCATTTCTGTTGCAGATGTTTCGTTACCAAACTAGGCAACATCTTCAGTGTGGTTATTCAGTCATGATTCGCGGTCTCGCAAACCAATGTCAGATCCGAGTGACTATTGATTGTTGCCTGCTTCGAATGTTCGCCTTCGATCTGTTCACGTGAGTCGGTCTAGTGGGCACCTCTTCTCCTTGTCGATCTGATGCCCAATGCCGGCTTAACCTGCAGAGCTTCGTAGACATCCTCCATCTCCAGGTGTTTGTTGACGGAGTTCCGGCCAGAATGCCAGGCCTCGAGGAACTCACGCGCTCTGCGGTTTCTTGCTCTTCCAACGATTTCAACCTTCTCCAGATCGAACTGATGGTTCTCAGCATCCGTGTGTACTGACAATAAGGATTTCTCATCGTGGCAGCGGATAGCCAGACTATGTTCGTGCAGACTTGTACCAAGTTTTCTTCCAGTCTGGCCTACATGGTATTTGTCACAGTTCTTGCAGACAATTTTGTAAACTACACCCGATGTTTCTTTTTAGAGAGTTTGTCCTTCATCTTAAAATGTTTACTTCGTATGGTTTCCGTTGCTTCGTGTGGTGAAATGGATGCTGGAAAATATATTGTTGATTAGTTGATGTGCTTCTTGTAGTAAGGAGCTTTTGAGTCTGACAAAAGCATCGTCTACGAAACGTACCCAAAGTTTGTGCTCCACTATTGGCAATGCTTTCTGTTCCAAGCATTACATCACTGCTTCCGCTACGAGTCCAGAGATTGACGACCCCATTGGCGTACCCGTTATCTGTGTGTACATTTGACCATTGAAAGTGAAATGTGTGGTGAGGCAGAAGTCAAGCAACTCTATCATTTGTGTGGCTTAAATTCGGTTGCTGGTATTTACCGCTCCGTGTTTTTTACGCAGAGTTCTCATTGTTTGCCTCGCCAACGTCGTGTCAATTGATGTGAACAAAGCTGTAACGTCAAAGGAGCCCATTATCTCATCTCTTACAATTGTTATTCCGTTGAGTTTTTCAAGGAATTGTTTTGCTGACTGGATTGAGTGCTCTGAGCCTGCGATGAAGTCTTTCAACCGTTTCCAAACTTCTTTAGACAGCTTGTAATTTGGCGCCCTGGGTAATAACATGATAGGGCGAAGCGGTACCCCATTTTTGTGTACTTTAGGTAGACCTTAGAACCGCGGCAGCATTGAATCCTTGGGTTTCATCTTGCTGTGTTCTAACTTCGTGAGCAGTCCCACTTGTTCCAGCCTTTGAAGAGTTTTGTTGATCTTGCTTTCCGGACTTTCTGTAGGGTCTTCACTTATCGGCTGGTAGGTGTTCACATCTCCGAGAATTTCTTGTGCTTTCTTCATGTAGTCAGATTTGTCCATTATTACAGTAAGACTTCCCTTGTCGGCCGGTAAAATAACAATAGCTTTGTCTTTTCTGAGATTTGCCAGTGCATTTGGTTGGCTTACACTGAATATGTTGGTTTCCACTTTGTGACTCAGAGCGGGGATGATGCTGTGTCTAATTGCATGTTGGGCTTCAGTTGTTATGTTTGCTGTGGTCAGCGTTGATCCACGTGCGGCAAGGAGATCAATGGGATTCGAATCCTTGTAACTGACTTACAAACCTCGCACTATAACTGCTCTTTCTGTATCTGGTAGGATTAGTTTGGATAGATTTTTAATCCATGAGTCCTCTTCGTTTGCTGGCTTTTGTTGCGGGATTCTGTCCAACTTCCTTCTTAGTTTCTGATTTGTTTGGAATTTGATCTTATGGGTACTAGTGGCAATCGCTTTTGCAAGCTCTATGTTTTAGTTTTCCCCGAGGTTGGACGAGCAACTGGCATTAGGTTGATGGATTACCCTCTGATATCTTTGCCATCGGTTATGTGAATCCGTGATCAACAGACTTAGCATTCGTCGTCCATGTTGTTCGGTGATCTTCCAGACCAAAGTGATATTGGTCTCCTTTGACGTTACAGCTTTGTTCACATCAATTGACTCGACGTTGGCGAGGCAAACAATGAGAACTCTGCTTGAACAACACAGAGCGGTAAATACCAGCAACCGAATTTAAGCCACACAAATGGTCATCATCATCATCATTATACACGTTAGCTGGAGGTGGAAAACACCTCAGCTATTGTGCCGTAATACAAAATAAAAGAAAAGGAAAACAGTGGCAAACAGTGGCACGCCCGCTGAAACTCCAGTAACGGATAAACATCGTTCCGGAGAGCTAACTGCTGGCTGCCGTAAAAAGAGAATCGTATTATGCCTAACAGGTGAGATCGTGATTGCAGGGGGATACTAAACAATATGGGGATGGGCAAAGGAAATCACAACACAAACGCCATTGGTGCCGGCTCCGAGCCATATCAGCAAGTGTGTCCAACCAAACGTGTTCACCATCCTTAGGACCCCAGCCAGGCAGTCGGGATGTACCAACCGACGCCAACTTCGAAGTAAGGGTTTTCATTTCTCTCGACCAAGTCATCACTTGGCCTCCCCTCCTCCTCTTCCAACCGCACTCACAACGCGCAAACAATGCACGTCGCGGGAGTCGGTGTGCTGGCATGCGCAACACGTGGCCCAGCCATCGGAGCCTGGTGCGTGATATAATGGTGCTGGGCGGTTCACTCGTTCTTCCTGCACCAAATACGCAACGTCGAACACGCTGAGTGCTCACGCGGTGCTCCCACCAGACATGAGCTAAGCTGTGAAGGTAGCGATGATCGAATATGACGAGCCTCTTTATGTCTGTCGACCTGATGGGACAGGTTTCACAACCATATAGGACAGTTGAACGGACAGCTGCGTTGTAAACTCTGCCCTCCAGGGAGGGAGTACTGTCGCGTCTGCGCCACAGGTGGCGGAGATTGGCAAGAGCACTCGAGTTTTTGCTATACGGTTCGTAACCTCATCTTCAATCCCACGGGTGCTAATATAGCTGCCCAGGTACTTGACTTCCTGAATGACTTCTAGCAGATCACCACCAAGCGTTAGCGCAGGGTGGGTTCCTGCCAATTTTGGAGAAGTATTTTGCATTTCGATGAAGCAAAGCATAGC
The DNA here is from genome assembly GCA_944474145.2 of Dicrocoelium dendriticum. Classification (NCBI taxonomy): domain Eukaryota; kingdom Metazoa; phylum Platyhelminthes; class Trematoda; order Plagiorchiida; family Dicrocoeliidae; genus Dicrocoelium; species Dicrocoelium dendriticum. Next base: position 75,791,260 of record OX104071.1, on the reverse strand, counting down.
CCAAAACGATTGACAGCCAATGCTAATCGGTCCAGTGCTATTTGGCATGTTTGGGAGCTGTCACAGATTAGGGCAATATCGTCTGCATACTCCAACTCAAGAAGTCGCTCACCAGGAAGTAGCTCCACACCTTCTAGGTCGTGTCCAGCGAACGATGTTTCTATGACTTCATCAATAGCGAACTTGAAGAGGAAAGGTGACAGCGGGCCTCCTTGTCTCACACCGCTGGTGATACTAAAGGTTGGCGAGAGTTTGCCATAAACCCTCACCCTGCCCGAACTATGCGCGTACAGCGCTTTGATAATGTTTACATATTTATCAGGCACACCTTTTCTCAGCAGACAGTCCCAAAGGGCACATCGATCGACTGAGTAGAAGGCACCTTTTATGTCAAGAAACACGACAACGGTGTGTCGCCAATAAACACGGCGATGCTCCAACACTTGACGCATGGTGAAGATGTGGTCTATACAGCCCCGACCTCGACGAAATTCGGCCTGTTCTTCACGAATCTGGCTTTCACGAGTGCCAGTCAGTCTGTGGAGAATGATAGAGGCAAGCAATTTAGAGGCAATCGAAATCAGACTGATCCCTCTGTGATTGCTGCATTCCAGACGAGAGCCTCCCCTGAGAACTGGGACGATGACGGAGCGGTTCCAGTCTGTCGGGACTGTCTCCTGCTCCCAAAATTTTACTAGCAACTCGTGTAAATCATCTACTAGAGCAGTTCCCCCGAATTTGAAGAGGGCTGGGGTAATTCTATCTGCCCCTGCGGCCTTATGCAATTTCAGCAGCCTGATCTCACGTTCGACTTCTGCGCGTGAGGGCGGATCCAAGGAGACGGCCCAGGGGAAAGGCGCTCAATGCCCGAAGCAAGCGATAACACAGGCTGGTTAAATTGCCTTGCAAAGTGTTCAGCCCATCGCTCCAAGCGTTTCGACAGACCGTGGATCGGCTGCCCACTCTCGTCGCGTATGTTCTCGCTAACACCAGGTCACCCGCTGCCTGTTGCCCGTATCAGACGGAATAACTTACGATGATTACCCACGGCAGCGGGTGTTTCCATTTCCGATGCACGAGGAGACCACCAGGTTTCGCGGTCCTTCTTCAGGCTAGCACGTAGTTTTGCCCTGCGATTTTTGCGAGCCTCATTGTATTCGCTTCCAGCCGGAATACGTCGGCGTGCATCCATACGTTCCAGAGACTGTGTATAGACCCAATGTCCGGTTTGGCAACTTGCTTTACCACATGAAGACATGCCTGCTAACAGCAACGTTTGACGAATATGCGACCAGTGATCTTCAACGGTGTTTAGTGAACGCTTACTTAGTCCAGATGTCAGCGCACTTTGGTACACATTCAGAACATCTGGCTTCGCCAACTGGCTGGTGTCAATCCGTTCGCTTCGACGCTGCGGACGTCCACCGAAACGAACCAGGAGATCGACACAGACAAGTGCGTGGTCAGAGTCCACGCTCGTGCTCCAAATAGAGCGACAGTTTTGGACACAGCCTCTCCAGCGGTAACTGATCGCGATATGATCGATTTGCATCCATGGCTGGCCCGAGGCTGGTGGCCGCCAAGTCACGCTTCTGCGAGTGCTGTGTCGAAAGTTAGTGCTCGCGAGAGAGAGGCGAGCATCTTCACATAACTGTAGCAAGCGCTCACGGTTATCATTACGGGAGCCTACACCATGTTAGCCGCCCAGATGAAGCTCATCAGAGGACAATTTTCCGACTTGGGTGTTTAGATCGACAGCCAACACCACAGTACCTGTGTTTCTTCTGTGACGAAGGAGCTCGTGAAGTTGCTGATAGAAATCATCTTTTACCGAATCAGTGCTACAGTTTGTAGGGGCGTAAGCCACAATGAGAAACAGGCAACGTTTGTCCCCTCGCGACTTCGTAGCACGGAACGAACCGGCTAATCTAACGGCGCACATCCTACTGTTTACTGGTATCCAATCAATCAGGGCAGCTTCAGCCCGGGGACTCAAAACAATGCCGACGCCAGCTTAACCGGCATTGGAAGCTGCATCATCGGCAGACTGGCGCAATGAGAATGTGCCGCCAGTGTCGCATGTGGGGATCGCAGGGTAAGCATGGAGCTCGAATCTTGCAGGCGGGTTTCTGATAAACAGCAAATATCGATCGATAGGGTCACTAGTGTGCGGGCAAGTGCTGCCTGTTGGCCAATCTGTAGCAAAGTGCGCAAGTTGAGACATGCCAATCTTAGCGAGACACGAGGACTCCAAAGGGAAACGGATGAACTGACGTTGTCCACTTAGTTGAACATGGACTTGTCGACTGGATTGGAGCGACGCAGTGCGATTGTGTGTGATTTGAAATTAGAATACAAGCGACAATTGAAGTAAGCTGGGGGAGGGCCAAGAATTGGGGGATTGAAAATGGGGGGATATAAGTAAAGTTGGAGCGGGACGATAAGGAAGAAGAAGCGCAAGAAGGGGTATAAGAAGATGGGAAGGTCTGAGCAGTAGCATCCAAACCCCGTATCCACCCTGCTCGATGCAGCAGATAGGGCGCCGTTGATTATCCTCTGCGACGGCCAGTGCATCAAGAAAGCATTGTAGGAAAGGTTCACTGTATTGCGTGGGCAGAATACAGTCAGGTTGCCCATGCCTAGACAGGAGAACGATTAGGGTTCTCAACCAAAGCATTTGGTTCAAAAACCTTACCGCAAGGCAGCCGGCTTGGCATTGGACAACAGAGCCCATTTTATGAAATGAGGAGTCACCACCACTTCCACCCCCAACCTGGATGACCAGGGGGCTGATTTTGTCTGGCCTCTAACCATTGACCAAACTGGTATGAGTGCCTCTGAAGGTGCAAAAAAAGCACCACCCAGCAAAGCTAATTGGCTGATATTTATATGGGAATGTTAGAGGATGGCCCATTAAAACCGGTTATCTCGGGCCTACGTTTCTACCGACGTTATCTTGACGACATATTCTGTGTAATTGAGCAGACGAACAACTTGCAAAATGTCGTCGAGTGTTTTAACAAGGAACATCCCAACGCCACATTCACAGCTGAAGAAGAAACTGACAACCAAATGCACTTCTTGGATGCAAACTTAAAGCGACGAGAAGACGGATGAATTCAGATAGGAGTATGTAGAAAGCCGTATTGGACAGGCCGATACACACACTTCCAAAGTTTTGTGCCAATTAGCCGCAAAACAACGATGGTACACACGCTGGCCAATCGTGCACGGAAGATCTGTAGTGCGGACACAATTGAAGAGGAAATGAAGTTAATCAGGTAAACACTTCTGGAAAACGGTTATTCAGAACAATTCATCGACATTCATACTAAATGTAGTATCCCAAGACCAACAGTACACACGGTAGAGAAGAAACAGCTATTTCTCCAACTTCCCTTTAAAAGTGACATACCGGCTGAGATATGCACACGACGACTGATACAGACTTGTCGAAAGACCTTTAATGCAGCTCAACTAAGTGAAATTTTTACAAGTAGTTCGCTTTTTGTTCCTAGATTCAAAGACAGGATGCCTGTTGAACACCAATCAATGGTAGTCTACCGGTTCACCTGCTCCTGTGTGGCTATGTACATTGGACGCACGACCAGGCACTTTGAAAAGCGAATCAAGGAATATATACCAACCTTGCTCGTCACCCAACGGGACAAAACTAAGTTGAGTGCCATAACCAACCATTTGATCTGCACTAGTCACCTGATTTGTAAGCGCAAGTCATTTGAGATCCTCTACCGAGTGCCATCACAGCTACACCATCGGTCAGGGACTCGACTACTTGCTATCGCTGAAGCGGTGTGCATCAGGTTGACAAAACCAAATATATGCATTCAGCAGCAGCATGTGCAAGCATTACAACTAACCTGGTCGGTGGTATCACATGCTTTCAGTCACTTGATCACATGACAAGTAACGTTAAGCATTTAAAAATTGTTGTTCAATCAATAGTTACTCTGTTTCCCGAATGAAGACCTCTTCTCAACGTATATTTCTGTACCAAGCCTGTTGATTAATGAATCGGAAACAGCAGGTTGTTATCTCATTGGATATCGCGATTCATGTCGTCAAGTTTAGGGTCCATGCTTGTCTTGATTCATCCACATAGGATGCCGAGATTACGTTTCCATTTTCGGACTTCCATGGTCGGCAGACCCGTGGAGCGCAGAAATTTTGCCTGCAGTTCACCTGGCTGTGTTGATATGTATGCCGGGGTGCGTAACCGCATTGATTTAGCCTCAGTTTTGCAGTTTCATTAAGTGGCGTCTTCAGCTTCCAGGGTTTGTTAAAACTGCAGACGCAAGGATCAAGTCGCCTCGTAGTTGTCTTCATTTCATGGAGAATTGACCAGGGCGACGGAGACTTTGTGGTTAATCCAAGTGTCTGAAACCCCTTACTAATTTTGTCGCTCTACGTTGTGCGAATTCAAGTGTACGCTGGTCTTTGAGTAATCAGGGTCTTCAAGCCTAGATAGAAAACTCCAAATGAAGACGTAGAAAGGCGGTTAAGAGGAGGCGGATATCCATCGGGTCAGTTTGGCCAAAGGCAGATTTTATCAGTTCCAGCATGCAGTTAGCAGCAGAAGCTGCGGCAGGAAGCAGCTGCTGAAAGTTTGGTTTGGGTGCTGCTCCTTAACTCTCAGCTGACAGGACCTGGAGAACAGACTTTTCCAGGAATTATATTGGAGAAGCGGAAGGGCGGGTGGAGGGGCGCGACATTTCCAGGAGATAAACGTGAAGCTGTGGTACAGGCGGTTATGGTCTCTCTGAAGTGCGCGGATATCGTCTGTAGCATGGATTGTGCCCCACAGCTTCGCGTCGTCGGCTAGAGCAGCATCAAATATTCCACTTGAGTTGTAATATTATTGAGAAAGGATGGGAAAAATTCCGGCCCAAGAACAGAACTCTGTGGAACCCTGTTTGTCAAAGGGATACGAGGGGACAGCGCTCGGTCGACGCGTACTTAGACATTACGGTGGTGTAGCTCTTGATCCACTCCATTAAGGCCCCAGAGAAACCGTAGAACGAAAGCTTATGCATTAGGATGGCTATGGTCGACTTTGTCAAAAACCTTAAAAAATCGAAGATAACTTACATTTCCAGGCCAGTGTCAGCCGCAGTTTTCCAGCTATCTCGTACGAGTAGCAGATTACTCAGGCATGACCGTTGCCGTCGTAGGTCATGTTGGCAGTCGGCAAAGAGTTTATGAGCCTCAAGCTGGTCTGGTAAAACATCAGCGATGATCGATCCCATCGCTTTAGAAATCGTACAGAGGAGGATGGTATCGGTCGGTAGTTGACAGGGTCCTTAAGCGTGCTGTCTTTGTAGGTTGGTGTAATTGAACTGCATTTACAGTCGTTGTGGACTTCACCATGCTAGAGATGATTCTAGAGCTACAGTGCATGTTCGCAGGAGCGTTGGATGTAAACCGTCTGCGCCTGGGGAGGCTGTTACCTGCAGGGATTTGAGCTTCGCCAGGACCTTATCCGAACTGAACTGAGCATTTGCCAGGGACGTTGAAGCTGAGAACGGAAAAAGTTGCATTATGGTGTGGACCGCTGGAACGGAAGTAGTAGATGCGTAATGTCAACACAGGAATCCTGCGGTCAAGTTCGCTGATTCTGTGAGCCTTTTGGGTGTCTTCAATGCATTGCCACCGTTTTTGAGTTGCATAGAACGGTTGAGGTGACTATACAGGGCTTTAAAGTTGTTTGAAAACCTGTGGGCATGCTGACGCTGCTGCGCAGATTTATCGTCGTGTATCAGCTGGACGCAGTGGTTACGGAGAATTTTGTAAGCGTTTCAGTGCGTAGCTGCTGGACAGGAACGATATGTTCAACATGTCGTGTCCCTCTGGGCAATCGGTTTCCGGGTCCGACTTCGGATGGGCGTGAAGCGTTTCTACTCTATGGTAACGTGGTTAAAGAACACAGTTCGCGTAGTGTAGTACAAAAGGTTGATCACGAGTTGCCGGCGCTCAAGTGGTGTTCCGGTAACCAATTGTTTGCGGAAAGGAGAGCGATTAATTGTCCGTAATCAGTCCAGAGTTTCGTGTAAGTCAGCGTGCCAAAATGCTTTGCGGCAAAGCATGCAAAGTCGTACCGCAGGACGCAGTGATCGCTGGGCCCCGAAGGAGCATCATATTCTACGTGCTCAACCATCAATTTTTTGTTTGGTGTGGATGTGGTTCAGGAGAGATGGTTAGTTGTTTGTTTTGTAATCTGTTTGGCTTACAGGTATAGTTGTACCGTGCGGCAGTGTGAAGTAGCTTAATGAGGCATGATGCAAAGGCGCAAGTTGTCGGAACAGAGCGAAGTAGACCGGGTAGATTGAAATCTCCCGAGATAAGGGGGGTGTATCTGAGGGGTAGAATGAAGTGGATATCGTGCAAGAGTTTTGCGTCATTCTCTGATGGCTGGTTAGGAGGGTGATAAATGATACGAAGATAGCAGGAAGGTTTGGCAGTTAATGTGACTTCGTACCACATAGTGTCAGGTGACTGCAAAGTAGCGTTTGCCACGATGGTGCAACAGAGGGAGGTGCTGTAGTACAGTGGGACACCACCACCTGGGGTTGCGCGATCGGAGAGTGGGTCGGACGTGTGAGGAATTTAGATTTCACTGTCGGCGATACCGCCCGACAGCCATGTTTCCGATATGGTTTTTAGGTCCGCTGGCGTTGAGAGTAGTCGAGATTGGAGTTCCGAAAAGTAGCGTAGGAGGCCGTGTGCATTCTTGTAAATGCACGCAAGATTTGTTGGTTTGAAGGGTGCGGAGCACCTACCGCGCTGCCGGCCAACAGGTGATCGACAGTAACCGTATACCTTTATGAAAAACTACATCCGTTAAGGTTGCTAGGACTTGGGGATGCGGGGCATGGATCATCGGAGCAGGGGCGGTTAGATGCGTGTGGTTCGTTGGGGGTGTGTGTGTGTGTGCCGTTAAGGGTGTTTAGGGGAGTAGGTGACTCCAAGCAGTGGGGCAGTTGGTTCGGTAGTGGACAATCTAGATACGGTTAGGGCAGCGTGTGGGGAAGTTGTTGAGGGTGCTGCTGCTGTTGCTGGGGGTGTGTTGGCTGGCCGTGCGTCTCGTCACCTCCCCATGGCCATACATTCTGCATCCTCCTCGAACACTGCTTGCACACCACGCAGTTGTTAATCGTTCTGGCCTACAAATTTCTATTATGATACACTATTTAGCTCACATCTGGTGGGAACACCGAGTAAGCAACGAATGTTCGACTTCTTGTTTATGGCACAGGAAAAGAAAATGAACCGTTCAGCCGCGTTATTTCAAGCACCAGGCTCATATTGCTCGGCCAGGTGTTACGCATGCCAGTCCACCGGCTCCCGCGACGTGTGTTGTTTACGCGCCATCGATGTGGATAGAAGGAGAGGAGGGGTGGTTAAGCGATGACTTAGTCGAGAGGAATGGAGACACTTACATCGCTGCTGGTCTCCGTTGGAGCGTCTCGGCTTCCTGGTTGGGGTCCAAAAGGCGATGAATACGTTTGGTTGGATACACTTGCTGATTTGGCTAGGAACCGACCACAGTGGCGTTTGTGCTGTGAATTTCTGTGTCCCACCCCATTCCTCTTAGCCTCACCTCCAACCACCATCCCACTATGTAGCCTTATATAATTTTGCATAGTAAGTTTTTTGATGCAAAATAGCCAGCTGGTACATTATGGGAACCATGCCCATCTGTCACCGGTAGGTAAGCTGACTTGCACCTGTTGCATAGTTTTCGCCTTTTTCTTCTATGTATTACGGCACAGTAGTTTTTGTGTTTCCCACCTCTAGAATGATGGATGTCTCGGAGACAAGTATTTTGAAAGGAGGTTAAAGCCGTTTCTTTCGTGAGAATCAAAGTTGGAAATTGGATGACTGCACGAAACATAGCCTGTCGAGAGTACAGATCATCACCAAAACCAGTTAATTGGGACAGCTACGTAGATCGTCGCAACCACTGCACGCAACTGCTCAGAGTTGACCAAGTCGCATGTCAGTAGAATATGGCGAAAACTTTTAGAGCGAACGATAAACTACTTTCAAAGTATGTCAATGGCCGTCGTAAGATGGATCAGGGAATTTCTCTTCTCCGGACGACTGATGGTCCAACTAGAACAGATTTAGGCACAGCAAATGTCTTTCGGACACATTATGATCTCACCCTTCAGAAAGTCTTACTATCAGACCAACTTACAGCTTTTGCTTTCTCGCCTCCAGGACTCACGCCCATCTCTTTTATTGCTGAAGCTGTTTCTCGGATGGTGAGGACTCTGCGCAATCATAACTCCTCACGAGTCGACGCCATTCTGCCAGAGGCATTGAGAGCAGCATCCAGACAACTGAAAAAAGTTTCGGCCCCGTTCTTTCAGCGCTACATAGACCAAACAGAGTCCCGCGACGTGATAACTTGGAATATTGACTCCGGTTCACAAAGGTGCAAGCAGGACTGAGGCCTCAAAAAACCCCCCATTTTCTCTTTACCCTGTTATGTCTAAGGTCATGGGAGCTATTGTTACTGGTGTTTTATTTAAAAACTGGTAACATTAGTGCTCCTGTGCAACACGGCTATCGACCATAGCCATGGTACACAACGAAGTAAATAATCGTAACTTATAGTTGTACCAAGTCATTTGACGTTTTAAAATCCATTGATGTGATATTTGTTGAACTTGTCAAAGACATTCCTTCGTTTAAATCATCAGATCCTCCTTCCAAAAATCCAACAGTACGGGATACATAACCCTTTCTTGAGCTGGATCGCTAACGCTCTCCTGCAATGACAATTAGTGGTCAGCGTTCGGAGTTCCTTATCTGACTCCATACTGGTGGAGTCTGGCGTGCCCTAGGTCTCAGTACTAAGACCACTATTATTTTGATACTCAACAATAACCTGGCGCTTACAATCGTTCCACATTTTTGGGTGTTTGCTGACGTTATCAAGATATGGCACCGGATGCAATCGGATGCCGATCGGAATTCATCTTATCCTGATCTTGTTATGGTATTTGGGTGGGCAATCCGAAATCGGTTAGAGTTCATCGTTGACCAATGCAATGTCTCTCCACACGACACCAGAATACCTATTTCTACAAGCTAGGAACGCAAGTGATTCAGAGAGTATCCATGGAATAATAACTAAGGCTGCTTGTTCAGGGTAACCTGGGTTGTATCAAGCAATCAGCCAAGACATTGAAAACTGACAACCAGCACGTTTGCTTGCCACGACGGGCTTTCGAAGAAATAGACACCACTATTTTCAGACGGATACTGAATGCGTATGTTCGACCCAATATCGAATACGTAATCCTAGCCTGGAAGTCATGGCTGAAGCACGAACATACTGCCCTGAATCAACGTTAACGTTGGACTTGTGAATACCTCCTTGGAATGCGCCACGTTGCATATGAGCAGTGGCTGAAACGTTTGGGAGTATACAGTGAGTGATATCGTAGACTACCAGGGGACTTGATTACGGCGTACTTGATTTTGCACTATCCAAATCATATGTGCCGCCATTCACAGAAACGCAGCAGTAACACCAAGCTTAGATGGCACTGCTTGCAAGTAGCGGAACAGTACAGCCGTTTTGAATATCGTAGATTTTTCTTTTCTATTCGTGTGTGTCAACCATCGAGAGCTCTTCCCCAATCGGTTGTTTCTGCACCTACGCTAACCATATTAATAGTCGGATGAATGAAGCACTCCGCCACCTACATCCATCCTACTCTCGGAAATACCGTGGATGTATTGATTTTCGAGTAGTGGAGATATGGAAACACTCGGATTGCAAGGCTCCTGCATTACATATGATAAGTCCATACTTTCGAGGATATGACTACTAAATGTATTATTTAACTAAGCTTTTTCAATAACCCACCGGACTATCCAATGGGGATTGTAAAACAGTGCGCTTTGACCCGTTTAAAATCTTCGTACATCGTTCAGGACCTGATATACATTCGAGTTACAAATTGTGCACATCGGATGTACTTTGGGGGCGTTCATATAACTACAACACAGCTATTGTATTAGAGGAAAGTAGACCGGCACTGTGCAATAACTACAGAAGTTGCTCCAACTAATTTATGCTGCGGTACATTTTTTTAAAATGCGGTCCATACCATGGCAAAGCTTGCATTCTTCCTTTAAACTATAGATCTCTTAACTTTTAGATTGAATGTTGAAAATTCTGTTCACAGGTAAACACTTGGGTTGCATTAAGAGAATAAATACTTTAGCTGACGAAGCCGTCTAGTTGACACGTTAAATACCTAATACTAATTGTTTGCTAGGCCGTAGTATTCAGGGAGTCCATCACATTAGACCTCCACTTCACACAAAGCTAGCAATGTTGCCAAGTAGTGCAGTTAGCTATACATAGGGCAAGTGGAACTCCGTTTTACACTTTTATATGTTAGTTCTTACATGAACAGCCCAGGACAAACGCGGCTCATGTCGCTTCGCTATTCATTGTGTATTCCATATCAGGCACGGCATTTACTTCCCGCTGCAAAAAGCCCCAAGCAAATGTCATACACATGAATGTAGTTTATTTGTTACTAGTTCTAATGTGCTAAAATTTGAGATTGTTTACCGCATTCTCTACATAACGAAGACGGAGCTTGGCGCTTCGCAGGTAAATCGTATCCGTTTTGAACCAATAACAGACGAAAGACTCTCTGATATATACAAAGTAACGGCGTACAACAGAGTATGCTTGAGTATTCTTACGGACACGAAACCAACTATATAGTTGCTTGAATTCGACGAATTAAACCGCACCTAGAACTTGTGTAACTGTTATCGATAGGTTGTTGCCAGACGATTAAATAAATTGCTAAACTCTTTTAGGTTACCAACCCAAACTAGTGAATATCTAATAGCGCAATTCAACTGGTGTTAGAAAAGTTTTGGAGAAATGATAAGACCGATTGAGTTTGCATTTAAAATGTGCGAAGGAAAGGCGTTACGGACATGGGAAATTAAGAAAAGGAAAGAACAAGATCATTTATGTCAAAATCGTCAAATTGGCCTACATTGCAAGAGAGGTTGAATGCATGGTACTGTCTTGCTGCCGGTTGAACGCATCGTATGCAGCGGTTCGCCAAGAGATTGATAGAATTCGAGTTCCGTGCAAGTATCTTCATTGAATTTGACCTTTGTATTTCGAATAAATGAGGTAGCCAAGAAAAATTACCACAAATTTATAATTTGTTCCGGCGACGACTTGTGTAGAGACGCTTAATAGCTCAGAAGGATTTAGATGCGTGCTTCCATCTGCTGCCAGCTTGGCTTGAAGCTAAATAAAATGGTTAGTAAAAGAAGCAGGGTGAATACAAGCTTACTATGGGCAGGTAAATTAACTGTTGTTCCTCGCTTGGTGCGCATGGATTAGTGAACCCTCCGAGCATGCGCACTCCAGTAAAGCATGGAAGATATTGCACAGAAAGGAACAGCGACAGGAGACAAGTAAGTGAAAGATTCATGCTGCTTTCAACCGATATGCTATGAAAACGGGCAGAGGGTAGAAAATTTCCCATGAGAGTGTAACACAGTGTTCACTTAAATATGCTCCAGCTTGCTTGGCGTCCAATTAGGTTTCAGACATAACGATAAATGTCAGAAGCCAATAAGGAACAGTGAAACGTGCAAGGAAGTTAGCGAAGTGTTAGAGAAGGACTGAACTAGAGATCCAATCAAGAAACGCGTAATACTTTATTCACAGATCACACGCATGCGTTCGGTCACATGACTACTTGGCGTATCTGAGTACAAACACATCCGAGGACGTAAAGCACAGAAACGACAGACAATGTAAGTTTAACCCGAACTTTGAGGCAATGGTGTGAGGCACGAAATGTCTAACAAAAAGAAGTGAAATAACTGTTTCAACTTGTTGCTAATTTGCGAAAATTAATTTTTATTGTAATTATTTCGTAGATAATTATGTAGACTACAAAATTCTATTAGAAAAACGAAATTTCATTTACATCAATAATATTGTTTCTTCTCGAACAAGCAGATCCAGTTAATAAAGGCGTAGTCAAATAGGATCATCGAGCCGCTTTTTTGGGAAACTACAAAATTTGTTATAAATCTATAACCGGATATTATATGCATGTTGTAAGCTCAAGTGTGTTGACGGATTATTTTCGGAGATCGTTGGGATCAAATCAGTGTATTGCTAGCGAAAGTAAAAATCAGTAATTAAAAAGTTGAACGCATTAGCCGAGAGTTGATAGCAACTCCTGAGATTGTGTTTTATTCTTTTACGTGCGACATTGTAAGGCAAACGTTTGATACATTGTTCTGAAACAGAAATCGAAATTTTACTGTGGTGTATCTAAGAGTAAGGCATTTTTCAACTATAATCACGAGGGTGTTTGCAAGCGTAGTTGTAATTATTTGCGAACAGAATTCAATGTGTGCTTTAAATATCATGAGGAAAAGACTTGCTGCTAATAGAAAAGTGCACATAAAAGTAAATAACTCGAGTTTGTCTGAGACAGCTGTGTGTGAATGTCCGCTTCGGATGGAAAGTGAAGTGGTGGCATTTTAGTGACGATATTCGTTCGTTCCCAAGTGTAAAATCTGAAATATTCAGGTAAGATGAAAACCATTTACAGCAATAGTGTCCCAAATATAAAGGAACACATTTGCGTCAATGGTCACACTTTTCTGCCGTCAGTTCCTTATGGTCGTTTTACACACTTGCCCCGTTACACATAGACCCTCGTAACCCTTATCCATGATCGTAAAGCATTATAAGCCCATAAAGCGTTGGACAACAGTCAAAGCATCTTAAACGTTTCCCTTGGCTTATACTAGCATATGAGTGACCTCCCTGGCTTACACTGTTATTCATTATTTGCCTACACAGCCACAACTACGTTGTTTAGGCGCCTTATTTCGTAACACGTAAAAATATCGGTTGCTTCCGTATTGTGCGTGTACTCGTGAGGTTTGCCATAACGCACTATAAAATCTATGACTGAGACTGCATTTATGAGCAAGTAGAAAGGTTTCTGTACAACTCTAACGAATTGCGAAAAATCAAAAATATTTACTTGCGGATCGTCCGCTGTAGTGCTTGGTCAGTAACTCGTTTACCTTTGCTCGGTTAAGATTTCTAATTGGTGTCATTATTTCCGGGTATTATATGTAGTTTTGTGCACGGTGTTCCGTTTCACAAAAGCACAGGTTTCCGTAAGAATGGTTGATACGTGTTTTAAAAGACTTCACAGAATTCGTCTCTATTACTCCTTTTGGTAGTGTATTCCATAAGTCTACGATTCATCGTTCTACACAAAACTGAGGGAATAACTTTTTCACACTGGGGACCCTGAGTATGTAACTGTGTTCTCGGGTGTTAAAGGGTTCCCGCATGTGAAATATTGGCCGCAGTATGGGGAAGTGATTCAAGTGTAGTACTCGATGGATCATAATAAGGTCAATTCTTACCCGGTGGTAGGATAGTGTGTAGAGTCAGAACCTTTCACAACGTTTCTCATACGGAAAATTTCTTAGACTCAGTACCATGCTGGTTGCGATATGCTGCATTTTCTTCATCTATTCAATTTCCCGCTGGATTATCAGATGGTAGGCTGGGGCACCGTATTCAAGGGTGGTCTAATGAGCGAGGTAAATAGACGAGGGACAGTTTCCTCAGACCATGTGGAGAAACTGCTTCTTAATGCCCACAGCATACGAAGTCCCGCACGGTGCAGTTTATCTGTATGTTCTAGTGAGCTCATATTAGGTCGCGCGAACACTCCTAAGTCTCTGACAGATGTATTGGGGTGAAGAAACTGGCTGTCCAAGGTGTATGATCGAGTGGCTGGGCGTCTGGTGATACTGATGAACTCTTACTTGCTGGCGTTAAGAGCCAGTTGCATTTCAGTGGACCACGTTGACAGTCACTCTAAGTCATGCTGGAAGCGAGCGCAGTAGTCCTGGTTCTCAATGATCCTCCAGATTTTCACATCCTCTTCAAACAAGACACATGGTGACTGGCGATGCTGCGGGAGATGGTTGATATGAATAAGAAATAATACTAGCCTAAGTCCAGTTATTTGGGGCACGCCACTGGTCGATGAGAACCAGTCTGTCAGGTAGTCATTAACCTGGAGTCTAAAGTTGAGTCCCACAGTAAACTTGCGTAACCACTGAAATAGCGTGCTACCGATTCCATACGTCCTTAGTTTACGAAAGAGCACCACGTGATTCATTCGGCAATACGCCTTATTAATGTCGAGGTACACTACGTCAACATCCTTCCGTTTGTTAAGAGCTCGTTCCCATTGGGGTTTTGCGTACACTAAGTTGGCGATGCAGCATCGCCATTTCGTAAAGCCGTGTTGCGATGGTGTCAATGAGTTCATCGAATCGAAGAACGACAGCAGACATTTTTCATAATGTTCTCGACAACTGGATTATATCGAAGTCAAACAGAGCGGTCTGTAGTTCTCTACTTTACTTGGAAAGCGTTCTCACTCTCCAGCAGTTCCACTCGTTGGGGACATATCCTTCAAAGAGTGATGTATTGAATAGGTTTGCCACGGCGGTTGTGATGACATCCGATAGGTACTAGAGTATTAGTGGGTGAAGTCCGTCTGGTCCGGGGGCTTTGCACTATCGATGATGACGAGTAGCTGATACACTTCGACTGTACTACTTTGTAGGCTGTTAAGTACGACTGGTGCGATCTGTGCCATTTCCAGAACAGCCGCTGGTTTACTGGAAAATACGGTGAGGATGAGCGTAGCCAAGGCGTCTGCGCGCTCCGAGCTTGAAATGACCATCTGTCCGTCCAATCTCTCTAAGACCGGTAGGTCGGCCCCAGGTTTTAGTTGAAGTTTCATTTAGGTATATATATTCTGTTGGGTTTAGTTGTGGTCGAGGACGCCAGCTGCACTTCGAACTGCCGGCGTTTATTAATATTTGCGACGTCACCTAAGTTACGCTGTTTCCTGTACACGGTGTAATCTTCAACACAATCCGAGCTGATAGACCTATCTAAAAGTTGGCGACACCGTCGCGCTAACTGTCTATATTCTGTACCAAACTAATGCGGTTTTACAGGTTCGAATTTCAAATACTTCCAGGGAACAGACCGAGCACACAGGGAATTACGCTTCCCTTACATTAATGACCAACAGGTCTCAAGCGACGCATCCTGTGATAGTGTCCAATAAGTCTGACTGCGCCTTAGACTAGCCGGTTGAAGTTCGTCTTCCAATAGTTGAATGTCAGCTTTCGTTGATTGTAATACGGTAACGGTATTTCTATGCTTGCGACAATGGAGCAGTTGTCACTGTTCACCTGAGGTTCGAGGACACTGATCTCTTTAAGCTTCTGCTCACAGCTCGTAATCATTAGGTCCAGTCAAGATGCCGAGTGCGGAGTTACGCGCGTCGGTTAGATGACATGTTGGGTTGCCCTGGTTTTAATAGTCATGTTAGTGAATTAAGCCTCAACGTTGCCATGACCGGGAAGAAGCCGAACATCTGTCCAGAATAACTTAGATTGACTTAGATCCCCCATCAGTAAGAAATGAGTGCGGCTCATGTGCATATGTTTACGGGTAGCCAATGACCACGGTAAAAAACACCCACTAAGAATTCTGCGTGCCAAAGGCGAATTGTGCACCATAATTGCACGCATGAATTGTCCTTGCTCTGATAAGTGCTGGTAAGTTTCCCGGGGAATGTTGGGGTTGTGTACAACAGAACACCACTATGAGCATTTGATTTTTGGGTCACATCGGAAACAAGATTATCCAAACAACAGGACCTTTTGTGGTATGGCGTCGGAGTTCAGCCAGGTCTCAGGAAGTTCTAAAACGTCCGGCCGCTCCTAGACAGCGACGCCGCACATATTGTTACGTTTGTTCACTAGGCTGCATACCTTAGCGAATGCCACACGGAGGTTCTAAGAGGGAACGCGGGACGTGCCTGGAGGTTGAGTAACCAGTTGATACGCGTTCTTCCACTACTTTCGATCACGCGAAAATTTACTATGTGTAACTTAGTATCACCTTCTTCTGTGCGGCGTTTGAGCTCAAGGATCACGGTCATCAAACGATCCCAGGCTTCGGGTTCCAAGTCTCGGCGGATTTGAACCGTTATGACTTTTACACTTGACGGACGAGATAGTATGAGCTGCGGCATATTGTGATATGCAAAAATGATTCTCAGAGGTAGAGATGACTTTTAGTACTTGTTTAATAGTCACACTGTCTTCTCCGACATCCAATAGTCTATCGCGGAGCCCCTGGAGGAACTCAACGTTGTGATCATAAACTATCTGAGGGTTTTCATCTTTTGACTCTGACACGTGCAAGACCAAAATATTATGACGCCTCAGCGAAATCGGTGATGAACCTGTGGCAGTAGGACTAGAGATGCTTATCGGTTTGGGTTGTTATTATTCAGCGTGGGACGCATAGACTCGATTACGCGGTACCCTGCGCTTTGGAGTGGTCCGTGAATCCTCGGTGTTCAGTGGTCCACAAACAGGCCCTGAGAAATTCATGGACCGACCGGTGAAGCAGCATTTCGTAGGTTCCTAGTCTGAGTCTTCCATCGGTGGGGAACACTGAACCTGAGGCTCGGCCGGTCGAAAAAGCTGGTGGTGTTGCTGATCGCGGTGTGACAAGGGAAGGTGCTGTGAAGAGGTACTTTCATGAGGCCATTGGACCCAGCGTGGTGAAAGGATTGTTTTATCCTGGAAGAGAATGTTTCTTATGGTTGTTCGCGGTCATTGTATATTCTGATGCCTTACACCGCGACTTTTATCACATATAACTTTGAAAAATCGATGTAGGATGTCGAGAAATTTATGAAACACGTCAATGGATAAGCCAATGCATGAAATATGAAAAAACATCGCAGCCGAAGCACCGAAATACATGAGCCTTATCTCCAACCACTTTTGAATACGAATCATAACTAGCTTGAGACGGCACTACAAAGTAGAGCAACTTCAAGATGGCGGACACAGAGAGAAGTTGGGTCAAGCAAGAATATCTCTGGAATCAGAAAAGTGATATCCATAAATGTTGCATAGATTGGAAAATACACCAAAAGCAAAAATATTGGCGCACAATTCATACATAAAAAGCACTTATAACACAGTAATCCAAAGCAAAAGCAGTATCCAGCACACGGAGATTCAAATATCCGCGACCTCCCTCGGTACAGCCTGCGCGTTCTACAGCATTTTAGTTTACTTTCGGTCTTGTGTTGCTGTGACCAAGAAACCGAAGGATACAGTGATGCAGTGACAATATGTCTGTAATGCAAATGCAGTGGCTGTGCGCGAATGTAAATATAAGCAAAATAGCCACTGTCCGAATCTATAATGCGCAAGTCAGCTTATTTTACGGATGTCGGTCTGTGGCTGGGTAATATTGACCATGACATGCGTACCATGTTTGTCCGCCTCAGGGATACTACAGTCCTGTTTGCTATCATGCATACAAAGAAACCGTCATGCAATGTTCGGACTGCGGACTCTTTTCAACATACCAGTCTAGTCGAAGGTTAAGGGTTTGCGGAACCGGTTGCAGTTACAATCCAAGTAGATGAACACAACCTAGCACTCCGAGCCTTAAGTCATTCCCTAGCTAGAAGATGCTAGGAGTCTGGCCAGTTGGAAAAAATAAATAACGGTGGTTAAAATCTCACAAAAGCCTTGCTAGATTGCTGGATCTGGTCAGCTTTAGTGTCATATGGCACGTGGCTGTTTGTGGACAACATAAAGAAATGCTGGATGCCAAATAAAATTAAGAAAATAAAGGAAGAATTTACAATTAGTACATTTATTTCCTCCCTCGCAATGAGGCTGGCTCTTACCGTAGTGCGATTGTTTGTACGCCTCAATGATCCATTGGGCTATACTCGATGGTGCTTTTGCACCTTCAGAGCCACTCATACCACATTGGACAATGGTTACAAGCAAGGCAAACTCAGCCTCCTAGTCCTCCAGGTTGGGAGTTGGAATGTGGGTGGCACCTTATTCCTTAAAACGAACTCCTTGTGGCCCAACAGCAAACCCGCTGTCTTGCGATCAGGTTTTTGAACCAAATGCTTTGGTTGAGAACACTAATCATTCTATTGTCTAGGCCTGGGCAACCTGACAGTATCCTACCAACGAAATGCTATACTATACTATACTATACTCTCTTCAAACAAATATCTGATGCTCTGGCCACCGCAGAGGATAATCAACGGTGCCCTATCTGCTGTATCGAGCAGGGTGAATATGGGTTTGCATACTACTGCTCAAGATTCCCCACCTTCTTATTCTCCCTCTTACGCATTTTCTTCCTTATTGTCCCGTTCCAAATTCATCTTTATCCCCCGAGTTTTTACCCCCCCCCCGATTCTTAGCCCTCCTCCAACATATTTCTCGCGGTTTATCCTCTAGTTTCAAATCACATGCTAACGCAGAGCGTCAAACTTGTTCTGTCGACATGCCGTGTGTAAAAATGTGGTCCACTCCAGTTCGTCGGCTTTCCTTTAAGGCCTCGTTCCTCCTTCAGATTGGCATGCCTCAATGTACGCACATTTCCACAGAACGGTCAACAGGCGGCACTTGTTCGAACATTAGGGGTCCTTTTGATCGATATCTGCTTTTCGGAGACCCGCCTGCGAGACTCGACCTCTGTGCTTACTTTGCGAGCCCCTTCAGGTGACATCAGCAGTATTTTCTCATTGCGCTTATCCGGTGACGATGCAGGTTCGAGCACCGGTCAAGCCAATGTTGGTATGGCCCTGAGTACTCAGGCCGAATCTGCTCTGGTTGATTGGATTCCAATCGGTAGCCGGATGTGTGCGGTCCGATTGGTTCGCTCGTTCAAAGCCGCAAAGTCGCGCGGGACTAATAAGTGTCCATTCATCATCACTGCCTATGCACCACAAACTCTAGCTATGATTCGATAAAAGACGACTTCTATCGCCAATTGAATAAGCTGCTTCGTCACAAAAGAATCTAGGACACTGTTGTGCTGGCTGGGAATCTGAAGGCTGAAGTTGGAAAATTATCCACTGATGAAATGCATCTGGACGGCCAAAATGGTGTAGGCGCCCCTAATGACAACAGTGAGCGGTTACTTCATTTGTGCGAAGATGCTGGCTAGTTTATTGCCAGCACTAACTTCCGACACAACAGTTGCCGGAGGGTGACTTGGCGCCCACCAGCATCGAACCAGGCTTGGACGCAAATCGATCACATTGAGGTAGGTTACCACTGGATAGGCTGCATCCAAAACTGTCGCTCGTTTTGTAGCACATATGTGGACACTGAACTTGCAATTGTGTATGCTGACATGCAGATGCGTTTTGGCGGACGCCCACGACGACACTGTGAGCGTGTTGACACCAGCCAACTGACAAAGCCAGCTGTTCTGAATTAGTATCGAAGCACGCCGACATGTGAGTTGAGTAAACGCTCACTGGAGACAATTGATGGTCACTGGTCACATGTTCACCAGATCTTATTAGCAGCAGGCAAATCCTCATGTGGTAAGTCTAATCGCCAACATGGATATTGGGTCTCTGGAACTTATCGATGTTTATCGGCATATTCCGGCTGGAAGCGAACACAACGAAACTCGCAAGGTTCTCCGAGTAAAACTCCGTGCTAGCCAGAAGAAAGACGCGAATCTTGGTGGTCTCTTCGTGCGTCGGAAATGGAAGTAGCCGCTACCGTGGTAATAATCGAGTTATTTCGTCTAATACGGGAAGAGTGCAGCAGGAGACCTGATGTTAGGGAAGCAAATTGTGTGAGCGTGGACAGCCTATTCACAATTTGTCAAAAGGTTTAACGCTTTGCGATAATTATTTTGAAAAGCAATTTAATCGACCGAATTTTTTTCGATTCTTCGCCGGCCCGTGATTGCCCTGCTCCGTGAGCTATCGCTTTGGATCCGCTCTCTCGCTCAGAAGTCGAACGTGAGATTGGACGGTTGAAGTTAATCAAAGCCGCCGGACCAGACGATCTTTATCCCACCCTCTTCAAATTCGAGGGCTCTGCTTTTGTTGATGTTTTCTAGGAAATACCAGTGAAACTGTGGGAGTAAGCAATTGTCCCCACCGACTGGAGCCATTCGTTTTTGTCCCCATCTTCATTGGAGGCGTGCCCTCGGAATGCGACAGCCATAGAGGAAACAGTCTGCTCCCCATCGCCTCCAAATTACTTCCCTCCGAAATCCTTCACAGCCTGACTGGCGCACATAAAAGCCTGATTCGTAAGTAGCAAGCCGAGTTTCGTCGGGCTCGTGGCTGCATCGACCACATCTTCACCATGCATCAGTTGTTGGAGCACGGTCACACATATTGGCTGCCCACCATAGTCGTGTTCCTTGACATCAAATGTGCATTCAATTCGGTTGATCGATGTGCCCTTTGGAACCGTCTACTCAGGAAAAGTGCTTCTGAGAAACATGGAACTATTATCCGAACATTTTAAGCGACTAGCTCGGACAGTGTGTGAGCTTACGGCAAGCGGTCGTCGCCTTTTGCTATCTCCAGCGGTGTGAGACAAGGATGCCAGTTGTCACCTTCGCCCTTCAATTTCGCTATTGACGAAGTCATGGAAATCGGGTTCACAGGACACGAATTAGGTGTGGAGCTACTCCCAGGAGAACGACTTCTTGAGTTGGAGTACGCAAACGACAGTGCTCTCATCTGTTACAGTTCCCAGACGTACCAAGCTGCATCGGAAAGATTAGTGCTGCCTGTCAGCCGCTTCGGGCTTTGCTTTGCCACATCGAAATGCAAAGCGTTCCTCCAATATTGGCAGCGATTGCCTCCTTCGCTGACCCTTGGTAGGGATCAGCTGGAAATCGTTCGGAAATTCAACTACATGGGAAATTGTGTCAGTGCCCTTGGCAGTGAAGATGAGAGCACGAACCGTATAGCAAAAGCTCGAAGTGCTTTTGCGAACCTTCGCCACCTATGGCGGCAGCGCGACATTACTCTCTCCACGAAGAGTAGAGTGTACAATGCAGCGGTACATTCGACCTTGCTGAACGGTTGCGAAACCTGGCCCCCTAAGATCGACGGACATAAAGAGGCTAGTTACGTTCGAATATCGGTGCCTTCGCAGTTTGGCTCACATTTTTGGGAACACCGCGTGAGTAACGAGCGTGTTCGACGCTTTGTTTACGGCACAAGAAAAGAAACTGAATCGCTCAGCACCGTCATTTCACTCACCAGACTCCAATGGCTGGACCACGTGTTGCGCATGCCAGCCCACCGACTTCGGTGACGTGCGTTGTTTGCTTACCCGGGGGTGTGGATGGAAGAAGAGGAGGAGTGGTCAATCGATGCTTTTCTCAAGAGGAATGAGGGCCCTCACTTCGCGGCAGGCGTCTGTTAAAGCGTCACAGCTCCCTGGTTGGGGTCCAAAAGACGATGAACACGTTTGGCTAGATACACCTGCTTATATGGCTAGGAGCCGACAACAGTGGCGTTGCTGGTGTGAGTTTTATTGTCCCTCCCCATCCCTTTTAGCCTCCCCTTCAGCCGCTATCTCATTTCTTAGCGTAATATAAATTTACATCATAATTTTTCTGGTTGCGTAGTAGCCGACTGGTAGCTTAACGGAACGTTGCCCATCCGTTGCTGTTAGCTCAGCTGACATGCAACTGTTGCATTTATTTTCTGTTTTCTTTTATGTATTGCGGCACAGTAGCTGAGGTGTTTCCCACCTCTAGCTAACGTGTATGCTGCTGATGATGATGATAATGATGATGATGATGATGATGATGATGATGATGATGATGATGATGATGATGATGATGATGATGATGATGATGATGATGATGATGATGATGAATGATGATGATGATGATGATGATGATGATGATGATGATGATGATGATGATGACCGTTATTGTCCAATTACGACCAAGTTATTCATACAACTTTGTTTACAATTCAGCCCCGAAAAATTCGGTGATTTGTATTCGTCAACGGAAGCCTAACTTGCATTTGTTAGCATTGTGAAAAACAGGTTGGAAGGAAAATCATAAATCTGGTCAAGGATAGCAAGTGGTATTGTCTAACTATGTCTCCATTGTGTTGTGTTTCGAAATTCATATGGGTAGTTTGTTGCGCTGAATGAGAGTGGATGAAAAGAACTGAGGACTGAGAATTCGACTTGGTGCTTTATAAAGACCAACTGCATGGGCTTGAGCGAACTACTTGACTGAAATAAATTGGGAATGACGAAAGTCCGATTAATGACAACTGTGCCCGATAACTATATTATGCTAATATTTTTGCTGGCTATATACCGGCTGTTCCGAGATACATAATCAAAATTAACTCATAACCTCCAGTAATGACATGAAGAAATAATACTGTGAATCTGGTCTGTGTACACATGGTTGCTGCGGTGGTTCACGCGGTTAAATTGCTTGGCGTAATGAACCTGTTATTATCGTTCTTTTGTACACACCAATGTTGCTGGCACTTATTAACTTAGTGACAGATTAAATACCAATTGAGGTGTGAAAAATAGATGAAGTAATCTAGCAGGTGCTGTATATATTGTGTCGAGTAGCGGATCGGAAATCGTTACTGCTAGGTAAATGCTGACAGAAAAATGAGAATACACGACCGCAGGGTCGGGTGCATCTTCAAGGTGGTTGTTTTCTTTCATTTCCTTTTTGAATCTTCGGAATCCTGTTATCCCAGTAATCGACGATGCACATATATATATTTAAATTACTGAGGATGAATCGGCAACAAAATTCCGTCAGGTTACAGCGTTAAGAGTGTCTTTCATCACAATAGATGAGAATTGATGCATGGTGCAATGTATGAAGCGTGATAAACTATGCACAAAGTCGGGGATAAGCAGTACGCGTCGAATCTGCCCAATGAACCGACTGGTGGTATATATCTGTTGGATAAGTCAGTGTGCATTGTTGCTAAATAGAATCAAGAAATTTGTCCCTCTGATAAAATATATCTTAGACATCATCAAATCCATGACTTTGAAAAATATGCTTTAATTACGCCGTCAAATGCGCTTGAAAACAACTAAGTCCACAGATCAAACTTGAGAATGACTTAAAAAGAGAACATCATTGACAACATGAAAAGAATGTGGTAGTAAATGAAACCATTTGCAAATAAAAAAGTGGTAAACCATCAAAATTTTATTATTTATACAAAATCATTGCCTTAGGGAAACTGTATTGATTATTAAGATTGTGCTGCAAAACATAAGTGAAAAGCGACTGAGCATCAAGAAAACATATCTATTGTGTGCTAAGCTAAGTCCAACCAAATAGGGAATACAAAGAAATGGACACGAAAATGTGTTTCCAAAGGGATCCTCGTACCATTTTCAATGAAACTCATGTGTTACATCCTAGAGATATGTTCAGTGGGGAAATATAACTACTATTGTAAGCGCCACAATCCAATGGACAACATTTACATTTTATATCGAGATTCCGTGAGGACAAAACAGGATAGCTTGATAGCGGTTCAAAAAAAACGATTTACATTAAAGCACAAACAAATTGGGTGATGCCTGCTTGAAGAGCTGCACGCCATGATGCGTTTCAGGGTAATTTTTCGCATCAGAGAGCAATATCAAGCATCGAACCCAAAAAATGGGGATGATATTTGTGACCGCAAAACTCAAATCAAAGCGTCATGACGGACAAACGTTGGCAAAAGGATTAACGACAGTTTGGAGGGTCAAATGGAAGTACACGTTCTGTGGATGGGATAGGACTTGCAAGCTGTAATAGGGCATCCCCTCCCTTTGAGATGAACCATGGTATTCCAAGCACGAGGAATGTAGATGATAAAAAGAGAAGTTGGGTGTTGCCCGCCCAAAAACACTGTACTCCATAACTCGACTGAATGTTAATACCCGTCGCCAGACAGAAATGACAGGCTTTGAAACAGAAAAATTAGGATGGTAGTTGTGACCGCTACCAATAAGCTACAAGGTCAAAACGAGCAACTCTGGACAAAACAGATAATACCAGTTATGAAGTGCAGTGTTTTCAGGAAGGCAAGAAATAACTCGAATCTGCGTAATGCAGTAAAATGACCGAGTTTCACTTCAAGGAGAATGGTGAAAAACTTTGAAATTTCGCATCAAAATTCATTAAATACAAGTGTATAACTTCAAAATTTGTGCGCGTAGCATGCCTGCGTCGTATGCTGCGTCTGTGTAACCTTGTGTCAAGCTTCACCTGTCATGGCTAGAGCTCGCGATCCTTGGGGAGTAAGGTACTTACACTCTATCAATCTGCCAATGAGTTCCCGGGGGTCTCGATGGCCCGCTATCTACTATCTGATAAGAGGAAAGTGGGGGGGGTGTGGTGACGAAACGCGTTCTGGAGTGCAGTGTTTTCATGCGGGTAGCAGCCAATTTGCTTCTGTTTGAACATATAGGGTCCTAGTGATCGAATGGCCAAAACTCACTTCAATGGGAATCACCATCCGCTTTGAGATTACGCGTCGCAATACATCAATACAAAATATATTTCGAATTGAAGTTACAATCTGTCATTAACCGTTGTGTCCACCTTAGCCCGTCGTGACAAAATGGCTGTCGGCTAACGGTCACCACTATCTCCCCAATATTACTGGCTTCGATGACTGCTATCTCTACATGATGGCAGAAAATAACCTCGAAACGCGTCATGGAGTGCTGTGTTTTCAGGCGGGCAACACCCAATTTGCTGCTGCTTCATCAGCTACGGTCCTGGTGATCGAATGGCCAAGCTTCATTTCAATGGGAATAGCGGTACACTTTGAGATTGCGCGTCGCAATCCATCCGAACAACATGTACTTCAAATTGACCTCCAATCTGTCAGCAACCGTTGTGTCACGCTTTGCCCGTCGTGACCTGGTGGCTGAGGGGTAGAGGTCACAACAAACATCCCAATGGTCCCAAATTCGATGCCTGTTATCTCTATCGAATGAGAGAAAATAACCTAGAGACGTGTTATGGAGTGCAAATTTTCAGGCAATCAATGCACAATTTGCACCTGCTTCATCAGCAGCAGTGCTAGTGATGGAATGGTCAAGTATATCTCCATTGTGAGTCATGATCCAGTTTGGGAGCGCTCGTCACACTTCATTCACACAACGTGTACTATAAATCGACCCTCCAATCTGTCTTTAATCGTTGTGTCAAGCTTTGCCCGTCGTGACCCAGTACTGAAGGGTTTACGGTCAACAGTAACGCCCTACTAAAACAGGGTTCGATGCCTGCTATCTCAATCTAATGAGAAGATATAATCACGAAACGCGTCAAGTGGAGCAGTTTTCAGGCAGGGAACACCCAATTTGCATTTGCATCATCAGCTGCAGTCCTAGTGCAGGAATGGCCAGGGTTCACTTCAATGGGAATCGCGGTCCAGTTTGAGATTGCGCGTCTCATTCCATCCACACAAAGTGTTTTTCTAATTGATCCTCTAATCTGCCTTCAACCGTTGTTCCAAGCTTTGCTTGTCGTCGAAGCAAACTTAGGTTCACCGTTCACAGTTAACCCCCTGATTGTTTTGGGTCCAATACTTGCTATGACTATCCGATGAGAGATAATAACCTTAAAACTTCATGTAGTTCAGTATTTTCAGGCAGCCAGCACCCAACTTGATTCCGCATCATCAGCTACGGGTTAGTAAACGAATGGCCAAAGTTCACCAAAAAGAAGCTCGTTTTACTTAGGGATTGCATGTCACAAAATATTCACTCATCGTGAATTGTAAACGGACCCATCAATCTGATATTAACCTTTGTGTGATACTTCACCGGTATTGTCTCGTTGACTGCGGATTAGCTGTCACAAACTACATCCCAAAGGTTTTCCGTTCGATGCCTGTCATTTCTATCTGATGAGGGGCAATAACCCTGAGTCGCGACCTGAAGTGCAATGTTTTCAGGCTTTCAACGTCCAATTTGTTTCTCTATAATCCATTTAGGTAAAAGTGATCGAATGTACAAGGTTATCTTCATTGGAAATCAAGATCTAGTGTGAGATTGCGTGTCGCAATTAATCAACAAAACATGTACTTCAAATTGACCCTCCATTCTGTCATTAAGCTTTGTGCCAACCTTGGCACGTAGTGAAACAATGGCTTATAAACAGCGGTCACAGACTACATTCACATTGGTCCCGAACTCATGCC
>OX104071.1:75425142-75764563 GCA_944474145.2 Dicrocoelium dendriticum | reverse complement strand
CGTAATGGGCTGCGGACAAACGTTGTATCAATTGTAGTAACGGGAGAAGTATTCATGGGGAGCAGAATTGTCGGCGTGGAGACGGTGAACTTGATTCATGTGTGCGTAGAGCATAAATGAAAGCCACAGTGGATGGAGTACTGCTAGTATATGAAGACTAAGAGAAACCAGTTTGTGCGGGTTAGTAAAACAGTGACAAACGTCGCTATCCAATATGCCAGAGCATAATTGTGAGCGAAGTGGGTCCGCAGTGGCGTGTCACGTTCGCCAGAGTGCAGTGTTGATAAACGGACTTCTGTGGTTATTTATAGAGATCCTCTGCAAGGTGCAAACACGCCAACTCCTGGAACACTGTCGCCAATTTTACAACTGGCAAGACCCATACTCAACCATTTGTTCAGTTTGTTATTCGCAGACGAATGACGCCACTATAGGCTGATCAGGTAGCTCAGTCAAGGCCCGCCATTAAGGTTGAGGACAGTCGAGTAGGATGAATAATTGCGCAAGAAATAAAATTCCCAGAGTACCTGGGGTCCCACTTCCTGCTTTTGTATAATTGCTGGAGCGTGAGCAACATGTGTCCAGCTATTCTCCCTGGACATCATTGGATGAGTTACTGGGTGCAGTTGGTTGATTTTGATTTAAGGCCACGTTCCAGATAAGTCCATGTTGTTTGCTTCCTCTTCGCTCGGCCGGAAGCAGTTCCTCAGCCCAATCCAGTACCTCAATATTGGTACCGACGTTGAAAAAGCGAAAGATGGGAAGATGTCGACAGAAGATAGAAAAACAGCCATCTGACAAAGCATTGTGAAACTCCTAACTTAAAGCATTTATACTTGAGACTAACTGAGGTACAATGTGCAACTGATATTCCGCTGAAAATGTTATTTGGTCACGCAAAAGCTATGGCCCAATGGGTAGATTACGGTGATGTACATGAGGACAAGAAAAATATTCCCAGTAAGCGGTTCACGAGGTATGGATTAAGGAGTTGGGACAACTTTGCGGAAAGAAAGAAGAAGGCAGTTTAAAGACTTGTAAATGTGACTTTGAACCAATGCGTTTTAGTTGCGTGTTGCCCGCTGTTATTTGCAATGTATAAGTTTGCGATTTAGTTTGGTTTGTAGAACACTACAGTGGCTGGTTAGCCGAACAACCTCCTCGTGGTGCCAGCTGGGTGGTTCGGATTTAACCCGTTCCAGCAAATAGTTCGGCGGCAGTGTTCCGGGACGTGGTGGGTTTTCGCCTGGCAAGCGTTCTCTTTATAAAAAGCCACAAATGCCTGCTTATCAACACTGCGACGTGGCGGATGTGACTCGCCACAAAATAAAGTCACTGGCCCGCGGATATCTGGAAAGTGCTATCCAACCCAAGGACATCAATCGCTAATGCTCACTTTCCTGACGATAACAAACAGTCAAAAATGCTGCGGCACAACTAAAGACACAAGCTATATTCATACACAATTACATACGTATATACAATCATACACTTACATACGCTGTTATGCCAAACATGTACTTTTGTACATTTTTGATCACACTGTTAGCTAAACATGATCATGCCTGTAAAGGTGTGTCTCGCATGGTAGAGAATAAAAGTTTATTTATTTATTTATTTATTAAAACATATTAACCGTTACATCCTTTTGGTTGCTTTTTGACCGTTGTCCGAGCCCTTTTTCCAACGCCGTTTTTTCATGTCTCTAGGTCATCTTTTTATCCCACCATTTTACTCAAGTTTTTACTGCTTATTCGTATCTTAGTAAATAAAAGTGTCACCCACTTCCGCCAAAAAGAAAACACTGGAGCAAGCCGACCATGACAGTAGTGTGGTTGGCCCCTCTCAAGCAAGAAATTGCAAAGTAGCGCTTTTAGATCCACTAGCATGAGCTCCGCAGAATGTTCGTGTTCTCGTAAGCCAGGTAAGCTTCTTGAAAGAAGCGAGTACATCTCTTGCGACGCTAATAAACAAAGTTATGCCTTTGGTCCATCTGGACAAGGTCTAAACTTTGGCTAGCCAACCTGATATGCTAGCTGCAGGTGAAATATTGAATAACATTACGCACGGAGTCAGCGAACACATTCGCCGTGCCAAAAGGCGGTAACATTCAACGTACCTGACAGGATACCGTTTAAAATGGTGTTGCGTACACTTCTTAATGATTGCAGACCACCACTTGATTCCTGTTCAGCCACGCGCCTACTTAAGATCCCAGGCCGATCATGCCCAATCGTCCTGAAGTTTAGCAGCTCCGAGCTGGCAAAGCTGTTAATTGTCGCCCGATATGTACCGCCTCAGCACTCAAACCTCAGGCCAATGCGGAGAAAACCGGACAGAGACCCGCGGCAGCAGCAGTTTTGCCTACTAGTTCAGTTATCAGAACAAAGAAAATTGTGTGACATCATTCACAGGGTCCCAACACAAATGCGCAAGGAAAACCAACCCACGCGGCCTCTTCCTCTACCCTGTAGGAGGTTGACCTGGATGCTTCACAGCAACTGAAATACCGCGATGCAAAATGGCCCTCAAAAGACAAAGTCAGTCAAAAACCATTGTTGCCATGTCCGTAACATCAGCTGAAAACGCGGCTGTTGTCGTAGACACGACGGAATACAGTACACAGGCTGTTGATTTATTTGACTTGCGCGACAGACTCTGAACTCGAGTGTGGGCCATCTATCAATATATACTTAAGTAGCCAGCGTTGTTGATGACCCCACGCAACCCTCCATTGGACCAACGCTAGCGACCAGCAGCTAAAAGCAATTGTGTTACACCGCTCCACCCATCCTCTCCCCTCGAATCCATATCAGTACAACAAAAGGGCCATACCCAGACGTTCTGATATGGTTAAAGTATACTCATTGCAAGTGCCAAGGATACCACGCCAACAGACGTCCCGCTCCCACATAACAGGACCTCCAAGTCCCAAGTTTGAACCGAAGTCCATTGCCAACCAAGCACAGTCTCATCGTCGGAACTACCTACTCAACACCTCAAACCAAATAACTCACTTCCAAATTCGCAACCAACCCCGATACACGACTTATCGTCTCAAACCAATGCCCCTGCCAGAGCAACCGGTGAATAGTACACCTTCTGCTCCGGCATACCACGCCATACACGGGATGGTTGCTCAGACCAGATCTAGCTAGCCATTCAGAAAACCGTATGTACTCGAACCAGCTACTTAAACTACTCATCCTCTTACTTATCAACTTCAATTCAAATCACACGGCTATACCGCGCCCAGCCGAAGACGACAGTTTGCTGCTATTGCCAACTCGACGTCCAGCATGGTTCCCACAGCTCCTTCGACCAACCGCCCTCACACATCAGGAATTATGCAAAACGTTTGGTCGCCGATAAGTGCCACACCTACTGCAGCCCCTTTTTTATGTAATACAACAGAGCATGGTCCACCACGCCCTGTTCTCATAGAGCGCGCCTGCTCTATTTCATCAATAAACCCCTCTCACCCCGACCATAACCTTCTCTTCGCTCGCTTTTTGTTTTCATTCCCTTTCTCAGTCGGACGTCCGGCTTTACTGCATTGCCGGGACCTTGGCATGCCTGCCTAGTCTGTTTCCCTCAGTCTGCTACTATGCTACTCAGGCTTACGCAATATACGCTCCGCAGACTAAGCATGATTTTCCCTTAAATCTAGAGTCTGCTAGACTCACCCACCATTAGTGTTGCTTTCTTCTTTCCTTTACTACATGTCATTCCCCAAACGCGTCGACTGATCAAATATTTCTCAATCGGCCTCCTGCTCTCCGGATTCAATCAGATTTATTAGTCCTCACCTCTTTTGGTTCGACTGGCTCAACTACCCGATAACCTTACCTAGAGAGCTTCGTGGGCTTTCCCATCTCGCGTCAATAAACCTTTCCCATCCTTACCCTAAATTATATTATCGCGCTCTGTTTTCATTTCTTCTTTAATTGGAGTGCCCGATCTTACTGCTCTGATGTGATCTAGTCCCACTGACTAGCCTCTTTCTCTCGGACTGCTCATTGCTACCCTGACTTAAGTGGTATATGCTATGCAGACTCAACGCTCTTGTTCCCCTTTCCGGGGCTTCAGCTTGACTCGCTCACCCTCTATTGTGGCGGACATTTACATGCCTTTATTATTACATGCTATTCCAACGCTCCGACTAATCCAGTCTCACCAGATCGGCCACTTGTTTTCCAGTTTTACTCACATTTATTCGATGTTACAAACCTTGGTTCGGCTGACTCAACTTCGAGCTTACATCAACTGGAAGGCCTCGTGGGCTCCTCCACTCCTTATCAGTACTTCTATCACATGCCGACCCTAACTTTTTCTCTTCTCGCTTTCAGCTTTCCGTCCTTCTTTCAAACGGATGGCCAGGTTTACTGCCCTACAGTGATTTAGCCGCACTTGACCTGTCAGTTTCTCTTCTACTCTTTTGTTACTGATACCACTGCGGTGCGTTCTTTGCAGACTCAGCTATACGTTTTCCCTACCTCTAGGTCCTGGGAGATTTTTTCACTCTATATTTTCCTGGCCTTTTTCTCGCCTTTACTGTAAGTCGCAATCCCAACGCGCTGACGATTCCAGGATCGCTTGATCGGACCTTAGCACTACGAATTCACTCAAACTTATGAGACGTTACCTTTCCTAGGTCGGCTTTCCTAGTTGACTGTTAGTCCCTAGAAAGCCTTGTGGACATTTTCACTCTGTCAGTTAAAGCCTTTCTTATCCTACACTGTTTTTTCCTTATGTTGGTATCCGATTGCCTTTCAACTGGAGGAGCATCTCTCTGCGGTGCCTTAACCTATTCCTTTTCGACCGTATTTCTGACTTCATCCGTACTACAAACGTATTTGATCTATGTGCTGCATACCCAAAGCGTTGGTTCCCCCAGCACTTCACTGAACATGCGCATGTTGTATTAGCAGAGCTTATTGCATTCCTAATCTTGGTCCATAACACTCGTATTCACTACTTAATTAAACGACCTAGTCGCGATCCACCAACCTAGCCAAACACTTCGAATCTGCCTCTTGCATCCCGCAATCGCGCAGCTCTATGATGCGTCAGTGTTCACGGTACGACTAATCTAAATTTTTATGGAGCACATGTACATAAGATAGTTGGTTTATAATGATACATATAATGTAAGGTTCATTAGTGTAAGAACTTTGCGAGTGATGTTTTCTCTGAGTTCCGGATGCATCGTTGTTGCCTGTTTGTATGGCTGTCTTTGTTCATTGTTTTTTCTCTGAGATTTTCACAGAAAAGGTGGCCAACCCCCGAGGATACGTTCACCGTCTTGACCTAAGCACTTCAACGAAGCACAACATTCCCACATCTGGACATGGATGGATAACCATTACTCTGCCTTGGTACTAACGGGATAGACAAAACACTTATCTCTTAACTTGGATGGATGCTACTATAGTAAGGCCTGAACAACTGGGTTCAGCTGTCCTCTTCTTCACACAACTCTTATTCGGAGTTGCTGACATCTAGTGTCAACTCGGTCATTTCATCTAACTGAAGGGCATATTTTTCTGTGCGTGCTATGCTCGTAATTTGGAAATATCCCAACACAACACTTTCACACGCAATACCCTCACAGTGGCAAGAACAAATGTGTTCGGCCCTTTACACTAATGAAACTCTTTCCACTTACCACATCTGGAGCTGCCCGCACTACATTTACCGTCAATATGTTCTTGGACGTCAACGTCCCCAATCAAGAGAACTTATGCTGGGAGGATTTCAGGTACATTCTTCAGGACAGCTTGCAGTTTTCTAGGGCCGTGACAATGGCGTTTGGCCATTCTCCTCTAATATCTGTTGTAACAACATTACTGGATACCTATTGGAGACATTACGCCTTTCTGTCGACAACAAATACAAAACCTGTCAGCCTGTTCCATTTATAGTTTAGCTACAGTGCAAGCCATGCCATTTCCTCAGGAAGTGACAGGACTCATAGCTGATACAGTCCCGTCCCGAGTTGGTCACAGGTACGGCGACACGCACCCAAAGAATTGTCCATCGTTGCGACCACAAATCAAGCCACACCGTGCCTTTATCTGGACATGAGCGGAAGGTTATCAACCCATTTACCATTTACTAGCCGTATAAGTCATTCACAAAGCCACAACAAAAGGTTATTCTGAGCTCTTCAATCCGCGTTAACCGCTCACTTGGCCTTGGTCTCCTATATTTCTAAGCAATTGCACTACATACCCCAGGGGATCTGCGATTCTTTCTTCGGAACCATATTCTATCCTTCAATCCCTCAATAACAATACAACAAATTTCAAGGTATATCCCTCGGAGACTTCACATGGTTCTGCAGAGGATAAACACATCATAAGCAAAAGGTATGTTTAGTTCCTGACCTACCAATAGGAAAGTAGAGGACTCAGGAACACAACTGGCACTCGGCTATCGCATCAGCCGGCAGAAAAATAGGACGCAGCCTGACTGCGAATAGCCGAGCAAACAAACGTTTAACCAGAAACAGCTAGTTACAACTTGACATTCAATAAATTGGTGGCAGTATCCCAGGACGTGTTGGGTTTTCGCCTGGCCAGCGTGCTCTCCATAAAAAGCCACAAATGTCCGTTTAACAACTCTGCAACGTGGCGAAGGTGACTCGCCACCGAATAAAGTCACAGCCCATATCTTCACACTGGCAAATTAACTAACGTCACCATTCTAGGTAGGTTCATTACACTGGTACTTCTACATCTGCATGTACTCTCGGCTTTTTTCTACGATATCACCGCTGACCATTGCGTTAACTGTGCACGAGCTCACAGTATTGTCTTATCTCACTTGAGCAAGCTCCTCAGTTATTTTCCAATTTATTATTAAAGGCTCTTAGTCTACTATTAGCCGAGGTTCCGGTTTCTCGACAGCCAAATTATTATTTCGCATTTTAACCATTGTACATTTCCAACCATTGGCATATGAACAATCTCCTACTTTCACTAATACAGTTGCCATAAAATGTCTGTACAGTTGTACATATCTGATCATGCCTCCATGAGCGTGCCTCGCATAGTCGAGAATAAAATATTAAATTAATTTATTTATTTATCATCCATCAGCCAGCGAAACTTATGGGTGGATCCTGACTGCGATTAACGGCACCAATAATCGGTCAATAAGAAGCATTGCCAATTGCAGCGTGTTGCTCAATTACGTTGATGGCAGTGTTTCAGGACGCGGTGGGTTTTCGCCTGGCCAGCCTTCTCCCTGTGAAAATCTACAAAAGTCCGTTTAAAAACATTGCGACGTGGCGGATGTGACTCGCCACTGAATAAAGTCCCAGCCGATAAGCTCCCGCTGACAAACTGGCCCTGACTTTATCCTAAAAAGATGTAAACGCCCCGACACATGCTTCTCTGCAAAGTTCGTCGCCACGTCTTTTGCTGCGCATTTATCACAGTTCTTTACGATACACTCACTTGAGCCCAGCGACGGGTCTAATCGCGATTGAGCGTGTTCTTCACCAGCTCTTTTATAATTGAACAGACCTAGTTCTGGATCTATTCATGCCTGAATTGTTACTGCACTTAATGGCAAAACGAATGTGCCCACACGAACGTGCTCGAACTCATGACAATACGCTTTCTTCATATTTATTTCTGTCCTATTTGTATACTTTCAAATAGGAAAGTATGAACAACCTCCAATTGTCACTGATACAATTGCCACGGCATGTCCGTATAATAGCAATTATTTGATCAGGCCCTCGCGGATTTGCCTCGTGTAGCCGAGGATAAACATTTATTTATTTATTTACTTATCTACAGGGACGCATTGCCACACTGCAGCTAACCCAAAACGGCTGGTTCCAGCCATATGCGTAATCCCCTTGGACCACAAACCGAAAACTAACTCGTCAGAGGCCGGCTGCCGTCAATGTAACAACCCGCCGCCCCCGGCACACATGTTCACTACACTTAGCTCACTTATCCCAAGTACGTCCAAACTACCCGGTTACGACACCACTGCAGAAGATGGTGAACAGACGTCAGGACACTGCGGATACTAAACGTACGCATTCTTCCTCCTAAATTTACGATAGAGGAAAAATAAAATGCACCCCCTAGTCCCTCCCATTCTTCTGGCACCCCCGCATCTGGTGCTGAGCACAGGAACATGACATTAGATTGATGCTTCTGACACACCACTGTACACTCCAGGGCACAATTGTTTCTGTATTGGACGCGAATGCCTCACATACATCAAGCATGGCTGTCACGCCACATCTTTCTAAACGTATCCCTCGACAATGCTGAAGACTCAGTATGGACACGGGCCGCTGGAGGTCCACTTCACAACTTAGTATGCAGGTTATACGACCCAATGCCCTCCTCTTTTGCTAGGGTTGACAAAATTGGCCAGCTCTCCCAGCAATTATCATTTCATCCTGCACACTATAAACTTATTGCTGGAGATTTTAAAGAGCTTCACGTCGCGTGCCTTAATCCGTCAGCCCCACTCAAATATAGAGCCCTGGTAGACACTTTATTCACACACGGCAGGACTCAGGATGTGTATACACCGACCGGACTATCTAACCTACTGAACATAATATGCACTAACGACATTTCCCAAGCAAGCGACAGTGTGTTAGACAACGTACCGGACAGGGATCACAAGGTGGTGAACCTGTCTTTTGCACTGCATAAATCCCCTTACCAGGAAGATAACAGGTATGTGGTATCTCGCCTTCTCAAGCGCATCTACTGGGAAACATTTTCTCCCCTTTTCCGAGCATCCAGCTGGGACGATTTCTTCCTCTCCGAGAATATGTATACTGAGATAAAGGGTTATATAACAACCTCACTAACTGCTTAGACTTCCTTGTCCCCAAAAAGAGTAACCCTAGAAGGCGGCAGAATCTTAACAAGACTTCCACACGCAAAATAGCTACTGGGCTTATGAAAATGCGCTCCCTCTACAGCAGGACCAAAGAGTTCCATCTAATCATGCGCATGAACGAATTACTAATCGACTGAAGAAGTTCACAAAGCAGTGCTCGTGCATTGGCTGAGCACCCAGCGCTTTGTACTGACAACAACGCAAAGTCGCTTATTCTAATAATGAAGCAGCGTGATGGCAGCAAAAATATACCAAAAACTACCGTTCTGCTTCCTGATAAAACTTTAGTCACTGATGCGGTTGAGCTGTGCGACTGCATTAGCTTGCACTTCTGTAACTCCTTCACTAGCACTGACTCGGCATTGCCAACTATGTTCCACAATTCACTGACGACCAACACCCACAATTTACGTTGACTTAAATAACATCAAAAGAGCACGTTGCTCCTTGAAAATGTCACACTACCCAGGTCCAAATGTTGTCCCTTCTCGTGCATTATTACGTGGAAGACCGGATATTCCAGTCCTTCTGCTCAATATCTTCACCATCTCCATGAAGAGTGGACAATACCGGTCTAAATGTAACCACGCCACCATTATACCTCGACACAATCGAGGCTGCCGACAAAATAGTGACAATTACCGTCCCATTAGCCCCACACCTATTGCGTCTAGACTCATAGAAAGCATACTAAAAGACGGGGTGCTTCGTTTTCTGTTGTAACTCAACCTTATTATCAGGCCCCAACCCGGGTGCCTGTCTATTATATCTTATCAAACTTTCTAGTTTGATTACTTAAACGACGTTACACACTCCACAGACCCGGGGAAAGAACTAGTCATCGTCTTCTTGGATATGAAAACGCATGCCACGGGGTTCCACACAGTGGTATGCTGATAAAATTAGCCGCATTCGGCGTTTCTGGTATCTACCGTTCTTGGTTTTCTTCTTACCTTTCTAACCGAACGCAAGCAGTGCTGCTGGGCGATGTCTAGTCTCTAAGGGCATCTGTAACCAGCGGCGTGTTCCAAGCCAGCGATTTTGGGCCTTTGATCTTTTACCTGTACATTCATCTGCTCCTGGCCAATTTTTTAAATTTACTTTTCTTCATGGAACGTTGCTTTACCTATGCTGTTCCTGCATTCAGTCTAGACCTAGTTCTCCTTAGTTTCACCCAAGATGCCTCTCGCATTCGGACTACTCTCATCATCATCGGTTTACCTGTTTCTCACCAACAATCTTATTAATCGCTTAACTTTTGTCAACACGCTCTGTTATATCGATCTCTCGTTCCTGCACGTGCAGAGCCTTCTTCCTATCTAGTAGTTGTAGTCTGAGTCACGCCAGCGACGTGATGTAAAGAAAGCGCTTGCAAATCATGTATACTAAACAAACTTACATAAGTTTAAATGTATCATAGGCACCGTTGCGCGCTACCGGTCTGTGTTTGTGCTCCTTGATTCCTTACTGTTTGGCTGCCTTTTTATCCGTTGCTTGTTTTCTCCCGAGTTTTCCACAGTTACCTCCTCCGAAACAAGAAGGTTTATCCGGTGGGACTGGTCGACCTACCATTAATAGCCAGCTGGTTTCAACGCTTGATTTTTTCTCCTGGAGATGAAGAACCCACACATCGTTCTAAATGGAACTCTTTCCGCCATTCTGGAGAAGCTATCACCACGGGGTTTAAGCAAACGGGTTTAGCTCGCCCCGTACTCCCAGTATAACAGTTTACTCACCTGGTGTAATATATTTGCATGGATCCCCTGTTCCACAACCGAAGACGGAAAACTCTGGCGTGATTACCTTCATTGTCTCTAACATTCCGATTCTCCATTCACCTGGAGATTTTCTGATGTCATTTCCCGGACAGCATTGCGCGCGCATTAGCGACTTTTCCGATGATCGTTCATGGAGTTTTCGGTTGGCCATGGAGAAAAATACACCTACGTTTGAAGGAATTCGTAGTCCACTTTGCGGAGAATAGCAATTTTCCTGTTATGTACATATTCGATCAGATAAATAACCGCGCTCACTCTCCCCATGACAAGTCCAGCATGGACCGCTGGGCACGGGTTGCGAGCCGGACAATATAATAGAAAAAGCCGGCCTCTATTGACAATGTGTTTACTCACCTGCATCATAATCATTGGACTCTGTGACTCTTTTACATCATCGACCGGCTTCAACGACTACGGCCGGACAATTACTAAGCCATTCGGCCAACCAAGTAGGAATTTTTGCTGTCATCCGACTGCGAATAACAGAGTGCGAAATCGGACTATACGATGCACAGCAGACTAGCACTACAGTTCAACGGAAGCTACGACAGTATTCCAGGACGCGGTGGATTTTCACCTGGCAAGCGTTCTCCCTATTAACAACCACAAATGTCCGCTTAACAACACTGCAACGTGGCGGATGCGACTCGCCACAAAATAAAGTCACAGCCAAACATTTCACACTGACGCAGTCCTTAGCCTTCCACATCCAACCTGTGCAACTGCTTTTACTACGAATAATGTATTAATGGAGCACAGATCATCCCGGCTTCGTAATGGTCATTGATTTCACACAAATGTTGTTTGGGCTCCTGTGCACATGGATACCACGTGGAAAATTTACCCCCAACGTGTAACTTGACGCAACTGTTTTCTGCGCGCCACAGCGCCATCATCGTCCTTGATCTGGCTATTACCTGACAATACGCTCGCTCATACGGCTACATCATTTCGTTTATTCCTTTCGTTACGACGAAATGTTCTAATATTCCAAAGAAGCTATGCTTGTATGCGTAGTTGATCACTCCTTTACAGGTGTGTCTGGTTTTACGGTAATTTACCATTTATTTATTTACTTGTTTATTTATCTAACATGTCCTTTTCTGCTGACAATCTTCTTGTCTTGCCAACTTCACAGTACTAATAAATATCAATGTGCCGAATAATGCAGCCTCATGTATTTCGGTTCCCGCTTTCTGACCTCTCTGACTACTGTGACGTTACCGGCCAATTCTAGGCCGACAAAGTACCCTGGCCATATTACCATAGAGAGTCTCTTTGGCTTCTCTAATCTAAGCAGTAAAGCATTCTACACTCTGAACCTGATCTTTCCTTAATTCGCTGTCTTCATTCCGCCATCCATTGACTGCTAACCCTTAGTATCCTGCCATGACCTGGACTCATCTGACCAGTCTACTTCCCTCTGACTGCCTTCAAAACTACGAAGACACGAACAAGCTAGGCTCTGTTGACTAATTGCCATGCGCCCTCACCTCAAACGCCCACAAGAATTGCTTACCGTTATTAACTTATTAACTCCGTGAGCCTCCTAGACTCATTCTCCCTATACCGTTACAGGTCGCGTATCTTTACCGTGCTTCCTAATCTTAATATGTCGACTTATTCAGTCTGCCAGAACGGCCTCCTTTTCTCCCGATTCGTTCGCACTGCTGAGACTAGCCTCCTTTGGTTCCGTTGACCTAATGACGGTTCAAATTTCTTCTGAATCCTCGTTAACTTTTACACTCTCTGTCAGTTAACTGCCATTCTCATCCCCACACTGTCCTATCCTTGTCGTCGTGTCTGATTGCATTTCTTTAACTAGGCAGTCAACTCTGTACCTTGCTGTAATCTAAGCACATCAGACCAGTCTGTTGCTTTCTGGCTGAATCCATACTATCGTGACCTAACGGATTTAGGCACTACATAACCAACGCACCGATGCCCTCACCTCGAGAACTTTGCTAAATTAGCCTACAATCCATTAGTATGGCTCTCTTTAATCAGTAAAGCTATCGATTCTGCCCTCATCATTTCCGTACCGCGCTCACCGTCTTCATTGTACGTCGATTAATCAAGTGTCGCATGCAAGATCTTTTACACGCAGAACCCTCTCAGATCACCGTTACGTTAACGGTTAATTTTTGGTTGACGGGGTGTCATGTGTGCTTCCTTATTTTCTTTATCATTTATCTTGACCCAGTACTTTCAGTATCGCGCTCATTGTATTCGTTCCTTCCTGAATCGGACGGCCAACTCTCTGTGCCCTGCAAAGATGCCATTTCTTTATCTTTGATTGTTTATATGCTACAGAGACACAAGCGGTCTAGGCTCTACGAACTTGACGCTGTTTCGCTCCCCGCGAGAGCCTGGTAGACTTTTACACTCATTATATTTATAGCCGGTTAACGCCGATTAGTAGTACGACTAAATGCGATTTCTGATTCCATTTTTTCTCCTACTGGATGGCCAGCTCGTTCTGCCCTGCCGTGGTCAATCTTACAGATCTGTCTTAGTCTTTCTACCTCCTCCAATGCTAATAGACATAAGCATTGTACGCACCGCAGAAAAGCAGGATGTTCCTCTAACGTCTTGAGCCTGCTAGACCTGCCCAAGTTTTATTGCTAGCTATTTTCTCACCTTTACTATATGTCCTTATGCAAACGCGCCGACTAATGCAGACTTACCCGATCGGCCTACTGCTCTCGGGATGCATTCAAGCTTATGTGACCTCACCTCTCCTGGTTCGGTTGACACAACTACTCGATTACGTTACCTGGAAAGCTTGGTGGTCTTCACCCACGTTTCGTCAATAAACCTTTTTATCCTCAAGATAACTTATTTTTTATTGCGCTCTGTTTTCAATGTTTCTTCAACTAGATTGCTAGATCTCACTGCTCTGCGGTAATCTAGTCTCACTGATCAGTCTCTTTCACTCTGACTGCTCCTATGCTGCCCAGGCGTAAGCGTTATACGTTATGCTGACTCAACGCTCTTGTTCCTCTGCCACGTGAGGCTGTTAGACCCGTTCACCCTCTACCATTGCGTCCGTTTTTCCCACCTTTGTTGTACCTGCTACTCCTAAGCGCCGACTAATCCAGTCTCGCCAGATCGGCCACTAGAAATTCGATTTCACACAGTGTTCTTCAACGCTATAAATAAATAAATAAATATTTATTCTCGACTATGCGAGGCACGCTAGTTGAGGCATGATCAGGTATGTACAGCTGTACAGACATTTTATGGGAACTGTAGTGACAGTGGAAAATTGTTCATATGTCCATGCTCGGAACTGTGCGATGGTGAACATGCGAAAGAACGATTTGTTTGGACATAATCGCTCTGCCATATATCGCAGTCATAATGCTTTGTGCAGCTGATTCAATCTTTTGTTCATATCACCTGGAAGGCTTGGTGGACTTTTCCACGCATTACCAATAACCACGTCTCATCCACACACTAACCTTTCTTTTATCGCTTTCTGTTTTCATTCCTTCTTTAATTGGAAGGCCAGCATTACTGCCACGCCGGAATCGTGTCTCACCTAACCAGCCTGTTTCTCTGTTTGCTCCTGTGCTGCTGAGACTTAAGGGTTACAGGGACCGCAGACTCAAGTATACTTTTTCCCTAACCTACGGCCTGCTAGGTTTGTTCACTGTTTATTGTTCTAACCTTTTTTAGTTATTTAAGTCCTAATTCTAAAGCGCTGACCACTCACGTCTCGCCAGATCGGCCACTTGTTATCCGATATCACCCAGCGTTCTTCGACGTTAGAGAGCTTGGTTCGGCTGACCCAACCTTTCTGTTACATCAAATGCAAGGCCCCGTGCGCTTCAGTGCTCTTTACGGGCAAACTTTTTTCATCACGTTCTTAACTTTTTCTTATCATAATATAGGTTCTCCATCTTGCTTCCATCAGGGACCAGTTCGCACTAACCTGCTGTGGGTCTAGTCTTGCTGGACCAGTCCATTTCCCTTTGACTGCTTCCATGCTACCCAGAATTGAGCGCTATTCCTTCCATGGCCTCAACACTATGTTTCACGTAATCCTGGAACCTGCTTGGCTTGTTCCCTTTTTGCGCTTATAGCATTATTCAAATTACCTCTCTTGGTCCTGCCGATCAATGATTCTGTTTACATTACTTGCAGAGCATCGTGGGCTTTTCTAGACGTAACTCATTAACCATTCTTAATGTGCACATCCCTTTTACTTGCTTATCGCGAGGTGTGTTTTCATCTGGTTTACAAGCGTGCGGCCAGCTTTACCGTCCTGCCGTGATCTTGTCTCACCTGCCCAGTCTATTGCTCTACGACTGCTCCTGTAGGTCTGTAACTTAAGCGTATTAGGCCATGCGAGTGCCATAATCTTCTCACTACACGCAATGCTAAAACATAAAAAATTACTGCTCCAAAAATCTTCTAAGCCAACAGAAGGAAAAAGCAACCCGCCAATGACCTTGACAAAACAAGGTATTCTTCGCCGCGAACGAACACTGCAAATCTACTGCGAACCTTGGTTGTATTTATAGATCCCTTATTGACTATCGACTTCTAGAATTAGAAGGTCAGGTACCAAGGTTAATTGCTCCCCATATCTCTTGCCTAGGTTTCAGGTGGTCATTAAATACATGCAGAAGTAGAACATTCCGGAACGTTCGAAACCGATTGAATAGTCGGTATTAAGCGACTAATCGCTCAAGTAGTGGATTTCCAAGGCAATTCTAACTTTCTCGCGGACACTTCCCTCCTAAGACATCGTCCGATGCGTAAGACGAAAGTCTAGGATTTACTGGTAGGCTTCGGGACAGTGTGCACTGCCTTTCGGTCCACCTTCTTGGCAGAAGCGTCCGAGAACTTTATTCCGATGCTCTTATACTGGATGCCTTGCTTGGTTGTGTGCAGTCGTCCATTGCTATCTTCGGCCGGTTGAAGCTTTCCACCAGTAAATCCAACGGGAGGTCAGTAGACTTTGGTTTTTCTGTTTTGCAAGAGGTAGGCCGTAACTGGTTTGCGTGCCGTGGCCAGATATGTGTGCCCACCATCACGTCATACATAACGTTTCCGCGCCCGCTTTTTCCCAACCCTATCTTCCACTTCGCATGGTCTTCTCGCAAGTCACATACTGGCACCCTCTGTCCAAGCGTAATTGAGCGCTTCTTTACTCCATGCTGCCGGCTAAAATCCTGTTCCATTCTGAGGATTCTCCCACCAACCAAAGAACCCATGCTTGGTCGTATGGCGTCGAAAGGCATGCGAAGCTTCCGGTTCATCATGGCCTGTGCTGGTGAGACTCCGTCTGTTGCTTGTGGATTTGGTGTTAATCGGTAGAGGAAAAGGAACCGGTCAACCGCCTCTATATGTCACTACCTTTTGATTTGTGGAGATTTCGCTAGGATATTTTGACAAACTTTTCTAACTGGCCATTCGACTGTTGGTGAAACGGCGGTAAACGAACGTGCTGTACGGCACATTGCTTGCAAAACTCCTTAAACATTGCTGAAGTAAATCGTGATCCGTTGTCATTGACAACTGTCGCAGGACAGCCGCATATGCTAAAGGTATTGCGCAGGGTTGATATGTTGGCGTTGGTGGTGGTGCTTTCCATAAAAATACTTCAGGCAACTTGATGTATGTATCGACTATAATGAGGAAACTTTGGCCCTAGATCGACCCAGAAAAGTCGACATGGATGAGGCACTATGGCTTAGTACCGTTCGGTCATGTACAGAGTACTGATATATTTTGGCTCTTTCAAGACATTGGCACAATGTTGGCAACTTTTGGCTATGTTTGTTAGATGGAGGTCACTGAAAGGCCAGTGTACATACCTGTGGGCAAGCGTCTTTATCCGGTTGATTCAAGGACGCCCAACCTGAAACTGTCGAATAAGACGCCTATGAATTGCCTTGGTGAGTACCACTTTCCGAAAATATTATGCAGTCGTTTACAATAGGGAGCAAGTGTCTCCTCTGAAAGTACTGTTGCGACGCGGCAGATAAGCATGAACGTGGCCAACTTGTTTTGTGAGATTGTATAAGCTTCTTGAGTATTGGGTCCTGAAGTGCTTGGATTTAAACAACTTTTGCGGTAACTTCCAGACCGTGTAATGTATTAGTTACCAGAAAGTTGAAGTCAGGTTCAATCCCGACCGAGGCAATAATTGTGTTTTCATGTGCTTGCTTGCAGGCATCAATTAAGCGTGACAGTGCATCCGCATGGCCAATAGAAACCGCCACCTGGTATTGCATCACGAAATTATATCCCATTAAGCTAAAAGGGCTCTGTGGCAGCCCTTTGGCTGTGTACGCTGGAACGCTTCTTTCGAACCAAAGACCGCCAGCAATGGCTTGTGATCCGTCAGAAGCTTGAAGCGGCGGCCGTATAGCAAGTTTTAGAATTTATTGTCCGCGTACACTATGGCCAATGCTTCTTTTTCAATCCGGCTGTAATGCTTCTCGGCAATCGTAAGTGTTCTGGTAGCATGGGCGATTGCTTTCTGAGGTCCAGTGTTGTACGTGTGTGATATTACTGCACCAAACCCATAGCTTGACGCATCCGTGACCAAGATTATCTCTTTGAAGGGATCAAACTACGTCAAAAGCAAGGTTGAAGACAGCAGTGACCTGAAGCGTTCGAAGGTATTCTGGCATTCTGTTGTTTAGTTCCATATTTGGCCTTTGGATAGTAGCTTGTTTAACGGGGCAAGCAGGCGTTGCGTCTCACGTAAGAACGCGCTGTAGTGGATGCTGCGCCCACAAAAGGAACGCAAGGACTGTACATTTCTTGGTGGAGGCATTTTTCTAATAGTTTCCATGTTTGCCGGATCTGGTCGACGTCCGTCCTTTTGGAGGATAAAAACGAGGTAGTTAAGGATCGGCGTGAAAAGTTTGCATTCAGCTTAACTGATCCAAGAACCGTGCGAATGTATACAATCAAGTACTTCATCCAGGTAGTTGAATAGATCTTCCGGTGTTCGACCCACTCTGGCTGCTGCGTTTATGTCTCAGGTTCTGATGTCCACAGCAACCTGAATGTACGCATATATTCTGGCTATTCGCGGTCCTTCCGTCAATTAGCCCTTCTTAGCTTTTTAATTCGGCACTCTCTCACCTGGTCAGTACAGAGACGCCCTTAGCTTCTCATTTACAGGTGTTCATTCCTCAATTATTCGCTGCTATTTTTGCGAAACTTACCCATGTATGAGTCCAAAAGACTCACTGGCTTTCCCTGGGTCAGCATATTTTACGCTCACCAGCGAATCTTCCCACGCAACAGTTGCATCATAGCAAACGGATCCTGTGCTTTATTTGCTTAACGGCGCAACGCTCTGCATCCAAGGTATACGGTAGCAACCAACCTGTAGGGCTTTGCTTCCGATGAATATTCAAAAGACACTTTTAGCATAATCATTGTTACACATTGTACATCATATGTTTCCTCTAAATGTTAGACCATATGATATAAATAATGCTTATTTCCACGTCTGTTCTTTGCGGCCCTGTTTGTCTCTCACCTTCCCTTTCTCCGAGGTCTGGAACTGCTTGGGGATCTGGGATCGGAATGTGAAAGAGCTTGTGCCTGGGACAGGACATAGAAACCCCCAAGGACCTACATAGAACACGGCTGTACAACAAGTGGATAAAATTGCACTCACTACCACGCCCGTCGTCCAGTAATGGTAGCTGGACATGACGCCTTTATA
This sequence comes from Dicrocoelium dendriticum, assembly GCA_944474145.2. Classification (NCBI taxonomy): domain Eukaryota; kingdom Metazoa; phylum Platyhelminthes; class Trematoda; order Plagiorchiida; family Dicrocoeliidae; genus Dicrocoelium; species Dicrocoelium dendriticum. The sequence continues at coordinate 75,746,197 of OX104071.1, read as the reverse complement.
CTCCTGCGAAGTATACATAATCCTGTAAATTCTAGAAGCAAGAAACGGAAGTTTTGCCCACCTGGACACGAAGATGACGAAGGTCTAACCCTCCATAGGCCTCAGCCATTATGGCCGCCCCGACCAAAAATAACCTGTTCAGCTAACAGAGGAAATTAGAAGGCAATTAACGGCGGTTAACCGAGGGTTAAATCAGTCGACGAGCTGCTCTGCCAGTTTTACATTAGTGTACAAACGGATTTCTGACAGTGTTTCAGGACGTGGTGGGTTTTCGCCTGGCAAGCGTTCTCTTTATAAAAAGCCACAAATGTCCGCTTAACAACACTGCGACGTGGCGGATGTGACTCGCCACTGAATAAAGTCACTGCCTACAACTACATACTGGCAAGCCGACCTGAATCCTAATGAAATATTTTCCTGACAAGTTTTCTCTACAAACGGAATGCACAGCCTGTTTACACTACGCCCATTAGAACCCAACTTGTTGTCATGCATTGACGAATTTATACCTCAAGATTAATTTTACAATTTCCAAAGCTTGGACAACTTTCGGCTTACTGCCGATTACATACATAGCAACGTGTTTGTTGCGAAACATAAATTGCTTGTAAACGTTGATCACGCCTGGTCAGGTGTGTCTCGGAAATTCGAGAATATACTATTTATTTATTTATTTATTTAATATCATCCAGATATGTAGCGGATCCAGAAACGCCCGCTAGCATGTTATCCATCAAATGCTGGAAGATGGCTGGCGCCGTTTGCACAACAAATGGCAAGCGGTTTTATTGAAATGGCTCACGATGCGCGTTGCCCGTCAACAACTCTATCAAGACTTCGTCATCATCCACTTGTAGACACGCAACGGATAGATTAAACTTAGCAAAGTACTTACCACCATTCAGTTTTGCAAAATTATCCTCCGGTACAGGTACTGGGTACTGGTGGTCGTCCAGCGCGGCGCTGCGGCTAGTTGAGAAGTCAGCTCAGACGCGTCATTGCTATTTGCCTTCTTCACTGCGGAAACAGGTGCGGCCCATAATGAGGAGTGGCTGGCTGTGTTGACTCTGGCATGTTCCAGTCGATCGATTTCCTGTTCAACGGTTGACATGACTGCGTATGGCACTGGTCTTACAGCCTTGAACATTGGTTTAACACCTGATCGCAAGTTCAGTGTTACCTTGAATTTCATGCAAAGGTCCAAGCCATCCTGAAAGACAGAAGAAAACTTTCGCTGCAGGGTATGTGTCATGGCTTCGACGGACTGGGCTACTGGGTCAGGACTTTCTCAAACTCGGTTGCAGATCTGAGTCAAGGGAACGTCGAAGAGCTTCCACTTCTCAATCCAGTCGAGCCAAAGATGATTCAAATTCGGCCGGGCTGAGAGGTTGCATGTTCCCAACTTTTCCACACCGTGGAAAGCAATCTTGCAATTGAGTTCGCCCACTAAGTTTAACAAACTGCCGGATGCATTATGTGCAACCTTCTGTGACACGACCATTTTCAGGCTGTTTGTGGGATTCCATGTGCTCCTGAAAATAATCGTACTGTTCGAGGCCTGCCATATTGCAGGTTTGTTGGGATCCCATTTATCAACACACTGATAACGCGTTGCCCGGGTTCACACTCGCTTTGGAATGCGACTACTGTGGACAGAGACTCGACGTCGTCCTTTCTATAATTCCCCTTTTGATAAGACTTCACTTTCTGCGACAAGACCTCACTGTAGAATTCCTCTTTATGCCCACGCTTATGGCACGTTTGACAAATATGGTGTTTGGAGGGACTTAGATGCACGCAATGCCATTCGCCGCATGACCAGAGTGCTGTGGGCAGTTTGTTCGTAGGCCACTTGAAGGGTTGGCTTCGGCTGACTGTTCTGGCCTTTCTGGGGTGTTGCACGGTATCAGGCAGTGCGAGACTATTTCGTTCGACCATGACAGGGTCGTCAAATGAGCTGCCGTTTTCTTTTGCTTATGAGGGCCTTCAGTGTCAGCTAAGGATCCAGCATCCGCGTAGCTAAACCTCGAGTGCGAATTTCAGCAACACTGGGCGATTGTAGAGCGATGACGAAAATGAGGCAGTTAAACAGCTCGTTTGTTAAAGGGCGGTTTGAAATGTTCACATTCACGTTCAACCACGGCACCTAAGGTCCCAAAGTTGTCAGCTTCCTCTTTGACAGTTATCAGGCATTGATAGTGAATAATAAACAAGGATAGCGACCCACCCAAATTTCCTGCAGCTGCGCCACTACTTCGTCAAAAGTCAGGTACATCGGCTGTTTAGGCAAAATGTGGTCCTTGAACCTTGAATTTTCATTTATTCCGAGCTTGCGGAGTAGAAATCTCACCTTACAGTAGTCGTCCTGAAGAATGAACTCCGTCTGAAACATGGCTTCCCAGCGCCTGAACCACGCTTTAATGGCGCATCCAGAATTGAATTCATTGAGCGCTTTCGTGAGAAGATCAACAGCACCTGCCTGCGGATCCCGCTCCGCTACAAACTCAAGCGTTTTGTCTGATTTTCAATCAGTTTCATTTGTCTACATTTAAGCTTGCGGTTGGAAAAGCAGCTTTGAAAGTGCTCAGCAGAAAATTTTACCACATTTAAAATTTTCTCCCTCTCCATTGGTCATAATCATCTCACCAGATGCAATTCCAAAAATAACAATTTACTGTTACAGAAAACTTCTAGCCCGACAGAAGGAAAAAGCAAAACGCCAATGACCTTGCCAAAATAACATATTAATCGTAGCCAATGAACACTGTACAAATACTGCAGACCTTTCTGTATTTATAAGTCCCTTACTGACGGAGTTCTAGAATTGGAAGGTCTGTTACCAAGGTTAGTGATTTCCCATATATTTTGCCGAAGTGCCATGTGGTCTTTAATCACGTGCAGAAGTAGAACATTCCAGAACGTTCGAAGCCGATTTGATAATCGTTAATAATATATTATTGGATAAAATATTGAATTTCTAAGCTTATTATTACATTCACCAGGACAGCAAGCTGAAGGCTAGGATTCCCTTACCTCTAGAGACTGCTACACTTGCACGCCATTTTTTTAGCTCGGTTTGCACCCTTATTTTATGTCCTTATTCAAACGCGCCGACTAATTCAGCCTTAACTGATCGCCCTTCTGATCTCTGGATGCATTCAGAATGCTGAGGCGTCAACTTTCTTTCTTCGGCTGACTCAACCACCCGATCACATTACATGGCAAGCCTCGTGGGCTTTTCCCAATAATCGTCAATAGACCTTTCTCATCCTCACGCTCTGTTTCTAATGCTTCTTCAACTGGAGTGCCAGATCTCACTGCTCTGCGGTGATTTAGTTCCACTGATTATTTTCTTAATCGCTGACTGTGTTTATGCTGCCCAGAATTTGGCGGTATACACCATGCAGGCTCAACGCTCTTGTTTCCCTACCCAGAGATAAATAAATAAATAAATAAATAGGTATATTTCTAAACTTGCTAGAGGCTGCACCCTAAAGGGTTCAGATCAATGCTTACATTTATCCGATGCTCTTGCATGGAAGTTGGCAAAATATATGTTCATCGTTAGCAATTGCAAATGCATTGGCACTGTTTAGTATACAGCTACTGGGTCGCAGGCGCCCACCTTGACATTTTTCTGGTTCCTTCGGGCGATATTGAGCTCCTTGTATTTTATTGTGAATACTTCGCGGAGGTGTAGTTTGCCTTTTCTCCTTGGAACAGAATCCAATTTGCCACAAGTTCACTTTAAATTGATCGCACAATAATTGGCCACTCAGTTGCCCCAGTTCTTGTTGCGCACATGGAAGAAATGAATGAAGAGATTATAAGGCATACGAAAAGTAAAAACAATTCCGAAAAATGCAGACATAAATAATAGCAATTTGTTAAGAGAGAAAATAAATCTGCGTGCTTCAGTAGAAAAATACCCATTAACAAAAAATATAGCCCAACTTTTATTACGCTGATATTGCTCTCCGGCGCAAAATTTCAACCTGAGTTATTCTCAGTTAAAAGAAAAAGCCTTACTATTGTTAGAATACCGCTTAAATTAGCACAAAATTACACTGGTCTGGACCAGCTTTAGCGTCTGAATACGATGAACGTCATAGTAACACTATGCGTGTAGTAGCTTGCGAGTTATTTGCAATTAAACGATGGTCTACGAATAAGGCCACTTTTATTTTTCGCTAAAAATGGCTTTCTTCTTTGCAGGCAGATAGCAGAAAAAATAAAAGAAAATATAAAAAGTAGGGAAGCGGTGTATGTTCTAGATAGGCATAGCTATCCAGAAATGCTCTGATTAGCCCGTTATACCCTGCGACAACTACGGACTGCGCAGGTGGCCGAAAAGTAAACTTTGCAGGCAAGCATGAAAAATATATGCAATTAAGGGATGAGTTTGCGCGAAAACGCTAGAAATCCAGCAAGGAATATTATATCTACAAGGGAATTCATGGGAGCTTGTAATTAACTCACTGTTAGAAGGCCACGGCATACCGTTTTCAGGGGATACTGAGTCACATAAACAACCAGTAAAATAGAGTTTAGCATTTTTTAGGCCTCTAAGCATTTCTAAAGCTTACAGCAAGGCCGCATGAGCCAGATCTACCTGAGTAACTCAGGGGATCTTTCAGATCTGTTGACAGATTTCGGCCTGCAAAATACACACATTACTTAGCTAAACATCACAAGGTTTATCCCTTAGAGCCGATTTTCTATATTAATGAGGCTCTGTCTCTAACATCAGTGAGCTATAGGAGCCTGTCACTAATATTAAAGAAATGAGCATTGGAAAATTTGGTAAAATTTAGCTAATTGCATTTGGGCGTGAAATCCGTTTTGGTCTACATTGGTTGGGCTTTAACAACTCTACTTCTGGTGGTTGAGCTTGCTTATACTTGAGGTATTTTTATGCCTCATGTGTAGATGCACACTATTGTGTAGCTCTTTGATGAATTTCGTTTTATTTCTCTCCATTTTTAAGTTCCGAAGATAGTGCCGGCGGTGTTCATCCAGATGGCAATGTTAACTGGCACTCTAATGTCACACCGACTAGACCCTTTCACTCTCTATCGTTGTGGTCCTTTTTCCTGCCTTTGTTTTACGTGTTATTCCTATGCGCTGACTAATCCATTCTCGCCGGATCGGCCACTATTTATCCGATTTCACTCTGCGTTCTTCGAATTTGCAAATATTGTTTCGGCTAATATTATTCTTCTGTTAACATTACGTCAAGAGACTAGTGCCTTTTCTACCCTTTATTAATAACTTCTCTTCACGACCATAACCTTTTCTTTACTCGGTTTATGTGTTTCTTTATGCTTTTAATCAGACTGTCAGCTTTATCTCCCTACCGAGATTTAGCCTTACTTGATCTGCCATTCGCTCTCTTACTACTCTTTTGTAACTGAGACTTCTGCGGTACAGTCATTGCAGACTGAGCTACAAGTTTTCTCAACCTATAGAGTCTGCCAAATGTGTTCACTCTTATTGTTCTAACCTTTCTATTTCCTTCAATTAAGTACTAATTCCAACGCGCGGACCACGCAGTCTCGCTTGATCGGCCCCCAGCTATCCGAATTCACTCAGACTTATAAGACGTTACCTTTCCTGCTTCGGCTGTCCTAACAGACCACATATGTCCTTGAAAGATTCCTTGACTTTTTCACACTTCCAATAACATCCTTTCTCAGCCCTAATCTGTCATTTATTTATCTCGGACTCTGCTTGATTTTCCACTGTATGGCCAGCTTTATGCTCTGCCTTAATCTGTTCTTTTCTGACCGTATTAGTGCTTCCTGACTGCATACATACTACTGAGCCGTATTTGATCTAGGTGCTGTATACCCAGTGCATTTTTTCCTGGAGTACTTTTCTGAACTTGCACACGCTTTATGATCACAGCTTATTTCATTACTAACCTTGCTCCTCACCACTCTTCTATCCCACGTAATTAAACGACTTAGTCGCAATCTACCGACTAATCCAGACACCTCGGATCGGCCTCTCGCTTTCCGACATCGCGCAGTCCCCTGTGATGTCACCGTTGAAGTTACTGCTAGTCTTACTTTTAAGAAACACACGTACTTGAGATTTTAGTTTATATTGATACATATAATGTGGGGTTACTTAGCGTAAGCGCCTTTGAGAGTGAACTTTTTCTCCAAGGTCAGGATGGATCGTTGTTGTCTGGTTGTGCGGCTGTCTTTATTTCTTGTCTTTTTCTCCGGGATTTCCACAGAACCGGTGGCCGGAAACCGAGGATACGTCCACTGCCTTGATCTCAGCAATTTGACGAAGCACAATATTCCCTTATCCGGAAATGGATGGATAAGTATTACGCTGCGTTGTTACTTACCGGATGAACAAAACACTTATCTGTTATCTTGGATGGATGCCACTAAATTAAGGCCTGAACAATTGGGTTCCGCTCACTTCTTCTTCTTCAAACAATTCTTACTCGGAATTCACTTTCTGACATTTAATGTCAACTCAGGCATTTCATCTGATCGGTGGGCTGATTTTCCTGCCTGTGCTTTGCAGCTAATCTGGAAATATCACTACACAATAGTTTCACTGTGGCAAGAACAAATGGGTTCGGTCCTTTACACTACTTAATCCCTCTTCACTTACCACCTCGGGAGCAGCCCACACTACTTTTACCGTCCGTATGGTCGTGGATCACAGTGGCTCCATTCATTAGAACATACCCTAGAAGGATATGCGATTCATGCTTCCAAAAAGCTTGCAGCTTCTTCAGGCCTGTGCGATTGCGTTTGGCCTATATCCTTCCTTTAATAATTAGTTTAACAACATATTACTAGATAACATTCAGAGACGTTGCGCGGTTCTAGGGACGAAAAATACAAAGGATTCCTTCGGGCTCGATTATAGTGCGCCTGTTGTACGCGCCGTGCCATTCCGTAAAGAAGTGACAGGGCCCATGGATTATCCGGTCCCGCCCCATCAGGCATCAGTCAGCGAAACTTATGCGTGTATCTTGACTGCGACTAACAGAACCAGTAATCTAGCACTAACAAGCATGGCCAGTTGCAGCTTGTCGTTCTAGTACATCGATGGCAGTGTGCCTAGACGTGATGGGTTTTCGACTGGTAAGCGCTCTCCCCATATAAAGCCAGGGAAATCAGTTTAACGGCACTGCGACATGGCGGAGATGACACGCCACTGCATAAAGTCACAGCCAACAAATCCATACTGGCACGCTGACCATGACTACATACTACTATGCTTGGTACGCCCCGACACATTCTTCTCTGCATATTTCGTCTCCATGTCATTTTCTGCACATTCACCTTTGTGCATTACGTTACGCTAAGACGAACCCAGCGTATCGTGTAATCTCGATTGAGCGTGTCCTTCACTAGCTCATTTCTAATTGATCAGTTCTAGTACTTGATCTATTCCTGCCTGAATTTTTACTGCACTTTATTGCAGACCGACTGTGCCCACACGAAATTGCCTGAACTCACATCAATGGGCTTCTTTTATTTATACCTTTGTGCTATTTGTAAATTTTCAAATAGGAATGTCGGAACAATCTCCGATTTGCACTGTTACAATTGTCACGATATACCTGTAAAATTGTACTTATCTGATCATGCCCTCGAGGGCATTCCTTGCATAGCCCAGAAAAATGTTTAAGTTATTTATTTAAATGGTAAACAAACGCAGCGGTAAGGCTATAAACGGGTAATTATGGAATAAGATGGCGCATCAGCGCTTCATTACAATAAGTTAGCCACCTGTTGGTGTGATTCTAAGTTGTCAAATGGACGCCCAATGTACGGAGAGAACAGTGTGGGTAAGAGCCGGATTAAATACGTAACAGGAGCCCAGAGTTTTAGAAAAGTTAAGTAACCTAGACTTCCGTGCAAACAGTCACACCGATGAGCGTTATGTTGAACGGAGGTGCGTAGCTGAAGCGAGAATTGTTTTTTAACACCAATAATGCTATGATCCAACAGTTGGGTAATAGGCTGGTGCATCAGTGCTTCAATAGAAGGTATGAATCACTCGAGGCTGGAGTACCGCGTTTTCGAAGGTAAGCCAAATAACGCAGAACATAATGGTGTAAGCTCCGGTCTAACTACTTAACAGGAGCTGCTTCTGTTGAGAAATTATGGTTACATGAGATGTCAAGCAGTCAGTTAAGTGGAGGAATGTTATAGTTAAGAAAGTAAGACTGTAGCTAAAGCGAGTCCTGTGTTGTAGAACAAGCATACTATGAAATAGCAATTGTGGAATATTGTGGCGCATCGGCGCTTCAGTATTTCGGATGAACCACCCGAAAGGGATATTAGAATTTGTGGACACTTAGCCAAAAGTACTCGGAGGAGAGTGAGAGTAGGATTCGGCTGACGGGCGTGGCGGTTATTGCCCGTTGTTGAGAGCTAAAGAAAACCTAGACTGCCGAGCAGTCAGTTAACTGGAGTAAGGTTATAATGTAGTAAGCCAGGTCGTAGCCGAAGCTTGGAATGTGTTTATACATAAGTAATACTATGGAACAACCACTGTAGCATAGTTTGGCGCACTGGCGATATAAAATATTGGGTGAGCAATTAGTAGGTGGAATGCCAGGGTGTCGAAATCAAGCCAAATTGATCCAGAAAACATTAGGTTACCTAGCAGAGTAACTATGTTGCCGAAGCTGCTAGTTGTTGGGTGCTTAAGTAAACATGGACTGCAGCGCAGTCAGGTAGGATAGGGTTATAATGAAAAAGATGGGTCGCAGTTGAATCGAGGATTAGGTTGTATAACAAGCGACAGTATGGAGCAGCAATTTTGACACAGGATGGTGTATCGGCGCTTTAATAGATTAGGTTAACCAGTCGCAAGTGGAGTTCTACAATGTCAAAGGTAAAGCATAATCACGTAGAGCACAGTAAGGGTAAGAGTCGAAATATCCAAAGAACGCGTGGTGATCCAGCTTTTCCTAAGGATAGGCTGAATGGCATGCGCCGAGTGCCTTCATTGGCATTCGTACCAGGCGGGATAATTGTTAGGTGTTAGACTAGCATAGTCGCAACCGCATCCGCTTCAGCGTTCAGGGCGCTTTAGTTGGTCCGGCACATTTAAAACAGCAGCTCCATGGGATATAAGCTCGCAGATAGGCTGGCGGAGAGCAAGACAGTGGGAGTGCACCTTAAGTTGTTTAATGGTTTGCTACCGTTCGCCTGAAGCCGGCAGCTTTTGATCAAATTTGTCAGGCTATTGAGTCAATGGTCTGGATGAATAATCTCAACGGAACATTGACAGACCCACGGCACTGTGGTTCGAACTGGTATGGTAAACAGTAGGAGCAGAGCGCTTGAAACAAAACAGCTGCATCACAATGGGCGACCGGAGGGTAACACATAGAGTCTGCATCAGTTCGAAGACACACCTACCCCACCCTTCTTTTCCGTATACTGTGCGGTAGACTGCCGCTGAACTGGCACAGCTGCTGCAATGTAGCAAGTGTGGAGCCACCGAGTACTATTCCTATCCGAGAAAGCCGTTGGTTTTGGAGAGGGCACTCGAGAAATTAGGACCTCTGTTACATTCTCAGCATGGTCGAGGAGCAAATTTGGCAATGCATTTTGAATGGTGGTTCAGCTGATGGGTTGTAACAATGCCAATTGCCGGTCGTCTCACATTCGCGGAGCTTTAGCATGTGCTTTCCGTCCAACAGCGTAGCAAAGCTTCCGGGCTAGATGACATTCGTTAATCTTTGCCGAAAGATATAGATGACTGTACCTCGGTTCCGCGCCTTGGTAACTGCAACAACTTGGGGTTCATCTAACCATATAGGTTAAGTCGCGCAACAGCAAGGCCCGTTGGGCCTGCCAGATACTCAGCAATTATCGGAGACGGCCTTTTATGACCTTGTCAGTAAAATTGCAAGTGTTTAATGCTTTGGTTAGACTAGTCTTATTGGATGGTTAAGAGATCTATTTAGTTCGCGGCGAGGACAGGATATGCTTGCCAATGTTTGACCACCGCCGCTTGCTGAGTATTGCTCAGGTCTAGGGGAAACATCAAATCAGCGACGCTGGTGTCCGTAAGTAGATTTTGCGCCTCAAGCTTTCCTGTCCCAAACTGGAGCGTTTATAGTTAAATTAGATATAATAAATAAATAAATGGTATATTCCCGGTAAAACGAAGCATACCTTTGAAGGCAAGATCAAATATGCATAAAAGCATTGTTTCGTTGGAATAGTAAAACATTACGCTTTTACTGAAAGTTATAACAGAAAAGATGTAGTCCACACGATCGAGCCTGTTGTCATTTGTTGGTCAGACCAACAAGTATGATGGCGCCTGTGCGAGTATAAATCAGTCAAACTGTTGTGTCAAGATACAAGTTAGGCGTGAATTCGCCATGTGATAATCCACGAGCATAGGAGTCTAAACAAATTTCTGGTGCAATCCACGAGGCTTAAGAAATCGGAATGTGCTGTGCTCCGCCAAAGCATTCTTCAAAGTAATATCAGCTGCAAATTTTGTATGTAGAAGTGAGGACCGCGACAGTGTGAACTGTACAGCTGTGACATAATTCAGTGGCGAGTCACATCCGCCAATTTGCTGTGTTGTTAAGCGGACATTTGTGGCTTTTTATAGGGTGAACGTTTGCTAGGCGAAAACCCAACACGACCTGGAGCACTACCGTGGCTTCCTTTGAACAATTGTGCTAGCTGGCTTTACATCGTGCAGACCGAATTTGCACTCCATTATTCGCAGTCAGTTGGCAGCCAAACTTATTTTTGGTTGACCGATTGGCTTGGTAGTGTACCGGCAGTAGTCTTTGAAGCGGGTCAATAATGCGAAAATGATGCAGAGTAGAATGATAAAGCGTGCATGTGAGAAATGTTGTTAACAGAGGCTGGCTTTTTCTTTTACATAGTTGCCAGGTGCGCAAACCTGTAGTGACCTGGAGATTCCCCTGTTTTTCTGCCGCATGCTGCGTAAAATATTACAAAATCACAAAATTATATTTTCTCGATGTACACAGCAAATTAGACGCTCGCCTGTTTGAACGTTGCTCGCGTTTGTTTGAGTCAACATAGCATCCGCCTTCGAACGGCGCGACGCTCATCGGCTCCGCGGCCATCTTTGCTCTCCGCGCACGCGACCACACATTTCCCCTAGCTAGCTATCTTCCGGTGCCTTATTTTTAGCACTAGATAGCGTTTAGCCCCATTGATAAATTTTTCCTAGCGTTACTTTTGGTGTTCTCCACTCATCGGAGGTTGGCCTTATTTTCGCGTATTGGTTTTAAAGCGTACCGATCCTGCTTCTCGCTTTATTGGTGACCCCGACATTTGGTCATTATCCGGTGAGTTTTCCCCAACCTTCCTTTTCTGATTTGGCCACATTTTTGCCAACCCGTCTGATTTTCACCTTTCATTTTCCTTTTAATCTCGCTGGCTCGCTATTTTGCTCGCTCTGGAAACTGATCGCGTAGATTCTGACGTTCAGATCGGCACAGTTACGCTTCCTATCGCACCTTTTCGCGAGACTAATCATAAGTCTTGGTTTGGTCACCTAGAGTCGCAATTTTCTTTGCGTGGTATTAGGTCCGAAAAGACCAAGTTCCACCTCGTCGTTTCCGCTTCCGCAGCCCCCTCTTAGAAGGGAACCGCAGGTGACCCTTCGATTTACGTGAGGACTGTCCATCGCCGGCCAGCCTTCTGCGGGAGAAGGCGGTGAAACCTGATGCAGCTGCTGGGAGAGAACCAATGCGATCGGACCCTAGCGGGCTCCCACCTGTGTCCTCCCTACAGGTGCCAAAACACAAAATGGGGGAAATGTTCGTAGCGTTCGAGTGCGTAGTGTCACAGCACATGATGTTTGAGCACGTAGTGTCCGAAAACGTAACGTTCGATTGTCGTTGAACGTCCGCGTGTCGGCGATATGAAAAAGAAGCGGAAACGCGGAGTGTCAAACAGGTGCGAGCGACAGAGCTAACAAAAGGCGATAGCACTTACCGAGTGCGATAAGCGAATAAAGCGAGAACCATTTTGTGTTTTCAAAACGATTTTCTCCCTTTTAAGGTTTTCAAAAACGTTTTTGCGGTTTTTGGGGTTTTCAAAACGCTTTGCAATTTTTTTGGGTTTTCAAAACGTTTTTGTTGGGCAGGATAGGCCACAAGCAAAAAGGAAGCGGGAAAGGAAGAATGAAAAGAGGACTAATCTTTTAATCGCGCTGGCCAATGAACCCGCCTACCTGACCTAGTCGCTTTCGGACGTTCGGTCGAAGGCGTTGTTGATCCAGCAGTTTTGTCGGATGAGAAAGCTTTCGGCTCGATAGAATCGGAAGAAACTGAGTCGGAAGGGTTTGTCGGAGAATGCTTCGTAGCATCAGAAGTAGGCATATCGTCGATCATAGACTGTGTTGACTCGTCCGAAGGTGGACAGGAGTCATCGTCGATCTCAGGTTCCACATAGGCAACCTTGAGACGGTCGATAGAGACAGTTTCACGTTTACCGTGGCGGTCGATAACGAATACGCGGTCCTTACGTTTAAGAACCTTAAATGGACCTTCGTAGGGTCGTTCGAGTGGTCTGCGTAGACCATCGACTCGAAGGAAAACGTGAGCGCAATGCAGTAGATCTTGTGGAACGAACGATTTACGTCGTTGTTCTCGCACGTTGGTTACTTTGATATAGCGCATGTTCGTGGCGAACTGCCGAGCGTACTTCGCGTCGTAGCGGGGTGTTCTGGGGTTTGCAGAAAAGAAGTCCCCAGGTAGTCGAAGAGGTTGTCCATATACTAGTTCGGCGCTGGACGTGTGCAAATCAGCTTTAAGAGCTGATCGGATACCAAGTAGTATCATAGGCAGTGCTTCGGTCCAGCTTAGTGCATTGTTGCTGAAAGATGCATTTGTCAGCGTTGACAGTAATGCTATTAGCGGCTAACCTCTCGAAAAGCATCCTGAGGTGCTCCGCGTGCTGTTCTTCGGAAGAACTAGCTACTAAGGTATCGTTTATATAAGGATAAACAAAGTCGAGACCTCTCGTGACAGAGTCTATGAAGCGTTGAAAAGTCTGAGCTGCGTTGCGAAGACCGAAGGGCATTCGCAAGAATTCGAAAAGTTCGAAAGGCGTGAGGACTGCGGTTTTCGGAATGTCATCCTCGGCTACAGGGATCTGGTGGTAAGCGCGAACCAGATCGATCTTCGAGAACACACGGGCGCCACGTAGGCTAGCCGTGAGGTCCTGAATGTGCGGAAATGGATAGCGGTCGGGGACGGTAGCGTTATTGAGAGCGCGGTAGTCGCCACATGGACGCCAGTCTCCTGACTTTTTAAGCACCATGTGTAGAGGCGATGCCCACGGGCTCTTAGACGGGCGAATAATACCTAAGTCTAGCATGTGCTCGAATTCGGAGCGTGCAATTTTGAGCTTGTCGGGGGTCATGCGCCTGGCTTTTGCGAACACAGGCGGACCTTTCGTAACGATGTGATGTGTCGCGGCGTCGGTTGCAGAAGGTAACGGGACGGCAAGAGAGAAGGCCTGCGGAAAACTATCGAGCAGCGTTTGCCCGACGGGTGAACTAAGTTGAGTCGCGTACACGGGACTGATTGACGCGGTATCGGTCAAAGTCCCAATGACTGCGATATTCGTAAGGCAGTCGACTAGACGGTGTCGCTTAACGTCGACGAATGGGTCGTAATGACGTAGGAAGTCGAGACCAAAGATAGGCGTCTGAACATCGGCAACGAGGAAAATCCATTTGAAAACGCGTCGGAGGCTGAGATTTAGCGTGCGCGAGCGTTGACCATATACGCGGATAATGGTCCCGTTAGCTGCGCGCAATGAGCTAGTCACCTTTTCGGTCGGGTCGTTTGGATCACGCGGGAGAACGCTGACTTCTGCGCCAGTATCGACGAGATAGCGAATTCCGGTGCTACGATCGGTGACGAAGAAAAGGCGACTGCGTTGACCAGCTACGTCCGTCGCCCCAAAGTGCTGGTCCGCCCGTTTCCCTGCTGCTGTCGTTTGAAGGAACAGGGCGGGCAACATGATTTAGCTTGCTGGCCGAATCGTTCGTGGTACCAGCAGTAACCGTTTCTATTCGGTGATCGCGAAGGAGAGTTCAAACGTGAACTCGAACGGCTCCTAGAGCATTTACAGCGTTTATGTCGTGAGGCCGAAAAGTCTGCGAAGTTTCGAGTCAATGTTGCCATCTGCGATTTAAGCGTGGCGATATCGTCGTCCGGTTTAGTCTGGACCTGCGAAACCTGGCCGTACGACTCCTAAATTCGGTCGGCTGTATCGGCCAGTTTGGATAAAGGTGCATCCTCACTAGCGCAGGGGATGTGTAGCATCACTCGCGGAAGTCATTGCAACCACATTCCCCGAAGAAAAGAATCATCTATCGAAGTGGGTTTAGCTAGGCTCTGTATTTTTCAAAGCAGCTGAGACGGCTTAAGATCGCCAAGATCGGTTTTGTTGTTGAGTTTCGTAACTCGTCGATCGGATAAGCATGTTCTTCTCAGAACAGCTGTCTTGACTGAATCTTAAGTCTTTTGGTCGTCAGGAAGATCTAGAATGTCATCAATGTCATCGATGACATTTAGCGGAAGCGCGGAAACGACGAGGTGGAACTTGGTCTTTTCGGACCTAATACCACGCAAAGCAAATTGCGACTCAAGCTGACCAAACCAAGACTTATGATTAGTCTCGCGAAAAGGTGCGATAGGAAGCGTAACTGTGCCAATCTGAACGTCAGAATCTAAGCGATCAGTTTAGATAGCAAGCAACGTTCAAACAGGCGAGCGGCTAATTTGCTGTGTACATCGAGAAAATATAATTTTGTGTTTTTGTAATATTTTACGCAGCATGCGGCAGCCAAACAGGGGAATCTCCAGGTCACTACAAACCGTATCAGGCTATCTACGCTGGACTTGTCATGGGGATGGTGAGTGCAGTTGTTCCTTGTAAATAAATGCGTCCATAACAGACGAAAATGTCATTGCACTGTCCAGTGCGGGATAGTTACGAGTTTCAAACTCCAAAAATTGGAATAGGAATTCCTTTAAATGTAATCGTGTGTAATTGTCTCTACGGTCAAGTGCAAACTCCATGAAAGGCCATCGGAAAGCCCAACGAGAGTAATACTGTCCGTGAAATGGCATCGGGAAAGCTCCAGGTGAATGGAGAATCGATGTGTTCTTTCGGTAATGTTTGGCACCGAAACCAAATTTTGAATGCGGGTGAGAACGCGCAAAGCTAACCGAGGTAATCCCGCCAGTATTGTTCGGCTTTCGTTGTGAAACTGGTGATAAATGTAGATATTTCATGAGAGTAAAATTGTGATACTGTGAGTACGAGGTGGGCTAAAACCTTTTGTTTACACTTCATGAAAGTTGCGTCCCCAGAATGGTGAAAAGAGCTCTATCTGGAACGATGGGTGCTTTCTTTATCTCCCGGAGAAAAGACCAACTGTTTAAGCCAGCTGGTTACTGAGAGCGGGTCGGCCAGTCCCAGTGGATAACCCTTCTTGTTTTGGCAGATGTAACTGAAAATCTCCGGAAAATACAGGCAACGCACAAAAGGCATCCAAAGAGACAGGCAGCAATGAATCAAGAAGCACTATCGAAAGACTTGTGGCAAGCAACAGTGCCTTTGATAAAATAGACCAATGTAACTATGCTTAGTATGCATGTTTTGCAAGCTCGTTGTATACATCACGTCTCTGGCGTGGCTCAGACTACAACTACTACATAGGAAGAAGTTTTTGCACGCGCAGGCTCAAGTGAACGATATAACAAAGAGTGTTTACAGAAGTAAGCGAGGAATACGATTGTTGGAGAGGAACAGATAAACCGAGGATGATGACAGTAGTACGCATGCGGGGCACCTTGGGTGAAAATAAGGCGAACTAGGTTGAGACCAATTGCGGGAGCAACAGTACGTAAAGCAGCGTTCCAAGAGGTAAGGGAAATTCAAAGATTCGGCACGAAGCGTGTGATGGCGTACGGCACAGCAAAGAGTAATGCGTGCGAGTAATTACACTAAAGCGCTCATGCTTGCACAGTACAAGAGCCGTCAGAAGCTAGAGAAAAGAGTTACAGGGGGCCAAAACTGCCTTGAACTGGGAGTCTTTATCCCTCGTACGGTCACACTAACAGGCAAATGCGAACATAAGGTAAGGAGCGGCTGCATAGGAAGAGAGTTAAGGGCGCATATAATGGGAGTACTAGTCAGGAAACACATAGCAATGGTCCGAGTGCCAACAATAATGAGAAACGGGGTCGAAGCGGAGGAGACCATACGCACGAGGATAGCTTGGTTCGGCGCAACGAGTGTAAGCTGTAGGCATAAAACTTGAGCGCAATAAAATAGAAGGCCATGGATAAGAGGAAAATAGAGCAACTGGGGTCAAGACGCAACTGGAAGAAAGCGAAGTCGCTGCAGGACTCTGGTCGGCAATGGCGCGGACACCTGGGAGAAATAGGAGGCGGAAGCACGTGCAGAAAAGAATAGATTAGGCGGCACACGGTGTTTGGATCGTACCACTGTGGTGAGGACAACTGTGGGCGGGTCAGTGGAAACAGAGGTTAAATATCAGACAGGCTAAATTATACAGGGGTGATAAGGTCCGGCAAGCCTCTCGAAGTGAGGGAAACCGAACAGACGCCACTTGATTAATCGGTTCATGGAGAGTGAGTCATACAGAGGCCCAGTAAATTTTCATAGGAAACCTGCTGGTCGGCTTGTTTGCCATGAATTATACACTGCAGCTGCTTTAATTTGGGAGAAAACACGAGGTTGGCATTCCAGGTAACGGCACTGAGGAATTAAGGAATTAACTGAAAGCCTAACAGTCTGATACGTGTGGGACCGTCTTAGACCTGGCGCAGTCAGTGGCTTACCCGTACTCCAGTTCTTGCATCTGGTTGCTTGTGCTCGATGACGTCTGGTTAATTTCATGCATAACCTGCATAAATTTACTTTACAATATATTTGCAACTAAGATAAATCTCACGACGTTGTTAATTATTTTTATTATTGTGATGTGAGTCGAGGTAAACGCATTCATCGCACCTCGATGTTCGCAAAATAGTTGATGAACTGAACTGGAATGCAAGTGCCATCCCTAATGTTCGCGGTCGTTTCAATATTCCGGGCTACAGTGAATAAACCTAGTGTTCCATGAGCCCTACAGCTGGCTCCACAAAGCCCCTGGGAACGGTCTGCCTTGATGCTGCTACCAATGAACCTCGATACCAATCCTAAGTTGTCCAGTGCTACTTCGTAAGTTAGGATGTCACAGGTGTGTGTCGTGTAGTCCGCGTGCTTCAACTAAAGCAGACCATTACCTAGAAACACACATCTTGCGAATCTTGTCCTGTGACAGCTGTCGCTAGGGTACAGGTCATCCGTGAAGTTATCGACCGCCCGGAAATCCGAGCTCCCGATTCGCCATGGAGCCGCCTATGGTTGCGAAACAAGGACAAATGCCTACTAGCCGTGATTTATCGCCTACCAATTCAACTTCGGAAATGGACCCCAAATGAACCACGTTTTCCCGTTTGCTTTGAACAAGTCCTACACCCACATTCTTATAGCTGGAGACTTTAACGTGCATGACATAGAAACGCCGGCAACCGACGGTATGCAGTTGAAAGCCTGCTTGCAAAAGCTTATTGCTAGCCACCATATTTACAACCACGCAACCTCTCCCACCAGATTTCGAACTGCTAACCAGCCGTCGATACTGGATCTTGTGCTCACTAACGAAGTACTCATGGTTGGCGGGATACTTAAAAGCACAGCACTTGGTCGTGGTGAGCATGTTACTCTACAGTTTGACTATATTTGCTATACGGAGTACCCTGAAAAGGAGTAGGATAATGTGCATACTGTCACACACTACCATGTGTTGTATAAGCTTGTTAAGGATACATCTTGGACTTCTTAACCGAATGCCCCCAGATGTTTCCTGGGAAACATTTACAAGCACGTTTAGTACACTGGTAGCGCACGCATCAGAGCAGAAATCCTTCCTACCTAAAAGCAAGCGTAATTCACTTCTGAGAAGCAGGACACGTACATGTATGTCCAGAAGGGATTTGACATAGCTTGATCACCAGTACGGCCCGTATGCCGAAACCTGGACTGCATACGTGACCCATCGTAACATCTGTGTGAAACTGATCCGCGGAGACAAGGTCACTCATCAGCAGGAGTTAATGAAGCGATTCTGCGCGAATCGCCAACTCGTGTACCGGCGCGTTAACGGCCTTCGAAAGTTAAAGCGAGGGGTTCCAGCACTAGTCATGGCTGATGGGTGTACGCGATCAACAACCGAAGAAGCTGATCTCCTATGGCTTCATTACTTCCAAATTTTCCAGCAGGTAACGTGCACAAACGCTCTCCTCATTTCTATTACTTCACCATCTGATTTAGAAAACATCACGTTCACTGCGGGAGCTGTGTTGAAGAAGTTGTTTTTCTTGCTTATCCACGGTTCTCACGGAGGTGACAACATCCGACCAAAGGCTCTACAAGCAGTAGATTTTGATCTAGCAGCACGATTGGCTGTTTTCTATTAGCGATGTCTAGAGTAGAACGGTATTCCACCAGTACGGAAGCGCGGGGTCATCACTCCTATCCATAAATAAGGTAGCCGCACTGATCCTGCCTACTGCCGTCCAATAACAGTACTTCCTGTACTATCCGAACTGATGGAATTAATCATCGCAGATGCGCTGACGCAATACCTGGAAAGCAACAATTTAATGGCAGCAGAGCAACATGGCGTTCGTCAAAAGCATTCGTGTTATTCTAACCTATGACTTGCACTTAATAGCTGGACTGAAGCTGTTGATGGTGGAGTAGGGGTCGATGTCATCTACCAAGAATTTTCAAAAGCAGTTGATCGCTTAAACCATCGCACGTTCCTTCAGAAGCGTCGGAATTACGGCGTTTGCAATCCAATCCTAAGTTTGACTGACAATTTTCTAAAAGAACCACGGCTAGCGGTGAGAGTACATGAAGCATGATCTGATGAAATCGATGTGGTGTGCGGCGTACCACTAAGCTAGGTGCTTGAACCTTGTCTATTCTTGGTGTTAATCAACGATTTGGCGAGATCAATTACTTCCGAGTTCCTATTTTTCGTTGATGATATCGAGACATGGCGAATGATCAGAGGACCCGACGACCATGAACGGCTTTAGTGTGATCTTAACACAGTGTCGAACTGGTCAGTTCAAAACGCCCTACCGTTCAACGTGGACAAATGTCGCCTTACATAATAACGCCATAGACATACATACACCTCTTCATTTGGGCCCAACGGATTGCAGAATAGCTCCCAGGAACGTGACCTTGTTGTGATCATACAGAGCGACCTCAACCGTTCAAAACAGGCTGAGATAGCTGCGAGAAGAGTCATCCAGCTTGTCGGCATGCTGCGAACAGCATTCGGGATATTTCACCCATCAGTCTTCCCAAGGATGCACAATTCCTAAGTGCGCCCGCATGTTGAATACGCTATCCAAACTTGGCAAACTTGGTTAAAGCTTGACCTAGAAGCGACAGAGGCATCACAACGATGAGCAAAAAAGAATGTAAATGGCCTGCGCTATCACTCTTACCACCGAAGGCTGAAGTTGCTGAGAATTTTCATTGGGCGCTATCGATGGCTGCGCGGCGATCGCATATTAGCGTGTCAGATATTGAGTGACCCCAACCGCGTATGCCGCCATTTGCTGAAACTTAGCCACAACCCCCAGCTCAGGGGTTAAATGCTTAAAGTTGAAGGAACGATATAACCGTCTAGAGTGGCGACGGAAATACTTTTCCCTTCGGGTTTTCAAACCTTGGAACGCACGCCCAGACTCAGTTGTATCCGCCTCTACCTTGCATGTTTTCAAAAACCGATTAGACGCTGCTCTTAGCTCTCAACCTTTTGTTACCTAAACTCCCCAATTGGGTATTACGCCAAGCACGTTTGTCAACAGGATTTATGTATCAACTGGACCTAAGTGAGCGACCATACTTTAATTTCCCCACCCCTTACCTCAATGAACACTGCACCCCAGTGTCTTTCTGCATGTTTGCGCTCGATAATTTAATTTTACACTGATGTTAATTATCAAACTATTCATCTCGGCAGAAGTTCAATGGATGACCCAGACATATTTTGTTTTTACCGTATTCACCTCAACCACCCTACTGGACGTGTCAAGCACTAGCTTTTATCCCGTGCTAAATCATCGTTCATTGTCAGTTCACCTGTGATAACTGCGCAGACCGTAATGTACGTGAATGATTTACGCCTTCAGTATGTTGTGACAATAGATTTTATCCTTAGTTGTATCATCGGATCGTACCATTGTTTGATTTCGTTTCCGGTGAGATCAAATGCTCATGGCTTCGTGCGTCGCTCATTGAATTCAGTTCGTTGTAGCTTGTACAGTCCACGTTGGGATCTGTAACGGTGCACTTATGTCTACTCGGAATGCCTGTTTGGTATTGCTCGTAATTATTGCTATCGGTATCTTCGTCCGGTTATACGATTTGCGACCCCGGTTGACAACTTCATGGCAACCAGCTTTTATTCAACGCACTGGTGGGACGAAGCCTTAGCTTTTCGTTATTTTTCCGTTTTCAATCGTCAAAAATATTTGGTTAACGCATCACTGTAGCACCACCTGCGTCCGCTGGTAAAACATGCCTATATGAGGCTGCTTCTGCACTCCCTTAACCAGTGAACTATTTTATCTATTCGGTATTTACCACCCCCTGAGGCCACCTCATTAACCACGAGCACCTCCTCAGGCAAGCATTATCACCTCTGACCACCCGCCTTCTTGGCCCAACTTTATGACTGGGCGTATGCCAATAACACATAGGGTTCATTTCATTCCAGTCTGTGTGAACTGCCTTTACTATCCTTTGGCTTTTACTGAGTTGAAAGATCGACCGCCTCTTTCAACATACCCTCACAGTATCGCCCCAGGTCCTATGAGAATACTAGGTTAACAAGCGTGCGCTATCTTTGGTACGGCTGGCGCCACATTACGACTTATTTTGTGCACCTCACATCGAGGTTCATCTTCCAAACCTTTTTATTCCTTTCCTCTCTTCCAGTTCCTTCACTTACCTTGTGGCTAAAGTGCCAACTGGGTGTGTTGGTGCCACTAATGGGCCTCTCCAACCCTTGCGTTAAAGTTACCTTCCATCTCCTTAGCGACTAACTACTCTTCATTTAGACTGTACCTCTAGTTCTGACTACCAGTCCAGCTGATTCACCTTTGTGCCTGGCGTATTAGAACATAAGACAGGGTTTCTTTCAATGCTGTCCCTTTGTAACTTTTGCTGTGATCATTAGCTTGCGTTGACATGACAGCCAACTCCTTGCTTATACCTCACCGTACCGTCCACTAACGTCCGATCGTTTTGCTCACGTAAATAATGTTGCTTCTACATGCCTACTCGTCCACAACGTAAAAGTTACTTAGTTGTTAGCTATATCCCTTTTCAAAATATATTGTTAGGCCTTATGTTCGTGAACACCCTCACATTTGGCTGGACTGTTCCACTGATCACCTCTACATTTTTGGCTTCTCAGCCATTTCAGTGTATTGCCTCAATTCATATTTCCTTCTTGTTTGTCTTACTCTGAAGCTTAGCAATCTATCCTAACTTACCGTGCTGAAAGGTATTGTATGAGTTAGTTTCTCCACAATTTGATCTCACATTTTTAGCATGTCGCACCAACGCCTAGCACTATTTAGTTTAACCTAGCCGGGCTTTATCGCTTATTGGTGAAGCCAGGACGATTTCAGTTTAAGCTTTTCGGGGCTATTATTGTTATTACTATCAACTTACCCTACCCATGTTTCAACGCTTCACCTCAGGTTCCAGCGTATTACATCATGGGCGTAACTGCATGGGCTTGTTGCTTCGCCTATAAAGCTGCCTATATCCCGGCTAACGATCCACAGTAACCCTACAGCTTTGACCTGCTGAGTCTCTTCTCAATCCTAGCCGGCGGATTTCTGCTTATTTATGTACCGACGCTTCAGCGATATCAGTGCCGATACTAACTCAGAGCAGTTCTGTTCGCGTGCATCCGCTCTCCACCTGTTCGTTACATTAGCCTGCCCCATTGAATGCTGTTGAATGAATTAACTGCTCCTTGCTCTGCAGCTTTATCCAGTTGGCTTCAACAACACCTACGCTGCTGTTTGTTTTCTGATGGCTTCCGTCAAGGAAAAGGGAGACAAAATTTCACCGCAACAAACCCCCTTACCAATACCCGTACTTATCGATGAACGTTGGGAACATGGTTAGCCCACTTTGGACCATGCACACTACATAAACTTCTTCGTAGGCTGCAGTCTTAGTCTGTGCCACCCCTGAAACGTGATGTATAAAGGCAGTGCCGTAGCAAACGGCTGAACGAACCACATGGTACCACGGAACTAGATATTATTTCACGCAATCCGTCGTCTTATAGTGTGCAACGATATATACACGCCAGCGTTTTGCTGGGTTAAATTTAGTTCCTTGCTAGTTCTTTCCGAGATTTCTATGGACAAGGCGGCCGGCGCATGAGGCTACATCATCGAGCCCTAGATAATCCAGCATTAACTGCTAGCTGTTTTGAAACATTTGCTTCCTTCACCAGGCACTAAATAGCAAATCATCATTTTGCCGATTCAAATAACCTGTAGCGACCTGGAGATTCCCCCCGTATGACTGTGTAAACTATGCTAAAATATTCAAATTATAGCTTTCTTATGTATTAGGGAACCATTCGGTTTGCCTGTTGGAACGTTGTTCCCGTTTGTTGGAAACACGAAGACGATCTCGGCCTTTGGCGCGCGGCTCGACTGCGAACGACGCTCCGTCTACGCTCTCGACGCCAGCGACATTTTCCCTAGCTAGCTCTCTCCGGATGCCCTATTGGTAGCATTAGCTAACGCTCCTCCCGTCCAATAAACTTCTTCCCTAGTTTACTTTTGTGTCTTCTACCCATTACTTTTGGTTGGTCGTCTAGTCGCGTACCGGATATATAGCGCACGATCTACGCGCTATAAACCTTTCAAATATGACACCTTTGCTAATTTAGAGAGACGCCAGTTATAAGAGGGCTAAACAAACAGGTATAGCTTGGTTCGGAATCACAGCACAACCGCATACTCACTGGAATGACTTCTCTACTTGGTTAAACCGTTCTAATATGGCTGCCAGGGCATCTTTTCGCAAATATTTTAATTTGACATAGAGCGCTTCGCTGCCTCTCTTTGGCGTTTGAACACTTGGGCATAGCACCTTAATTCATGAAAGAACGTCTTGTTACACCTCTTATCAAGCATTATTTTGATGGCATGGCATGCAGCCATTAAGGGCCGAGACGAAACATCTCCTTGTTAATACTTTACCTGTATAAGAACTCGGTTCCTACGCATGAACTGAGAGGAATTAGTGCAAGTATCTTGTGGATAACGCCTTTGATTTAGCGATCGCACTTTTGCCTGAGCTGGGAAGAATTTAGCCATAGCGCTCAGCTGCAATCACCAGTTGATACTTCCATTGTGGATACCTATACAAGAAGTTTCCACCCCTGAACCAGTATACAATTAAAAAAAGGCTGAAGTCCAAAAAATAAATAAATAAATAAATTTTTATTCTTTTGCAGGGCGAGGCACGCCTATGTAGGCATGCTCATGGTAAAGGTACAGCCGGGTCGGGGAATGTGTAAAGCATGGTGCAAGTCAGCTATGAACATCGGAGCTGGGAATTCATACATGTATGTAGAAGTGCTTGTGTCTTTCTGTTATTCCAGTTTGGGTATGTGCAAACACAGTCGTTATTGATCGTGTGGATAGTACAAGAAGGGTTGAGCAAAGTCCTTGGTGGGAGTGTGGTGGGACGGTTTGATAACCTTGGGGCCTTGGCTTTGGTTAGAGTGGAGTCACATCCACCTCGTCGCAGTGTGTTAAACAGACACCAGTGGCATTTTATGGGGAGAACGCATGCTAGGCGAAAACCACCACGTCATGGAGCAGTGTCGCTAAACACTTGCTGGGACACCATAGACGCGAACCACCCAGTTGTGTCACGGAGAAGTCCTGTTTTCTTTGTCAATGGAACAGTCTGCGCTTGCTTACAAGCCATAAGCTAGCGATTGGACGCTTGACAGGAGGGACCAATGGTTAGATGGTTATGGAGTGATTCAGGTATGTTGTGGTAATTCTTTGTTTTGCAGGCTTTTGTAGACAGACCTTGGCTGAACCAATCCTCTGGATAATGACAACCAGATCAAATTGTCCAGTGATATTGGACCAGGGTGTGATTGCGTGCGCTGGAGTTCTGAGGTGATCCACTTTTGTCTTTGTAGGTGTATTCAGTCGCAGACGTACAAGCCAGATGGTAGCGTCGGTACGTTTATGTTGATAACTTCAGACCTCGGAGGAAAGAGCAACGTAAAGAAACGGAGTGAAGCAGTGACTACCAAGGAACCCTGTGACAACATATTATGTGAATGTGAAGGTCACATATGTTACCACATGATAAAAGTGATAAATGAAGAGCAAAGAAAATATTTGTGTTCTGCGGCTATCTATAGTATCTAGTAGGGCGAAGGTTGCTTAATAACTAGAAGCAGGAATGGAATGGTGAATGAGGATAAAGAGAAGCCTGTGGCAAGCGAAAGAGAAAAGGGAAACTATGTGGGGAATCCTGAAAATGAGATGGATGTATGGGTACTAATTGCCCTGAAGATACGTTACATGGTAAGAGGTATCTACAGCAAAGAGATATGCAAGATCGGCAAGTTACCACCTCAAGCTAGAAGAGAGAAAAAAGGATGCAAGCATCGTTTTGAAACTCAAAAGCATCAACGGTATTCTAGGAAGAAGCACCAGGCAGTAGAATATGAGTGAGAGGTGTCAAGTAGCTAGGGGCAGAGCCGCGCTTGGAGTCCAAAAGTTTCAGATCAATAACCAGTTAAGCAAAGCAGGTCATACTGAGTTAATCCAAAGCCTGGTTACGGTTAGAAAACACAAAAAGTTTCCAAGAGCAAACCTGCTGTAGATAAGGCTTTTATGCCCCCATGGTCTAAACGAGGTATGAAATCAGCAAAGACATGCAAGGCAATGGTAGACAAACGCATCAGGCAGTCGGAAAGCAAGCCAAGTGAGGTGAGAGCGGGATAAGCGTATCATAGCATTAAATGTCTTCAGGGTAAAAATAGGGAGCAATTGCAAACAAAGCAGGGAAAGATGAAAGGATTAATGAAAGTGCCAAACATATTAGTAAACATTAATCGCCCAAAACCTCCAAGGATACAGGCCAGACAGTCTAGACGAGAATGGATTAGGCTGAAGGATGAGGATATTCGGCCAAAAGATATGGGGTGACAATTAAAGAGGCAAGCATAGCTACGGGACACGAAATCTGACATGTTTAAGAAAACTTCAGGCGGATGTCAAGGAGACGAAAGATGTGATGACTCAGCCGTTACTGAGCTAATCCCAGGCAACATGCATATATTCATGAGTTCAGCGTGACGCGGGATCAAGGACGGCGTAATCAAGCAAGTTATCATAGACTCTCGATGCTAAGGCTTGGAAGGGTGTGTGTAATAGCCATGGCCTGGTTAAGGTTAGAATAAATACCACGGGTGTATCTGCTGTCAACTAGGTGTTCAAGCCTTCATGTTATAAGTGAGGTAATGAAACAGCAAAGACAGGTTAGACAGTGCGGGAAGAACGCATGTGCCTGACAGCAAGCAATAGTTCACCCGATGCTCCTGGACATTTCATTTCTCGACCGGATTCAACGACCAATGGCAGATTTCGGATAAGCATTTCCGTTAGCGAAGGCAAAGATTTTCAGCTCCTAGGACTACCAGTAGCACAGTGTACAATCTTCCTGTCAGATACATTGCAAGTTATACACTTTCATTCAGTCGGATCGACGTCAGTGTTCCAGGACGTGGTGTGTTTTCGTCTGTAGCGTTCTCTTATAAACAGCCCCTGCTCTCCGTATAGCAACTCTCTGACTTTGCAGAGGTGACTGGCACTTGAATAAAGGCACAACCCACCAACACACACCAGCAAATTAACCGCAGCGACCATTAACATCGTTTCAATATTCTTTGCATATGTGCATTAACGAGGCACCTTCCTGTTCCTGCCAACTTCCACCACTCCCTATGTTACGCTGTTAGACATCCATGAACCCATTTTTACGCCACATCATTAAAGATTCCGTCCCCGACCCGTACCACCGCCCTTTTAGCGCCAACTGTATATTGTGCAAACTGCGCATTTCATACAAACTAACATGCCTGTGTAGGGTCAATGCTCCAGCGCTTCTTGACTCCAATCTTCTCCATTCAGATCGACGGCCTGACATTCAACCAAGAAATTTTGGCTTTTTATAAGCTGACAATGACCTTAAAGAACAATAGTAGTTATTATTGTTGTAGTTCTTATTCCGTTTTGTGTACACATAACCTTTTACATTTGAATTACCTCAAGTTTGGACTTTTGCCGAGTACACGCTGCCGTGTGCACATTGGTATTTGCTTCGTATTTATTCGTATACTGTGACCACTGTAACGCGTGGTGCCGTCGTTATCAGTTCTTCACGGCTTTCTCAGCCATTACTGAGCTTTCGTGCACCCTGGATTATTGCACACTACATTACTGGTGACAGAGGTGGGATCTCCTCATTGCGTCCCGCGCAAATAAACCGAAGAACGTAGAAGAGGGTTTTTCGGCTGCACATCCATCAATTTGTCGACAGCCGCCTGTAGAACTGGGCCTTTGATAACTGACCTTTCGTCCGCCACCGGTATTTGGTGGTGACACTGAATTATGCAACTGGCGGCGTCGCAAAGAATTGTCGCTTGCTTGCGTCCCCAAAGAACACGTCCTCGGTTTTAATGAATTCCTTCAGTGACCGAGTTCAGGGGATTTTGTTATCTACTGATATTCGCCCAGATGACTCTGTCAGAGCAATATGGAATCGAATAGATGCACTTTCTCCAGACAAAAAGCACGGGTCAGCTACTCGATCCATATTTAGGAAGAGGTTTTGTCCAGAGGCAAAGTAGGTCGATTTCTTTTTGTGGGACCTTCCGGTCCTTTCGACCAGGGCTTTTCCAGGGACGTCAATCGCAGAAAGTGAAGTCTTCATTTTAGCGAAGTTCATTGAAGACACCAAAGACGACCGCACTTCAGAGCATTTTATGCAAGAGTCGCCGAGAAACCTAGCGTCCGCGGCGCGGCTTGCAAGCAAAGAAGGTGATCCGCGAATGTCGTATGAAGGAGGTTGACAAGCTGATGGTTACTAGTTGTGTGCCGCGGACGATAAACCGGGCTGAACTGCCTAACAGTCTAAGCTCACGTACTGGCCGTCGCCATTGTCCCAAGCGCCAGAATTCACGTTATAAAAAGTCAATATTACGCCCCCGCAATTTCCGAAGGCGCGAACAACCCCTGGGATTGCGAACCATTGCCGGTGAGTCAGAACTTCCTTGTTTACCTTCAGTGTCTTCTAAGTTCTGTGAATCCTCAATTGTGGCTGTAGTAAGCAATAATCAGCCATTGCTTGCCCTCAATGACATCGGTGCAGTGTGTACCCATTTAAAATCCTGTTTCTTGTCCTCCTCAGTAGTCACAAGTACTGGGCGTCAGGTCGTAGTGACAAATGGGATGGTTCTGCTTACGCATGGTGTTGCTTCTGTAGGTTTGTTGGTGGTTCAAAAACTGCTTTCTCATGAGTTTCGCATAGCTGATGGAACTGCTTGGGACGCGATACCGGGGGTTGACTTCTTAAGTCGATATGCATGCGTAATCGATCTAACCTCCGGAGTTTTGACATTAGGTGGCAGCCTGCTCCCTTTAAACTTCAACCCTAATAATGGCTACGTGAAAAAAACTTTTTACTGTGGGTGCTAACACCGTGAAGGTTGTAGGCAAATTACCGGAACTACTTACCTCTTTTGGCCCTACTGTCGACGGTGAAGCTCGGAAGCGGCTGGAGAACTTACTGTGTTCACAAAAGCACACCTTTGCGTGAAGAGGTACGTCTATGGGTAGAACGGGCGTACGTAAGCATCGGCTTGCAACAGGGCAAGTTCCACCAATACGACAAGGGCTCAGGCATGTCCCACCCGTCTATGGACAGGAATTGCCAAAGTTGTGGATCAGATGTTAAAAGATAATATCCTACATCCTCCGCCATCCCTCTGGGCTGCCCCTATTGTATTATTCAAAAAGAAGAAAGGAGCCCTGCGCATCTGTGTGGACTATAGGAAGCCTAATGATATTCACGAAAAGCTTCTTTCCCGTCACCTCAGATAGATGACCCTCTGGAATCATTGCATAGCGCCACCTGATTCTCTACTTTGGATCACGCCTCCGGTTTTCCGCAAGTCAAAGTATACCCTATGGACATTGAAAACCGGCCTTCTTTATACCCACAGGGCTATAATAGTTTCAGACCATGCGGTTTGGGTGGGCTAATGCACTAGCGAACTTCCAGCCATTGATGCACATTGTACTCGGAGATCTGCAGCCAAGCAAATGTCTTGTATATCTAGATGATGTCGTAGTGCATGAATGTACTCTCGATGAACATCACATGAAGCTAGCAAGTGTGCTGCAGTGCCATAGTTCCGCAGGATTGAAGCTGAAGCTGTCTAAGTGTGAGTGCTGTCGAGAGAGGTTAAATACCTAGGTCACGTGAGCAGCGATGGTAGGATCCGCAGCAACCCTTCGAAAGTACAGGATATCTCAATTTGACCCATTCCCGAGTCCGTGGAAGCGGTTCGGAGCTTTGTGGGTCTGGTTACTTACTACAGAAGATTCGAGAGCAAGTATGCGGATATGCCAGCACCATTGCACCTACCCAGGGAGAAGGGGCGGCCTATCCACTGCTACCCGCAGTGTCAGGAATGTTGATGAGTTACGTCATGCTTTGCCAGCGCCCCAGTCCTTGGCTTCCCCGATGTGCCACCGCAAGCCGCCCCATTCATTTCAGACACCCACGGAGGTGAGGTTAGTGTTGGAGCTGTGTTTTTCCAAATCTCTGGGGGTGGTATGGAACGGGCTGTCGCTTACGCTAGCAGCCGGTTAACAAAAACGGAGCGAACCTATTGCACTACTAAGAAGGAAAGGCTTGCCTTGGTCTCCTTCGTTAAAGATTTTTGACATTTCTTGTTTAGTCGTCACTTCAAAGTCCGTACTGATCATCAGGTGCTCTGGTGGTTGCGGGTATTTCGCGAACCCGAAGGGCAAGTTATGCGTTAGCAAGCGCAACTGCATGCCTTCGACTTTGAATGTCGACATCCCCCTGGAAGCAACACAGAAATGCAGACGCCCTGCCTCGCCGGCCGTCTACAGCACATGGGGTTTGTCTGTCGTCTTCAACCTCGAACGTTGCGGTTGTGTCTCTTAACCATTCGGATTCAACCAATTGGGCATCAGCGCAGAGCGCCGACCCACAGACCAACTTGATTTGTGAGCGCTTACGACAGGGGAGTGTGAAGCCTTCGAAAGCAGATATGGCGGGATCTGGCTGGGAAAAGCACTGCTTGTGGCCTCTGTGGTCGAAAATTTGGCTATTGGATGGTGTCATATACTACCAGTTTGGTCCGATTTACTCTAGCAGACTTAACGTTCCACAGTCTTTGATGCAGCGGATACTCGAACAACTACCTAGGGAATTGGGGCAAGCGGCACAACCAAAATTGGAGCAAGCAGCAGGCCTGCGTTTTTGGTGACCACAACAGCGTCGAGGTGTTGCGAACTTCTGTAACGCGTGCCATGAATGCATCCACTTTAAGCAACCACAAACGATGAACAGGGCTTCCTGACGTCCATAGTGCGTGGAAATCCCAACGAAACAGTGGGAGTGGACGTCTTTGGACCCCTGCCTGTAAAGCCCCGAGGGAAACGGTAAATACTAGCCTTGGTCCATTATTTCACCAAATAGTGTGAGGCCCTACCAACTCCATACTTTGAAGCCAAATCCACAGCTTAGCATGTGTTTGACCATTAGATTTCATGGTGGAGGCGCTGAGCAATTGCATTCAGCTTGTGGATCGAATTTCGAAAGCTTGGTAGTGTCGGCAGTCTGCAGTATGCTAGGTGTTCGTGAGACTCGACAAACAGCCTACCATCCCTAGAGCAATGGACAAGTAGAGCGCACGAATCGATCGCTGAAGTCTCCTCTAAAAGCGTTCACAGAGGAACACCATAGCCGCGATTTGAATATTGCCCTTCCACATTGCCTTCTGTCCTATCGGTCCAGCGTACACTCGCCTACTGCTAATACTCCACACTTCCTGGTAACCGGGCGCAAAATAAGACTGCCGATTGATGTGGCTGTGCCAACCGCGGCTGCTGATTCGCTCCTTGTCACAGACGATGCTGTTCGTCTACGTCGGGACAGGATCAAAGCTTATTCGCTCGCGCGAGAGCACTTAAGAGCTGCCCATCGATGTCAAAAAGAGTACTATGACCAGCAAGTGCACGGCTGTCCACTCCAACATGGATAACGGCTCTACCTCTATACTGCGTATCCATCTCAGGGTGTTCCGGCGAAGCTGCATAAGGAGTGGACTGGTCCATTCGTGGTCGAGGAAGTATACACTGATCCTACCTGTCGAATTTACAGACAAGTTGAAGACACTGACCGTTCAACTGTTGTCCATTTCAATCGCCCCAAACCGGCAACTCTCAGTACTTCTCCCCTTTCATCGTCTCAGCATCAGCTAACAGACCCACACCCACCAGGTGCGTTAACAGGAGTGTAAGTAAGGACCACAGAGTCCCATGGATCGATTAGTAATTAGGGAGGCGAGGACGACGCCTCTCGGAGAGGGGATAGTGTAGTGACAATGCTTCAATGCTTTTTGACCTCTTTATTTTCCTTTCAGATCGGCGGCCTAACAACCAATCAAGAAATTTAGGCTGTTTGTCATATGACAATGACTTTAAAGAACAATAGTATTTATTACTGCAGCAGTTCCTTTGAAGTACTTGAAGTTTAGACGGTTGCCAATTACACACTGCCGTTTGCACGTTGTGGTTTGCTTTGACTTAATTCGTATGCTGTGACCACTGTAACACGTGATGTCGTCGTTCGCATTCCTTCCCTGCGTTTTTCAGCCAAAGACGATCTTTCGCGCCAGTGATTTATTGCACACTACGTCTGTTGCGAAACGATCGCTTGTAACGACTTGGTCCTGCCTGACCGTGTGCGTCAGTGTTAGAGCATAAGTAAATAATTTATTATTTATTTAATGATATCTTATTGGTATGATAAACTTCCTGGTCTTGCTGTTTGTGCAGTCGCTTTTGCTGTCCAACCGTTTATTAGCAGCGATTTACCGTTTTGGGTTTATGTTAGATTCTGGGTTCACTCGCCATAGGATCACGCTGATTTAACGGTGTGGCCAAATGCTAGCTTGACTAACCAACAGTATAACCCTGTAACTCAGGGACCTTTTAATGTAGCCAGATTCTGGGCAACGCTAGGACGGCTTTATGCGGGCCGTCAGTAGCATAACAGACTATCGCAGCGGACCCGTATATAGCAGCTATCACAAGGTCTGCAATGGTGTGATAATAAACCATTAATGCTACTGAGCGAAATGAGCCGAATGCTCGGTACATCGTCCACAGAGGGGTCACTATTGCGCGAACTCTGGTTACATTGTTTGTTGGAAATGGCCAAACATATTCACACAGCGATTTTACTTCAAGCGCCTGGTTGTGTCCAAAAATAGCTGTTGCAGTAGTTGATCGTTTTCGTCCTCAGCTTACTGTTGTCAATGCTTTCCCACAGTTACTTTACACTAATAGTAGCGTGACTGTTCCTTGTTGTTCACCCCTACCCAGGCTGTCAATACCACTCAGGAACCTACGAATATTTTAGCGGAACTAGCTGCTGGCGCCGTGACTTTAGGGGGTCTAGCAATAACCGCCGCCACCAAGGTAGCAAAACATTTGCCTTTAATTACTCTGCAGGCTGTAACTAGTACCACATGTACCACCGCCTATTTGGTTTACAAGCCAAGCGCTGTGTTTCAACTTGCAGATCCAAAGCGACTCAACAGGGAAAACCACGGGCCAAGACTTGAAGGCGACTGGCGTAAATGGCCCTGCCGACGACAGTTGCCTTTGTGTTCTGAACTGCAAAGCTGGAACCGGGTTCTTGGTCTGTAATGAGTCTACACTACGTGTGGTACCTTCAGCACCCAGAGCGGCGACCCATCCGGCTACGCTCAATCTTTGTGCCGCCAACGGTACACTAATCCCTATTTACGGCCAACATACCTCAATCCTTAACGTGGGTCTCCTTAGAACCTTCCACTGGGTTTTAGTTATTGCCGCCGTCCTGTTTGCTATCAGCAGCATGTATATCCTCAAACAGTTTGACGTTTCGGTCGATGCGTAACAACAGTGGATAGTTAACCTCGCAACGACGCTAGTCACCGTTAGCACATATGCTGGCATTGCAACTATCACGCCAATCTAGTTTGGCTCGTAGACGTCCTCCGGCTATCTCCAACTATTCTCTCAGTACCCAAAGCTCTGACAGTTAAGGAAAGAATCTCTCCCCGTGACACCACAGGTCACGCCCTATATCCGTACCAATGGCTCACTCGCCTCGTCACCGGCGCCAAGGACCGTTGGAGAACCTAAAGCTAGCTAGAGCGTTGTTTGAACACGTGCAAGAACTTGGAATAATCTGCCCACCCGATAGCTGTGGGTCGTCTCCACTCTAGATGGTTCCAAAGAAACCTGGAGCTTAAAGCCCCTGCGGTGACCTTCGGACCTTTAACAAATCTGGGGTCCCCGGAAGAATCCCCATCTCATATATGCAGGACCACACTACATGCCACAAATATAAGCGGGTATACAGCAAGCTCGTTCATGTTCGAAGGAAATGTCCTGTCAGTCCCCTTCCCTGACCAGCCATAGTTTTGTAATCCGACTGGCCTGCCCCGACGGCCCATCGATTGTGCACTCCGGTACACACCCAAATAATAAGTAGGAAAGAATACCAAAGGGAGCGAACTCCACGTACTTCCTCCTTACATGCATGCGCATTCCATTCGTACTCGACACACAAGACGTTACGTCCTTCCTCATGACATGTAACGAAGCCTTAACTCTCTCAGCCTTCCAGTTCGAAACTCCTGAAGTGAATGCAAAACCGCTACGCTTTCAGTATTTTGTGACATTGGAGTTTAATATTGTTTATAACTTCGGATCGTTCATTTGCTTTTACCGACGGCGCTTCTCGTTCGTTTTCGATGAGATTTATGGTTAGTCGCCTCGTATCTCGCTTATTGACTTGTAGTCCTTGTAAAAAGTCGGTCCTTCAGGGACAAAACGTATATTCAGCAAACAACAGGACCAGGCGAAAACGCAGGCAGAGGGCGAGTGAAACATATCGGTATATACAGCTAGTTGGATCCATAATTAACGACCTTTGTGAATGCATGACATTTTTCCTTTGATTCAGTCAAACAAACTCACTCCAATGCGTCCAACTGTTGGCCAATCAGCGTGCATGCGAGAAACGTGTGAACGTCCAATCGACTGCCGCCTTTCCTTGCGGCAGCCTAACGGCTTCCTTGCTGGGCTGGCACCGCACGTTCGTTCGAGTGTATACTCCCATCACATCCTCCCTTTTTTCATGTTCTTGCTGCTGTACTTTGCTAAATAGTCCATACACTTTACCACTCCGCGTCCTCTTTGTTGGATCTGCCGATGTCGCCTCATTGCCGCACGCAGTATAACGCTCTCTCCCTGATTCATGCTGTCGCCTCGGACATCTCCTCAGCTGCACTCGGTTTCTTCTCAGCTTCTTCCCTCCAACATTTACTTCGTATGACCTTTCACCGACTTTCGCAGCCACGACTCCTTTTCTCCACCGCTCCTGTCCATCGGGAATTGGTTCAACCCATACTTCTTCCCCACTGTCAGCTCAGGTAATTCCCGTGCGCCGTTGTCGTAGTACCGTTTCTGAGTAGCCATTCGCCTTTTCAAACTGTTCTGTACTTTCTCAAGTTGTGGCGTGACAGGGCGCAGAAGTGTTGCGGATGCAGGCATCACAGTTCTGGTCCTTCGACTGTATAGGCGCTGCACTGGGCTCAGGCCGATATCCGTTGAAGGAGTGTTGCGACTCTCCAGTAGCATGAGGTATGGGTCCTCCCGAGTATCTCTAGCCTTCGCTAATAGTCGCTTGGCTTGCTTCACTGCCGACTCTGCCTTCCCATTTGATTGACTGTGATAGGGACTGGTTTGCCGGTGTGCGAATTCCCATTTGGTTGCGAAAACCTGGAATGCCCTGCTGCTGAACTGGGGACCGTTGTCCGAGACTAGCTCCTCCGGTATCCCGTGCCGTGCGAATTGACATCTGAGTTTGTTGATTACTGCCTCCGTGGTCGTGGTGGTGAGTAAATCGATTTCAAAGTAATCACTATAGTAGTCCACCGTGAGTAAGTAATCCTTTCCGTTGTCCCAGAATAGATCCACTGCTACCTTTTGCCACGGTCGGTCCGGAACATCATGCAGCATCATCGGTTCCTTCGTTTGCCGAATGTCGTGTGAACGGCACGCCTCACAGTTAGACACATGATCCTTGATCTGACCTGTCATTCCTGGCCAGAACATCAGTTCTCTTGCTCGATTAATGGTGTAATTTGCACCCAGGTGAGCGCGATGGACATGCTCCAGCATCTCCTTTCGGAGAGAAGAAGGGATTAGGATTCGACTTCCCTTGAACAACAGACCGTCACAGACAGTGAGTTCGTCCCGAAAATTGAAGTAGGGTGTTAATTCCTTCGGGAGCTGCTTCTTTGTTTCTGGCCACCCATTGAGGATAACGTCTCGCAAAGCTGCAAAAGTTTGGTCTTCCTCCGTGAAACGCCTTATGTCTTTCAAACGGTTTTCTGTCACTGCCAGATGCTGCACCATGCTAACTGTCTCGATCTCTTCTAGATGATGTTCGGCCACTGGCGGATGTGCTCTCGACAGGGTGTCCGCGATGAACATCTGTGTGCCAGGTGTGTACACAATGTCAATGTCATACTTTTGGAGCCGGATAAGCATACGCTGCAGACGGCGAGGAACGTTATTCAGTGGTTTAGTGGCTATCGACACCAGCGGCTTATGATCAGTGTGCACGGTTGTCTTTCTTCCAAAAGTATAATCATTGAAACGCTCCATGGCATAGACCACTGCCAGCATCTCTTTCTCGATCTGTGCGTACCGCTTCTCGGCCTCTGTGAGTGCTCGACTGCGGAAATCCAAAGGTCTTCCGTTCTGCAACAGAACAGCACCTATTCCACTCTGGCTACTATCACACTGTACCTCCAATGGTTGTGCTGGATCGTAATATCCGAGTACGGGCGCATTACTGATAAGGTTCTTAATGGTTGCGAAAGCCAAATCCTGTTCCTTCCCCCAGCTCCAATTTACTCCTTTGTGAGTTAACTGCCTAATCGGAGTCATGACATCAGCGAGTCCTGGTAGGAACCGGCTTAAATAATTCACCATACCGTTTAGGCGATGGACTGCCTTCACATCGTTAGGGGACGGCATCTCTTGTATCGCCTTAATCTTCCCTGGGTCAACTCTGATTCCGTCGGATGTTAACACATGCCCATGGAAAATCACCTCCTCTTTCCGCAGCTCTACTTTCTCGCGTTTTAGCTTGATGTTCTTTTGCACGCAACGCCTCAGGAACCGGTGTAGCTTAGTGTCATGCTCTTCTTCGGTAGAACCGTAAATCAGAACGTCATCTGCCACACAGGTTACGCCATCTAAATCATCTATTGCTTGCACCAAACGCTTTTGGAAAATTTCGCTAGACACCTTCAGGCCAAACGGTAATCGCAGCCAACGATAACGTCCGAACGGTGTAGCAAATGTGGTGAGGAAACTGGATTCGTCGTCTAGAACAACGTGCCAGAATGCGGAAGAAAGGTCTACTTTCGTGAAAAACTTAGCTTTTGTCAAACGTGGTAAAACATCTTCTAACGTCGGTAGCGCATAATGTTCTCTACGCAGGGCCTCATTCAGTGGCTTCGGGTCTATACATACGCGTAGTTCGCCATTTTTCTTCGTAATGATTGCGACCTGGCTAACCCAGTCTGTTGGCTCATCAACCTTTGCAATCACACCCTGCATAACCAGCTTGTTCAATTCCGCGGAAAATCGGTCACGTAGCGCAAATGGGACTCTCCTAGCAGGTAACGCAATCGGGCGTACCAAAGGATCTAACGACAGGTGAGCGGTACCCTCAAATTCCCCTAAACCCGGGCTAAACACAGACGGATACAGGTCACTAACATCGGCTTCACTCTGACAAGCGTACACAAAACGATCATGGTTAAAAATGACAAAGCCAAGAGATAAAATCGAATCAATGCCGAGAATCGGCGTGAGATCCTCATCCACGATCACGAACTGCAGACGATGCGAAACACCGTCTCTCGGATTGACCACTTCAATGGTCGCTGAGCCCTTTGGCTTGAGTCTGGAACCATTCCACATGCGCAAATAATCTTGATCCGATTGAATTTGCACGCCACGGCAGTGCTTTCTGGGCAAAATATTGATCGTCGCGCCTGTGTCTAACTGGAATCGCACAGACCGTCCCTCGATCAGAAGACTTGCATAGACACACATCTGCGACGCTTTCCGAGACACGTTACCAATCGATTGTTCGGTGTCTTCTGTTGATTTGTCTGGAACGAGTGCACTGACATCTGTTGACTGACAGCAGCGGGCGAAGTGATTGCGCTTCCCACATTTGACACAAATGTGGCCCCACGCCGGACACTGTTCGCGGCTCCTCGGATGTCGTGTTGCACAGAAGTTGCAGGGCTCCTGTCACGCGGTCGTGGCCCTCGTAGTTTTGCTCCTGGGAACGGCGCACAACTCTGAATCACCTGCGATTGTCATCTGCTGGAACTGATAGGCAGTGGAGGACTCACTGTTACAGATGTCGATACATTGCTGCAGAGATAGGTTGCGCTTTCGTAATAGTCGCTTCGTCAAACCTTCGTCATTGATCCCAAGAACAATGCGGTCCCGTATGAGACTGTCCGCCATGCATTTATAGAAACTGCAGGATCGGGCCAAAATCTTTAGCTCAGTGACGTACGTGTCAACGGATTCACCTGGCCGCCTGTTCCGCGAAAAGAAGAGGTAGCGTTAAAATGTCTCGTTTGTTTGGCCTTCGCAGTATTCACTGAACTTCTCAAGAACTGTCTCCAGATTGTTGGCATCTTCGCTCTTGTCGTAACACAATGTCTCTAGCACGCGGCGCGCATCATCTCCTGCTGCGTGTCGAAACATGGCCAAGCGGTACGCCATCGGTTGTTTGTCCAGACGCGATAAAGTGCAGAAATCTATCCATTTGCTCTTCCACTGACGCCAGTTGCTTGCCAAACTGCGTTCATCCATGTTCAGCGGGGCAGGCATTTGAATAGCCGGTGCAGCTCCAATCATCGTCTGGGTGGTACTGATGTTCTACTCCTTCTCTTGCACCATGTAAAAAGTCGGTCCTTCAGGGACAAAACGTATATTCAGCAAACAACAGGACCAGGCGAAAACGCAGGCAGAGGGCGAGTGAAACATATCGGTATATACAGTTAGTTGGATCCATAATTAACGACCTTTGTGAATGCATGACATTTTTCCTTTGATTCAGTCAAACAAACTCACTCCAATGCGTCCAACTGTTGGCCAATCAGCGTGCATACGGAAAACGTGTGAACGTCCAATCGACTGCCGCCTTTCCTTGCGGCAGCCTAACGGCTTCCTTGCTGGGCTGGCACCGCACGTTCGTTCGAGTGTCTACTCCCATCACAGTCCTTTGTAGCTTGCGTAATACATATTGGGTTCAACAACGGTACAATTCTTTATACTCGATAAGCCTTGTTGTGCTTATGGGTAATTGTCGCTACCGGTAACTTATTTCGGCTCTACCATCACGTAGAATTGACTTCTACTCCATACGTGAGCTTGAAATGGTGTGTTTTCGTTGCGTATTGCCCCGCTGTGCCCTGAACTGTATATCGCTGCGTTCTAGTTCGGTTCTGTTACACTGAAGTAAAACATATTAACTGTTACATCCTTTTGGTTGTTTTTGGACCTTTGTCCAAGCCCTTTTCCCAAAACCGTTTGTTCATGTCTCGGGTTCATCATTTTATCCCACATTTTACTCGATTTTATACTGATTATTAGTATCTCGGTAGATAAATGTACGTCACCCACATATGTCAGAAAGAAAACACTGGAACAAACGGCCCAAGACGTCACTGAGGCTTGCCCATCTCAAATACAAGATTGCAAAGTAGTGTTTTTAGATCCACTATCAGGAGCTCCGCAAAATGTTCGTGTTCTCGAAAGTCAGGTAAGCTGGTTGAAAGAAGAGAGTACATCTCTTGCGACGCTAATAAACAAAGTCATGCCTTTGGTTAATCTGGACAACGTCTAAACTTCGGCTAGCCAACCTGACATGCTAGCGGCAGGTGGAATATTGAATAAACTTACGCATGAAGTCAGCGAACCCATTCGTCGTGCAAATAAAGCGGTACCATTCAACGTACCTGACAGCATACCGTTTAAAATGGTGTTGCGTACACTTCTCAATGATTGTAGACCACCACATGATTGCTGTTCAGCCACCTGCCTACGTAAGCTCCTCGGCCGATCATGCCCAATAGTCCTGAAATTTAGCAGCACCGAGCTGGCTAAACTATTACTTGAAGCCCGATACGTACTGCCTCAGCACTCAAACCTCGGGCCAATTCTGACAAAATCGGACAGAACCCCGCTGCAAAAATCAACTTTGACTACTAGTTCAGTTGCTCAGAAGAAAGAAACGCATGCGACATCATTCACAGGATCCCAATACAAATGCGCAAGAATATCTAACCTACACGGCCTCTTCATATTCCCTGTGTGAGGTTGACCTGGATTCTTCACAGCAACTAAAATACCGCGATGCAAAATGGCCCTCAAAAGACAAAGTCAGTCAAAATCTATTGTTGCCAAGTCCGTAACATCAGCTGAAAACGCGGCTGTTGTCGTAGACACGACGGAATACAGTACACAGGCTGTTGATATGTCTGACTTGCGCGACAAACTCTGAACTAGAGTGTGGGCTTTCTATCAGTATATACTTAAGTAGCCAGCGTTGTTGATGACCCCACGCAACCCTCTATCGACCAAAAGCCAGCGACCAGCAGCTAAAAGCAATGGTGTTACACAGCTCCTCTCATCCTCTCCCATCGAATCCATATCAGTACAACAAAAGGGCTATAACCAGACGTTCTGTTATGGCTAAAGTATACTCTTTGCCAGTACCAAAAATACCATGCCACCAGATGGCTCGCTCGCGTAAAACAGGACCTCAAAATCCCAATTTTGGACCGAAGTCCATTGCCAACCAAGCACAGTCTCATCGTCGGAACTATCTACACAAAACCCCAAACCAAATAAAACACTTCCAAACTCGCAACCAACCCCGATACACTACCGACCGCGTCAAACTAATACCCCTGCAACTGCAAGCGGTGACTATTACACCTTCTGCTCCGGCTTATCAAGACTTACACGGGATTGTTGCTCCGACCAGATTTAGCTAGCCATTCAGAAAATCATATCTACTCGAACCAACTAATCAAACTACTGCAACTCTTACTTATCAACTT
This sequence comes from Dicrocoelium dendriticum, assembly GCA_944474145.2. Lineage (NCBI taxonomy): Eukaryota > Metazoa > Platyhelminthes > Trematoda > Plagiorchiida > Dicrocoeliidae > Dicrocoelium > Dicrocoelium dendriticum. The sequence goes on along the minus strand of OX104071.1, from coordinate 75,706,468 downwards.
CAATTCAAACCACACGGCTATACCGCGCCCAGCCGAAGACGACAGTATGCTGCTATTGCCAACTCGACCTTCAGCATGAATACCACAGCTCCTTAGAATAAACGGTCTCCCACATCAGGAATTATGCGAAATGTCTGGTCGCTGATAAGTGCCACACCTACTGCAGCCCCCTTTTAATGTAATACAACAGAGCATGGTCCACCAAGCGCAGTCCTCCAAGTACGCGCGCCTGCTCTATGTCATCCACAGGTACTCACTGATACAATGCAGCCAACCCAAGACGGCTGGTACCAGCAATAAGAGCAACCCCCTTGGACCTCAAACGGACAACTAACTCGTCAGCGACTAGTTGCCATCAATCTAACAACCCGCTGCTCCCGGCACACATGTCCACTGTACTTAACTCACCTATCCCAAGTACATCCATACTACCCGGTTACGACACCACTGCAGAAGATGGTGAACAGACGACAGGACACTGCGGATACTAAACGTATACATTCTTCCTCCTCAATGTACGATCGATCAAAAATAAAATGCACCTCCTAGGTTCTCTCATTCTTCTGGCCCCCCCGCATCTGGTGCTGGTCACAGGAACATGGCATTCGGCCGATGCTTCTGACACACCACTGCACATTCCAGGGTACAACATTTTCTGTAGTGGACGCGCCAGTCACCGACGTGGCGGATTCCTCATATATCTCAAGCATGAGTTTCATGCAACATCTTTCCGAACCTTATCCTTTGACAATTCTGAAGACTCAGTATGGATTCAGGCCGCTGGAGGTCCACTAGACCTCTTGATAGGCGGTTTGTACGACCCACCGCAATCCTCTTGTGCTAGCGTTGACAAAATTGTCAAGCTCTTCCAGGAAGTCTCATTTCTTGCTGCACGCTATAGAATTATTGCTGGGGAATTTAATATGCCTCATGTCTCTTGGCTTAATCTGTCAGCCCCACCCAAATACAGCGCCCTGGTAGACATTGTTTTCCCGCACGACTGGACTCAGCATGTGAATACAGCGACTAGACAATCTAACATACTGGACCTAATATTCACTAACGGCATTTCCCACGCATGCGCAAACATGTTAGACAACATACCGGACAGCGACCACAAGGTGGTGAAGCAGTCTTTTGCACTGCCTAAATTCCCTTACCAGGAAAATAACAAGTATGAGGTATCTCGCCTCCTCAAGCGCATCAACTGGGAAACATTTTCTTCCCTTCTCCGAGCATCCATCTGGGACGATTTCTTCCTCTCCGAAAATATATATACAGCGAGCAGGGAGCTTTATAACAGCCTCAATAACTGCTTAGATCTCCTTGTCCCCCCAAAAGGGGAACCCTAGAAGGCGGCGGACTCTTGATGAGGCTTCCACACGCAAAATAGCTACTGGGCTTATGAAAATGAGCTCACGCTACAGCAAGACCAAAGAGTTTCATCTAACCATCCGCATGGACGAATTACTAATCGACTGGAGAGGTTCCCAAAACAGCGCTCTTACATTAGCTGAGCACGCAGCGCTTTGCACTGACAACAAGGCAAAGTCTCTTATTCGACTAATGAAGCAGCGTGGTGGCAGCAAGAATATACCAAACACTACCGTTCTGCTTCCTGATAAAACTATAGTCACTGATGCGGTTGAGCTGTGTGACTGCATTAACTTGCACTTCTGTAACTCCTTCACCAGCACTGACTCGGCATTGCCAGGTATGATCCACAAGTTCACTGACGAGCAAATACACACAATTTACGTTGACTTAAATAACATCAAACGAGCACTTTGCTCCTTGAAAATGTCGCACTACCCAGATCCCGATGGAGTCCCTTCTTCTGTATTTATGCGTGCAGGACCGGATATTCCAGTCCTTCTGCTTAATATCTTCACCATCTCTATGAAGAGCGGAGAATACCCGTCTAAATGAACACGCCACCATCATACCATGACACAATCGAGGCTGCCGACAAAATATTGACAATTACCGTCCTATTAGCCGCACACCTATTGCATCTAGACTCATGGAATGGTTATTAAAACAGGGGTGCCTCGTTTTCTGTTGCAACGCGACCATGTTACTAGGCCCCAACCCGGGTACCTGCCTACTAAAACTTGTGAACCTTGCCAGTTTGAATTCTTAAACGACGTTACACACTCCACCGACCTGGTGCAAGCACTGGTCGTCGTCCTCCTGGATATGAAAAAAGCATTCCACTGTGTTCCACACAGTGGTTTGTTGACAAAATTAGCTGCATTCGGTGTGTCTGGTCGTAAACTTTCTTGGTTTTTTCCTTACCTTTCTATAGGAACGCAGCCAGTGCTGCTGGGCGATGTCTCGTCTAAAAAGACATCTGTAACCAGCGGTGTGTTCCAAGGCAGCGTTCTAGGTCCTTTACTCTTTTTACTGTACATCAATGATGTATTCCAAGTCTTCCAACAAGGCACACCCTACCTCTTTGCTGATGATATATGAGTGGTATTCTCATTTGATCCCAGCAGCCTACGCAATGGCCTCTTAAGCATTCTAAGCGCCCTCGGCGCTCTTGAAACCTGGTGCGACTTGTTGAAACTAAAGTTCTCACCAACGAAAAGTGACGTCCTTTTCTACCGGTGCTCTACACCGCCCAACATATTAACTCTTAACAAAATACCACTAGAAAACAGCATTACCGTGCGCGATCTCGGTGTGCACTACTCAAGCTCACTGTAGTTTGCGGAACAAGCGAGTTATAGCTCTGAAAAAGCCACGTCTATCGTTGGCCATATACTAAAGTCAATGAGCCTGTTACGGTCGGGACTCATGCTCTACAACTTGTGTGCCAGACCTATAGTAGAGTACTGCTCGATAGTGGTTACTAATTCACGCAAAAGTGATAAGATGGTCATCGAGAAAGTCCAGCGCTCGTTCACTAATTGCCTTCTAGGATCAGCTACGCTCAGTTATCAATGCCGCTGCAAGCAGCTTGGTCTGGAACCACTTTGGCTGCGGTAACTTAAAACAACCTAGTTTTTCTATATAAGCTACTCCAATCATCGGACTCAAATATTGCTATTTTCAACTGCTGGCCGACACACGTTATCCTCTACACAAAAAGCAACGCAGTCTGAATACCTAACATCCCGTTGCTCCTTACGCTTTCACTTCTTCGTCTATAGATTTGCGCACACGTGCAACAAGTTACCTGAAGCCATCAGAGCACCTGAAAGTATCCTGCAATTCTCCACAGCCATAAATAGTCTACTAAGTGTCCCCAAGCTAGCAGACATGTTGGGCACTTGCATCCCTGAGGACGAGCTGTGAAAGAACGGCCTCGATCCCATATAGAATTCCATACAATGCCTCAGTTGTACGAAATAATCCCCATGCGCCAAAAGCCCTGTTAGCCCATACACCCAGCACCGATAATGCTCCTTACAAACGGACTCAGTCCTCTCCATATCACGCGAGTCCCTTTAAATTCCTCTTCTAGCGAACTGCCGTTTTTCAGTGTCCTGCCCTGACCTAGTCTTATTTGCCTGTCCTGCTTCTCTTTGACTTACTCCAGACTACCGAAATGTAAACGGTCACGACTCTTGACTTTTGGCTATGCCCCGTCTTCTCGAGAGCCTGCTGGTCCTGTTCACCCTATTTTTAACATAGCCACCACCATCTCTAACCTGTCCATTTCTGCTGACCCTCTCGGAATATTGTGACGGTACCGGTCATCGTTCAGAAGCCTGAACACTCAGTTCCTCTCACTCGTTGCGTTTCCCCACATTATCAGTAACCCAGCGCGGTGTGCTGACCTAGTTACCTCTGACCAGTCTCCTACTTCCGGACTGCCTACGTAGTACTGAGCAGTAAACCGTATAGGCTCGGCACAACGAAAACACTATTTCCCTTAACCCGAGTGCTAGCCGAACAACCTCCTCGTGGTGCCAGCTGGGTGGTTCGGGTTTAACCTGTTCCAGCTAATAGTTCGGCGGCAGTGTTCCAGGACGTGGTGGGTTTTCGCCTGGCAAGCGTTCTCCCTATAAAAAACCACAAATGTCCGCTTAACAACACTGTGACGTGGCGGTCTTGGCTGGCCACAAAATAAAGCCACTGCCCCATGGATATCTGGATAATCCTTTCCAACCCACGGACACCAATCTTCCACTCGCACATTGCTGACGAAAGGAAACATTCAAGAATGAAGCAGCACATTTACAAGCGCAACCTACACAGCTACATAAACGCACACACAATTACCTACTTATATACCCCCTGCACAAACAAGCGCTGTTATGACAAACATATCGGATTTTTGCAAGTACTCGATCACGCATTGTATTGTCAAAATGATCATGCCTGTAAAGGCGTGCCTCGCCTTGTAGAGAATAAAAGCTTTATTTATTTATTTATTTATACCTAACTAATTTAGCCCCTCCCATATCTAACATGTCCATTTCTGCTGACACTCGATTTGTCTTGCCAACTTAAGTGTACTACTAAACCTCAATGTGTCGGCTAGTACAGCCTTATATATTTCGGCTCCTGCTTTCTGACCTCTCTGACTACTGTGACGTTACCGGCCAATTCTAAGCCGAACAAATACCCTGTCCACATTACTTTAGAGAATCTCGTCTTCCTACTCTAAGCAGTAAAGATTTCTCCATTCTGACCCTGTTCTTTCCTTAATTCTCTGGCTTCATTCCGCCCTCCATCGGACTGCTAACTCTTAGTACCCTGCCCTGACGGAGTCTCATCTGACAAGTCTACTTCCCTCTGACTGCCTTCAAAGCTGCGAAGATACAAACAGTCTAGGCTCTGTTGATAAAATGCTATGTTCCCTCACCTCAAGCGCGTGCAAGAATTGCTTACCACCATTAACCTATTAACTCCGTAAGCCTCCTAGACTCATTCCCCCTATATCGCTACAGCTTTTTTATATTTACTGTATGTCCTAATCCTAATACGTTGAAGTATCCAGTCTTGCCAGATCGGCCTCCTTTTTTCCGGATGCATTCAGACACCTGAGACGTTGCTTCCCTTGTCTTGGTTGAACTAATGGACTGTTCAAATTTCTTCGGAAGCCTCGTTAACTTTTACACTCTTTATTAATATAAGGCCGTTCTCATCCCTACACTGTCCTATCCTTGTCCTCGTGTCTGATTGCATTTCTTTAACCAGACAGTCAACTCTGTACCTTGCCTTAATCTAATCTCATCAGACCAGTCTGTTGCTTTCTGACTGCATCCATACTATCGAGACCTAACGGATCTATGCACTACATAACCAACGCACTGATTCCCTCACCTTGAAAACTTTGCTGGATTAGCTTACACTCGATTGGTATAGCTCACTTTAATCAGTAAAGCTATCGATTCTGCCCTCGTCATTTCCGTACAGCGCTCTCTGTTTTCATTGTACGCCGATTAATCAAGTATCGCCTGAAAGATCTTGTACTCTCCGAACTCTCTCAGATCACTGTTAAGTTAATGGTTAAGTTTCGGTTGACGGTGCGCTATGTGTGTCTCCTTATTTTCTTCATCATTTATCTTGACCCAGCACTTTCATTATCGCTCTCATTGTATTCCTTCCTTTCTCAATCGGACGGCAAACTCCCTGTGCCCTGCCAAGACTCCATTTCCTTGTCTCTGATTGCTTCTACGCTACAGAGACACAAACGGTCTAGGCTCTAAGGACTTGAAGCTTTTTCGCTTCCCACGGCAGCCTGCCAGACTTTTTCACCCTTCATTGGTATATACTGTTTACACACTTTAATAGTTAGACTTAATGTGCTTTCTGTTGCCATTCCTTCTTCTACTGGATGGCCAGCTCGCACCGCCCTGCCGTGGGCAAGTCTCACTTATCTGTCTCTTTATTTCTCCCTCCTCTAGTATTACTCAGACTTAAGCGATATACGCGCCGTAGACTAAACAAGATGTTTCCCTTAAATCCTGAGCCTGCTAGACTTGTCCAACATTTACTGTTAGCTATTTCTCACCCTTACTATATGTCCTTATGCAAACGCGCCGACTAATCAAGTCTTATCCGATCGGCATCCTGCTCTCCGGATTCATTCAGACTTCTGAAACGGCACGTAGCTTATTTCGACTGAACAAACTACTTGATTATATTACCTGCGAAGCCACATGAGCTTTTCCCAACTTTCGTCAATAAACCTTTCTCATTCTCACACTAACGTATTTTTTATCGTGCTCAGTTTTCAATTCTTCTTCAACTGGAGTGCCAGATCTCACTGCCCTGCAGTAATCTAGTCCCACTGATCAGTCTAGTTCTCGCTGACTGCTCCTATGCTGCCCAGACTTAAGCGGTATACGCTACGCAGTCTCAACGCTCTTGTTTCCCTACCCCATGAGGCTGCTAGACCCGTTCACCCTCTACTGTGGCGGCCCATTTTCCCACCTTTATTTTACTTGCTATTCCTACGCGCCGACTAATGCAGTCTCGCCAGATCGACCACTAGTAATCCGATTTCACTCAGAGTCCTTCAGCGTTACAAATCTTGGTTCGACTGACCCATCCTTTTGTTTACATCACCTGGAAGCCCTCGTGCGCTCCTCCACGCTTTACCAATTTACCCATCTCACCAAGATCCTGAACGTTTCTTATCTCGCTTTCTGTTTTCATGCCATTTTTGTAATCGGACGACCAGCTTTACTGCCCTGCCGTGATCTTGTCTCACCGGATAAGTCTGTTTCTCGCTGACTGCTCTCATGATACCGAGACTGGAAAGGTATCGGCTCCGCAGACTAAACTCTGTTACCCCTACTCTGAGGGATTGCCGGACTTCTTCCCTCGGTAGTGTTATAGCCTTCCTCTTACTTTCATTGTAGCCCTATTCCCAAAGCGCCGATTAATCCTTTCCCGCATAGTCGGCCTCCTACTCAATGGATACATTTGGAGTTCTGAGACATCCCTTCTCTTGGTTCGGCTGACCTAATGGTTCTGTTTACATTACGTGGAGAGGCTCGTGGGCTTTTCCACTCTTTACTAATAAACACTTTGCATCTACACTTTAGCCGTTCCTTATATCGTTTTCTGTTTTCATTCCTTTCTTAATCGGACGGCCGGCTTTACTGCCCTGCCGTGATGTTGTCTTACTTTACCAGTCGGTTGCTCTCTGCCTGCTCCTATTCTGCTGAGACTTGAGTGGTATACGCTCCGCAGACTAAGCAAGATGTTTCTCTTACATCTAGAGCCTGCTAGACTTGGCCACCATCTATTGTTAGCCCTTTACTCACCTTCACTATATGGGGCTATACAAACGCGCCGATTAATCAAGTCTTACCTGATCGGCATCCTGATCCCCGGATTCATTCATAATTCTGAGACCTCATCTCTCTTGGTTCGGCTAACTCCACTCTATCCCTTTACTCTACCTGGAGAGCCTCGTGGGATTTCCCAACCTTCGTTAATAAACCTTTCTTATACTCACGCTAACTTATTTTTTAACGCGCTATGTTTTCATTTCTTCTTCAAGTGGCATGTCAGATCTCACTGAATTAAGATTCCTCTTAGACTTTTCATGCAATGAAGCGCACGCAATTTGGGAGCTGGTTATCCTGCGCCTGTCGGCTGAGCTCCTCACTTGTCTCTCCTGATTTGACCTATCGCCTTGTTAATGCCTGCGCTCTTCCTTGCTGGATGTAATCCTCCCCCTTGACTTTTCCAAGTCATCTGGATAAGCAATTAAAGCGAATTTTCAGGTATTAGTGAGTAAAAGGTGTGGAAACAAGAAGGCAAAAGGAAATCAAGGAAATCTGGATCACCGGACGAAAGCTGTGTAGTGGAGAAAAATCCACCTTCGTCGTTACGTTATGAGTGGTGAGGCTCAGCAGAGCGGCCTTTTGGTAAGGTTCAAGGAGCAAAATGCGCCAGTTGGGCCTGGAATTCATGTTTAAAGTATTATGATAACTAGGCGCTGGTTCTCTAATTTGCAACTCTTCTGCACAATGAACTTTTCTGAACAAGGTCACTACCGCAACACTCCGGACGTAGCAGCTTCCAAAGGTTCTCTAAAGTTACACCAATTCTGTTAAGAAACTGGCATATAAGTTATTGGCGGATTCAAGTCAATCTCTTCACAACGCTTTATCTGAATGTCTGTCAACTCCGACTTCTAGGCAGAAGTTTAATAGTTATACGTTGACACACAAACTTATCGCTCCTAGGTCATTTCTTAAAGCTCGCGTTTCCTGAGGGATCCAAATTGGTCGTTTTAGACCTGAGCAGCTGATTCGCAGTATGATGACGTTCCTGTCTATTATATTGCAAAATACTTTTGTAGTACTGTTCTGTAATTGTTTTTTAATTGACACAATGCTGAGGTCGTATAAGTTGTGGCTGCATATTCACCTACGAAAGATGAATTAATCGATTTCTTAGCTTGAGGTTACTTGAATATATAAACGAAAGATGGATACATGTAAAGTCAACGTTGAAGCACTGAGGCCTCGATTTGAAATGCGGCAATACACTATGCCAGCTTGCCTAACTGACGTCTTAACGTTAGGCGATGTAAATCGGTGTTTGGAATTCCGCATCCATCTGATAGTGGAATGAAGTGCATATCGTGTGAGGACCAACACCTCATACCTAATTTTAACTCGCTGGTACAAAGTTAAGTTAGATTCCGTGAATTAATGATTCTAACACTTCAAGCCTTCTAGTTGGCACGTAACTTGCTTGAAAAATAGTATACTAGGTCCTAAAGCTTCAGGTTTTCCATCACCTTTAAATTTGAGCTCTTCCATTCTTTCTTTTTCCACCATGGTTGATATTGCGAGCATTTAATGCATTTTGCTCCATTTAACGCCAGTGGAAATTTCTACTGCACCTTTGAATGTGACGAGCCTTACGTGCAGAGTCCACAACAAGCGTGACTTGTGTCGCTTTATTTATCCTCGTGACCTACGTAGGAAACAGATGGTTTACTGTGCGTTCCAAGAAGCCTGAAGTGAAAGTTAAACAATATTTCACTTACCTAGTCACAAAAGTCCTAACGTTCTTAAAATTTAAAATGTTGTATTACATTCCCCACACACCGTTGGTAGAATCTTGAAGCTTAACAGAAATACTTGACCAAATTTAAACTAATAAACATATTTTTTTGATTTTACTGTCAGGTGACTGACTGCCAATTGCAAACTAACGATACATAGTTGAGCATAGATAATCACAATCTCGGACAAGAGAGCAAACATGAAGTTACGGGAATCGGAGGAAGAAAAATGAGCGTTGTATATGCGTGTTAACAAGACAGATATGTTATTGCAAGGCGACCAAATAAATTACAAAGCTCTTCAAACTTATTAATCCAAACTAGAACAAAACAGATAGCACGAACGAACTGACATGCTAGATAAAGTTCAACAAGATTTCCAAACTGATTGAATTTGCCATTTAAAATTGCAAAGGAAAGGAGACGCGGACACGAAAAAATAAGAAAAAGTAAGCAAAACTGCATCTAGCTCAAAATGATCACATTGGCCTACATGGCAAGAGAGGTTGAATGCACGGAACAGTCTCGCCGCCGGTTAGGTGCATCTTGTGTAGCTCTTCGCCAAGAGGTTGATAAAATTTGAGTTCCATGCAAGTATTGTCAATGAATTTGACCTTTGTATTTCGAGTAAATGAGGAAGAAAAGGTAACTTACCACAAATTTGTAATTTTTTCCGGCGACAATCTGGGAAGAGACGCTTAATAGATCAAAAGGATTTGGGTTCGCGATTCCATCTGCGACCAGTTTAGATTGAAGCTAAATAAAAGTGCCGGAATTAAAAGTAAGAAAAAGGTCAGCTTACAATGGGCGCGTAAAGTAATCGTTGTTCCTCGTTTGGTACGCACGGATAATTGAAGCCTCCTGGCACTCTCGCTTCAGAAAAGCAGAAAGCGTGTTTCACACAAAGACTCAGCAACAGGAGAGAAGTAACGCTAAGCATCATGTTGGCTTCAACTGTAATGTTATGGAAACGTGGCAGAGGGCAGAGCGGTTTCAATAGGAGTGCGGTTTTATATGCACCGAGTGGCTTGACATCCAATCATATTGCAGATATATAGAAGTAGGTCAGTGACCAATAAGAAACAAATAAAAGTGGAATGACATTAGTTAAGTGCAAGAGAACTACTGCATTCGACGTAGAAATCTAATCACGAATACCTCAAGTTTTTTTCATTATTCATTCACGTGTCTGGTCATCTGGCTAGCACCTTGGCGTAGTTGCCTACCATCCGATTTTAGCGTGATACACGGCAATGAGACACAATTTCTTTTCAACCAGTACGCCGTGGTATTGATTCGAGACACATTAGGTTGTATCGTGAAAGAAATGAAAATTAGCTATGAAAGTTTCACTAAGCAACAATAAAGTTTACACTATTGATTTTAGACTTGCAGCTTGTTGTGAAGCTAAAAATAACTTAGAAAATAACTAGTTCATAAAATATAACCAACAATGCTTATTATATAATGAGCTAGGCAGATTAATAAAGTACTGCTCTTTTTGTATAGATTCGTCGCAGTTAGATACAGGCAGACAGCTACCACACATCCAGGATGTGAGTGGCTGCCTGCCTGTGTCTAACTGCGACGAATCTACACAAAAACCTAATAAATCCCCACTACTACTTACAAAGTAGTGATCTATAGGCGTAATGATTAAGAGATCTGCAGGTCAAGTTTTAATCAGTTGCGGAAAGCATTCAAAGTTGGGTCTCCAACATCTGGAAAAGAGCGTGTTGGTTATAGACATGTGCAAATAAGAGAAAAGATGCTATGGTACTCCCAAACTCAGTCATGGTTGAGAGTTCGCTTCGCGTGGCATTTTTTGTAAAGATGACTGTTTATTAACAGGTGTAGAAGCTCAAATGTTTTCCTAAGAACAACCGATTATACTAATATTGCTCTGGTTAACATAAACACACCTGCGTTATTCGTCACGTTTGCAGAGTGTCAGTTCTGCCTCGACATTTTAAAGTTTACCCCGTTATACATTGACCAACATACTATATCAACATGGTCGTAAAGCATTCTCGCACATAAGGCATCATACAGCGGTCACGTTATCCTAAACGTAGTACGTTTCAAGAAAAGCGCTTACGTTATCTCTCTGGATGAACTTCGGGATCTGTTTACACACCCACAAATACGATGTTTACTGGGCTTATGGTGTACTACGTGAAAACATATCGAGTGCTTACGTGCTGAGCGGGTATTGGTGAATTTTGTCAATATTAAACACGGTATCCACTGCCCCAGTATGTTGGCGCACTTTCGGCCATGTGTTACTTTGGCCGAGACAAAAGGGCAACATTGGCAGCATTAATGCAGCGAGAAAATGTTTGTAATGCTGATGAAGACGTTGCGTCAGTTTAAGAAATAGAAGTTCAACCACTTTCTGGCACGATATTACGAGGGTCAACCAATTTTACTGATGTAAATTTGTGGCCTCTTAATATTGACCATGAAATTAGTGTGATATTGGTTCGTCTAAGAGATACTGCAGTTCTATCCTCGATCATGAACAAAGGAAGTGGCCTTGCTACGCCCGACTGCGCATTGGGAACAAATGCACCGTTCACCATTTTGACTAAGGAGGTATACTGACACCGGTGTACTTAACATCCAGTATGAGCAAAAATTTCATTTATTTCTGCGTGAAGACCTTCTGCAAATAGAAGGAGCTAGGGATCCGGCCATTATCAGAAAAATCAATTAATAATTTGCAGCACGAACTGGAGGCGAATAAAGGCTGCATGAAGTTCTTGCTTGATTGCTGGATATGATCAGGTTGTTGACATGGAGAACGCAGCTCATTGGACACTGAATAGGAATCCTAGATGCAAACTTAGGTTAAGAAAATAATGACCATGTTTTAGAATAGGTACAATTGTAGGCGAATTAAGGCCTTGTTATACAGATACCTAGGGTGACATTCCAACCTAGAAAGTTCAACAGTCGCTTTCGCACTGGAAGTCCGAAATGAATTTGTCAGCATTTTGAGAGTAACTAGAGCACATAATCATGCAAAGGAAAGCATGTGTAATTGTATAATTTTACGTAGCACTCTCAAGGCTTATCGCAAAACGAATAAATAGTTCGTTGCACTTCAGAAAAATAAAGAAAAATAATTGAGGACTAAGGGGGTGATTTTACGCTTTACAAAGACCAACTGTATGGGCTTGAGAGAATTTCTTGATTGAACGAATTTGGGAATGCTGAAAATCCGGTTGGTGATGGCCGGTCCCGATAACCATACAATGCTAATGCAGTGGCTGACTGTTTATCAGGAGTTCCGCGAAGCATACGCAAACTCAAGAAGAAAGCTACAGTTGTGTTTTGCACGAATTATACGCCGAACGTGGCCTGTGTATACACCGTTTCTGAGATGGTTCACTCGGTTAAAGGGTTTGGTACACTAAACCGGTTGCCATCTTTCTTTTCTACACATATATGTTGCTGTTACTTTTTAATTTAAGGGACGTCAAATACCGAGCAGTCTGTAAATAACAGAGAAAGTAGCGAGCAGGCGCTGCATATGGTGAGTAGATCATCGAAACTCATGCCTGTTCTGCAAAAGCTCACAGAAGAAGGAGAATACACAACCACAATATTAGGTGTATCTTTAATTCTTATATCGTTATTTTTAATTATTTCGTTTTTAATTCTTTAGAGTCCGGTTATCTCAGAAGTCAATGATGCACAAAGACATATTTGAACAATTAGGCTGGATCAGCAACCAAATGCCGTCAGGCCAAAACATTAAGCGATTATTTTCTTCCAAGTAAAAAGAAGATGTGCACGGTCCAACGTTTGGATTTGGAAAACTGTGCTCTAAGTCTGGGATAACCATAAAGGGTTACGTCTGCAACAACAAGCGAATGAGTTGTGAAGGTTTGATTGAGAACTAGGCGTGTTCTGATGTTAAGTTGCAACAGGAACTGTCATCGATCAAATACAGCCTGACCGATGAAATATATCTTACAAAGTAGTAAAAGTATGACCTTGCAAACCATGTTTTCCTTGCACTGTAAGCTCGGCTTAATGACGACGAAGGTTGAACGCTTATCGAAGTAGTGGATGATATAAAAAAGAAATTTATTGCCACTTGGAAAAGAGTTCATTAATAGATGAAATATCTAGCAAACAAAAATGATAGTTACGCCTTGTAAATTTCATGATCAACAACGAAACATTACCTTGGGGAATCTGTACTGAGTATTGTGATTTTTCTAACTCATCTAAGATCCTCCCTATTAATATTGCTAACAGCGCGCTTACTATAAGCTCGATAAACTGATGACCATCTTTACCAGAAACAAACCAGACAAAGCTCAAGGACTTACCAGTTCCTTCTGTTGAGAGGAAGCTTGCTGAAAAGGTGAATTATGATGGTGTTTCCGGCGATTCCGCCATAGAAAAAGCAAGTAAAATGCGTTCACAAACTTTGAACCGGACCGCTTAAAACGGGGATCTAAGATAAGCGCCTTGCATGTAGATTTGTAAGCAGAAATATGAAGCGCTGTATGCAGTTCCGGGTTTTAATATCTTACTGCTGCTAATCGTGGGCGGAAATCTTACGACATCACAAATTGTTGCTTTGTCAGTGGATTACATTCTTCCACCGTGCATGCCACATGAAAACACTTAAGGATACATTTAGGTAAAAATAAATGCGACAGCGGGCGGAAATACATGAAACATTCCTCTTAGGTATGAAAACGGCTTGACCAATTGTGTGTAAATTCATACCATTTGCAGTTAATCTCACTACTATTGGGATGAGGTGCTTAAGTTTAGAACCCAGGTACGATGTTATTCCGCTTGCGAAAAAGTAGACAACAATTGTTGAAATGCCATAAATTTAAGTTCTGCTTTTCAATTGCCAAAATATTTGTATATTATAATGTCTGCAATTTATCAACAATAAAACACATGAACCTGTTCAACAAAATTTTTAATAACTAAGCGTAATTGTTTGGGCATTGGAAAAAATTAATAGTTGTAATGCTCCGTATGTTTTAGAATCTTGGTAAGGTAAACGACCCGGAAGGAAGTAAAATTTTATGGTTAAAGTAGCTGAATCAGTTTCGGAATTAGGAGATGGATCATCCGTTTAAATAACGTAATAAGACAAATAACGAAGTTTAGACAAACAGACGCTAATATAAGTGCAACAACTACATAATTGGGAAAAATGGAAAATATGGCAGTGTTGATTCTTCATACGTAGTGCTTACAGTGTCGACAGATAACTCAGAGCAGATATTTGGTACTAAGGAATTAATTAGCGGTTCTTCCAGCATGACATTATGTGTATTACAATGAAGAATAGGGCGGCTAACACAGAGGTGGGAGCGCTGTCGACAAAAATAGAATGTACTTTCTAGAAATGCTGGAGAAGCTGGAACGAATAATCATACTAATATATAGTGGGGCAAACCGTGGGTGATAGATAGGTAGAAGCGAAACTGCAGTGACGCATCGTTAATCAGCATAGTTATGTAAGTCAGAGCAAGTGAAGAAACAGAACACAATAGAGAATACGCGAACTGAAAATGCCTACGGAATCGCAATATGGGTGGAGAGATTAGGTCATGAAGAATGCATTAAAGATCGCGGTAAAGGTGGGAGACGGAAACGAGTCTGGTTGGCCTAAAAGCGGTTGAATAACAAGTGATACTAATGTCGAACTAGACAAATCCTTGCAGTGCCATGTTTGTGAGTTGTTCTGAACATCTGCTGTCGAAAGTTGAGAGAAGCCAAAAGATGCAGCCATCCTACCAACCAACAGAAGGTTATGAACTAACCGTTGGAAATATTTTAGCGACAATCGTTATGAAGTTGGGAGGAAGCAAAGGCGAAAGACTGAAGAGAGCAAATGAGGCTAAACATACGAAAGGATGAAGCATGGCGTGTTAACAATTAAGAGTAGACGTCAACGTTTTGAAATTGGTCAAATAGTTAGTGATTAGAACAGACTGGGCCAAAGTGCTGTCGTGTTCTGTATAAGCAAGTCATTTTAGTAGATAATCGCAAACTTTTTGGATGTAGCAACGGTAGAAATACAGTTCTAAACAATCGGCATTTCGTCCAGACGAGAATGAATTGTTGGAAACCAATTAGAAGAAAATGTCTATTGGATTAGGGTTGTGAATAGAGTGTATCCAGCTTTGAGATGTCGGTTAAGGATTATGGACATTCGAGGTGTGGATCTGTGGTGTACAGGTGCTAGTTATTTTGGGCCGCTGGTTCCATGGAAACCTATTCCGTGCCGATAACTGATGGCGAAAATCATGTCGCACACAGAATTCGAATCTTGGTCAATATCTCGAGCAGCACATACATATACCAATGACCCAGAGGCATGTAGTGGAGAAAGAATAGTTATGAGGTTGAATTTCTAATTCAAGGACGAATAGGAAATGTCAAGAAAATAATAGATAAGAAACAGGTATATTTTTACGGTGGTATCGACTGAAGCCTTGTGCGTATATGATCATCATTACTCAAGTCAGCTAGAGGACATTCTCAAATAATTGCATTGAGATATTATGCTGAGTTTCGTTTAATGAACTTATTCGTCCGGATATTATCGCCGTATAGAATCCGCAGTCTTCATGTGACACAGATAAATGCAAAGAGCACCAAATATATATTCCCCAGCAACACCATTCCAAAAAACCTAGAATAATATGGATTCTGATGCAATGCGGTATAGAATACACAATATCCTTTTTCCATCGTAAGTTGACATGTAAATTTTGACACTAAAGTAGGTGTTTCCAACAGTACCTTTGAGGCAGAATTTGGTCATTTGTGTTAACGATTGCTTTCGTTCTGCCGATTACGCTTATCCATACCAGTTTTAGAGGTACTCCAACGCAACAGGGTTGCAGAGGCGCCAAGTAATCGGTCTTCGACAATACATCGGTCCATTAATTGGAACATCCAGTTTAGGTTAGCAGGCATATGTTGCCTAATAACCTAGGACTGGGCGCGTACTTTCGAAAACAAGAGCACAAAAACCACTTAATCATTATTACAAACTCTGCTCTCAGATGGGTATCTAATATCAACTCCCTATTTGATGCAACGTATTACAGGTGGCTCCATTTCTGTTGTTTTGTAACACGATGTTAGCAAGGTAGCAGTACCATCAGACAGAAGCTTTTAAGTAAGTAAATGTACCATCTGTGTGTTATGGCTGTTATCCTAAGCTAAATTGTAGGAAAAGTTGACTATTAGTGCCTATGTTAGTTATCAACACAATCTTTCATGGTCAGTTGCAGTAAAGTTCTGTGTTAAATCGAGAGAAATGCATTTCTGCGACGAATGTCAGAAATTTAACAAGTATGAGAACTGTTGATTTACTGCTTTTACAGAAAGCTTATCCTTCACGGGAGAAATGTGTTTACATCCACTGATCGTCGTTTGTCCAACAGTTGTTAAGCCGCTAACGCGGGAGCAGTTATCGATTACAAAGGTCCTAAACACACAACGGTGGCCATAATATCTTACTGTTGACAATTCTTTAAAACAGTCGCATTGACTACAAAACATTAGGTAACCAAAACAAAGTGAGCTACGGTCGAGATCAATCCGACGGGATATGTATACCATCGTCAGGCAATATGTAAAGTTGGTGTCCTTTCCCTGGTCTACTTTAATACAGTTATTAGCTTCATTGTTGATTAGGCACGGACCGCTCTTCGGACTGCACGTGCAAGAAGCGTTAATATTTATGAGAATCTCTAAAGAAAAGGTAGCTAACCGTAGGTGACTTTAGTTGTTTGAGTGTACTGGAGTTTTCCGGAGGGATTTTAAGTGGTACGAGTGGATTTGTGCATATGCTTACGCAAAAACGAAGCATATGCGGATAAACTCAAGCATTACATGAGCACGACGTGAGGTATCCGAAAAAGGATAAACCGGTCCACCGCAACTGTTTGGGGCAGCGCAGTGTAAATATTTCCTTTCGCAGTTTGACGTTAGCCATAACGGTAAAACCACCACTAAATCTCCGCATTTATCGTAGAAGGGTTGTGGTTAAATTTGGCAAGTCGCGAGTTGTGATAAATCCAATTTTGGTGTGAGATATACATCAGTTCAGTCAAAACTCAGTTTTGCTTAGCAAACTTTTGATAGACGTAACCAAGCACATGTTGAGTTGCATTTGGTTGTTGCTTCTTAAATCATGTTGATATCCGTCAATGGTGACAGAAATATTGTACATCGCCAAAAGGTTTTTTTCTTTTCAAGGATCAGCGCAATGTACCGTTGTGGATAGTCGAGGTGACATCATATCCAAAAGTAAAGGGAATTTGGTTGAAACTATAATGCCTTGTCTTCTCAGCTCGGAAGCCAAATAGTGCAACCAGTACACCGGAAATTCTCCATACGATCATATCGTCTTTTCAGAGTACTTTAATGATACGCATTCCATTTGTCCCCAGAAGCTGACACAAACAGTCACAGCTAGTATCCTGCGCGAACAAGTCATCAGCTTTGGCTAAGAAGCCATGGCGGAAGTTGATAGATCATCGTTAATTGCAAGCTAATTTCGATGCATCCTGACCTATTCTCAAGCAGCAAGAAAGTTACTTCGTTTTCAAAGGACAGCTGCTGAATTGCAGAACTCACGAATTCGCCGACAATGCAAGTGTGCAAGCGTAGTGTTTGATTTCGTGGGCTCGAATGTTTAAGCGTTTATAAAAATCATAAGGAAAACATTTGCGTTCGCATTCGGAAGTATTATACGCATATAACCGTCGTGTATTTGATATCACGAGCCTTAGAGTCTACTTAATGTCTTCTGCGAAGGAAATTGCCTAAATGTTGCGCCCGCTGTGTGACACCGACACGACGCGAAAATTGGCGAGCTTCACTGTGGCGAATCCTTGTTTTGGTGGTTTTATGGATATTGGGGTTATAACAGATGGCTCCTGAGCCATATTAAATTGACGTTAAAATAACTGCACTAGTTAATTGATACACACTTTTGTAATATTACACATTACACTTGGCGCCTTTCAGCAATGTTAGGTCTGAAACATAAAAGTAACTGGTAACTCTTTAGTGGCACGTTTTGCCGCACGCATTGTGTTTTCAAAAGCAACTACGAACAAGACACTACAAACGTATATATTTTGCAATTATGCTTCTGTACTCATCTGTAGCTGTATCCGTTCACATTTCTTGTTAGATTTGGTTCTATACGTTGTCCGACTCTCCACAGGATATCCTTACAACAAATTCCTAAGCATATAATTTAGCTACAAAAGGAGAAACTTTTACTAAAAGGAATGACGTAACAATATACAATTATAAACGATTGGTGGAACGGAACAACAGCGTCGCATGCCAATGACGAAAATATCTAACCAATGCTTGTTCGGTTGTCACACAAAGATTGGACTAGCATGTTTTCTTCATGTGAAGAAGCTGAGCCTGAAATTGTAACGGTGAAAATATTTGACGGCTGGGTCATTTTGAAGCCCTCATAATGAGAAGGGATTGTGACGTGCAGTACCAAAGTGGGCCGCGCTTTGCGTTCAAGTAAACCATTGAAGATTTTCCTTCCTAACAAGAAAACTGGTTTACTTAACTTTGTTTCAAATGTAAACTCACGAAGTCACTTTTATTATTTAACATAAATAAGGATGAAAAGTGGGTAGAAACACAAAAGTAGGAAGCTGCCTAAAAAAAGCATTCAAAGTGAGATATCGTAATTCGACTTGCGAGAGTTACGGTTTTTATCCCTCAGCTTGGTCATTTTTGTTTTATTACCCGGTTCCGGTAAGTTTAACAGCTGTTTAAAATGATTTGCTTGCGGTGTCTAGAACGCTGTTCACACCGTTGCTCGAAATAGCTTGTGTGCCTGCAACTGTGCGCGTTAATCTTTACACTAAGTAAAGAAGTACGGGTGCGATGTTAAGAATAGGTAACTTGATATGACGCTTAAGCGGTGGTAAATAAATGGATTATGCTGCTGTAATTTTATGACATAAGGTAACGGATTATTCGCATAAGTGTATTCGCAGAAGACTTAAGGAAACTTAGGTAAAAGAGAGCAACGTACCTGTGAAGCGCGGTTTGGCAAACAGGCAGAACAATGGAATATTTTGAGAAGTCCAACTATTTCAAGTGTAACGGCTGGTTACTGCTTTCGAGCATAAAGTGCCACGGGTATTTAAGTAGTACACTTAGCTTGGGATGCTGGTGGCACATTCAGTTTCACCTTAAGCAAATTTTAGGAACTGATCTGTTAGTGCGACCGCCGTAGTACGGCGACAGGTGGCTTGCGCCATACCATCCACAGTTTCATGCACACACGTAAAATACAGCGTAAAATCGAAAAAATGAAACTAAAAAGCAAGTGAATGGGAGCCACGGTTCATCAACGGATCCGGCCCACACTCCTTCAGTTTATACAGCAGCAACATTCCAGTCAGTCAAATTAGGGAGTCATGCATGCAAAACGTACAAAAGGCAGTGACTATGCCGTAGTCCGTTCCATACTCAAGCATGAAAGCATTTTTTGAGTCTAGAACGGCCACGAAGACTGCACCCATTATCCACAAGTAATGGCCTCCTGGAGCCAGGATACTCCAGCTAGCGATTTTTAGCTGGTAGGCATCTTGTCTACATTCACTTTAAGCACAAGCACAGTGGGGTTAGCAAAAGTTAAGACATTATGTGGAAGACAGCAAGCACACAAAATGGAGAGTAAATGCACGGCAGTACACTAAAACAGGGGGATTAGAAAATCATTAGGTCTGATCTAACGTAAATTTGCTCTTGGTCAGGAGTAAGTATAAGTTAACTGAAACTACGAAACGAGCAATGAAACCAATAGATGAAAACCACAGTGAAATAACAGAACTGAGCAACCAACGGTTACTCGGTTAAAGGTAACCTAGTTTGTCACGCAATCAGCGTATAAGTCACTCTAACCTAACTGTGGTGAAGGAGTCCACTAACTGCCATATAAACCTCACGACGAAGCGCGCACTGTGGTATTGTCACGTGCTTATAACCCTTTTGCTTCTGACTGTAGAGCGACATAAATCCTGTTGTTATGTGATTACAGGGCAGTCAGGATTATTCAGTTTCCTTGCTTTACTTGCTGCGCTTGTTTAAATGAAAACCTACTCAACAAATATGTCCGCTCATGGTGACGATAAACATGCAGCGACAGGAGCAGAAGCTATCCAGCGCAGAAATGGTAGCTAGTTTGTAGCAGTTTCATAGTGACTCATATTAAGCACAGATTAAATGAGCAATATTCGCGCGATGATGTGGCCCAGAAATTTGGTCTGCACCGCATAGCAATGGAACATCAACTTTCATAATATACTCGTTCGACAGCATAACAATTCGCTTTACGTGTTCTAATGGCTACAAGTTGACTGTGTCTAAATGGAAGTCGACGGCATCACAGTTAAATACCATTATTACATCTTCCTACATAAGATAGTTGGTGCTCATCTGCTCGCCAAAATTTCAGGCATGATGTGGCATAAACCTTCGTAGACGCGCTGCTGCTAACTCTATTGCGTTTGAAGGTGGACAACCATCTCCAACAAAAGTGAAACCGGTGGGTAGATTATTTCAGCGTGCGTAGATAGTATTAAAAACAAGCTATTTCCAAGAAAATGGAACTAACTTATTTTTCACCGTTGTTTCAATGAGTCCAATAATTTTATACGGTTACCAAACGTTACGACATGGAAATCTCCGTTAACATGTTTGGCCACTGGAGACCGGCTATTGTCGGATATGTTCACCTTATGAACATTCTACATTTGGCTCACCATCATACCTGTAATGCTCCAAATAAAATGTGTTCTTTACGTTTAATAGTGCTGAGTTCTATTTTTTCGTGCTTATTCCACTGAGTCCTTTCTCAAAACCTTAGATCCATACAACTTTTGGGTCCTTCTTCTAAAATGGGCATCCTCCATGCCATGATAATCTTGCCTAAATATATGAGAAGCGAATGGCCAGAAGACCTATAAGTGTCCAAAAATAGTGCTACGTGAATCTGAAGGCAGCTTATCACGGATAGGTTAGAGAAACCCGAAAAGCAGACTGTGCATCACATTAGGACAAAGGGACGCAAGTTTCCCAACTTGTTTAAGGTTATCATTTGATAGTAATTACTGCTGACTACGATAGTACGAGACACACAGTTTACTTTGGTTTAAGCGAAATGAGTTGCTGACAACTTCTACTATCGACATTGATAAGCTTTCCACGACGTTACATGGCCAAGTAAAAAATGCTTCCCACAGTGTTCTTTCGAAGATGATGAAAATTAGCTTTTCGAACCCCATCTTTATTCATTTTTAGCCCAGTTAGCTATGACAACTGGACAATTGCAAAATACCATTTTTCTGACGGAGGACTTTGTAGATAAGCTTAACTACTTCTTGTTTGTAGATCTAGAGATACTATAAAAAGATAAAATAACAAACAAGGCGAATCATTCATGCA
The DNA here is from genome assembly GCA_944474145.2 of Dicrocoelium dendriticum. NCBI lineage: Eukaryota > Metazoa > Platyhelminthes > Trematoda > Plagiorchiida > Dicrocoeliidae > Dicrocoelium > Dicrocoelium dendriticum. The sequence continues at coordinate 75,684,981 of OX104071.1, read as the reverse complement.
AAATAAACAAGTAAAAAGACTAATACAATGGTGATTGAACTAACATGATTTGGCGGCGTCCATATCCGGATTTGCCTGTTACTGTGACGCCCATGGGGACATTCACAGGACGCCTGCGCCTACCAAGGGAACCATGGGTGGCTTGCGCTGCACCACCCATATTTCCACCCACACACTCCATATCCGGTGTAAACCCGAAGGAATAAGACCGAGAGGCATGCGGATGGGAGCCACGTTTCATCAACGGAGCCGGCCCACACTCCTTCAACAAGCAGAACGGAAGCATCCGATCTAATTGGGAAATCATACACACCAGACGTACACGAGGCGGTGGCTGGACCGTAGCCCGTTCCACACAGGTTGCATGGAACCACTCTTTGAGCCTAGCACCTTCACGAGGACGGTGCATTCCGTCCCCTCCAGCGACGACCAACTGTCTCCTGGAGCCAGTATGGACGAGGTAGTGGGTAACAGACAGGTAGGCACCTTGTCAAAATTCACATCAAGCGCATCCACACCGGGGAGCTCAAGCAACATCTACTTCTGAAATGCAAGGTTACTCATCACGCAGGCAAACGTACCACATACGCCGCCTTATTGGCCTGGATTAGTAAATTGAATGCGAACATACTCATGATGCTTCTATTCCACATACTACAGTGCCTTCTGCGGCACCTGAGAAACCGCCCTTTTGAGTGGTTCACGGAATTCGCATCGATCAAATTTACCTCGCATTCGCAACAGCTGAAATCAACATGAGTTTGTCATAAAGTCACCTTCTTCATGTTCTGGTAATGTTATTTTCGGTTTGCTCGAATGTCGTTTTGCTGCACTAAGTTAGCCGGACAAAAGCGGTATGAATATCCTCGTCGAATTCATTCGGTATACATATATACATAGATTGGTGTTATCCGTATCCAATGGTAGTTCTAATACAACACATGCACATGCGTTTATCCAAATTGAAGCGTGAGTTGTCACAAACTGGATATTGAACTAACATAGTCCATCATATACACACAGTAAATCTAGTGTCTTCTACCGCGGAGGTTGGTGTTTAATACTTACGATCACGATTATCATACAACACGTAAATATGTACCAATTTAAATATTTCCAGTCACCTTTTTATCCAATCAATTGTTTGTACTATTCCAATGCAATTATGCTTGTCGCGCCTAACTGATCATGAGTTTTACGAAATTATATCGCGTTAGTAAGAAAAAATCACCTAATAAGTTAGTTGCATTCATCCGGTGACTAAGTTGCATGAAGACAGACTGTAAAGCATGTAGGTAACAGCGGATAATTAAGAAGGGTATGCATCATTACGCTGTCCACAAAACTTAGACAGCGAACGTAAAGCTGTACGCATATGTAGCAAGGACTGAAATAAAAAGCTGCAATGGTCATAGTGCAGGGTAAAGAAAACCCATCATGGGGTTAAAAGAAACTGTACAGAACAACTCAGGGCCTCGTTACATTTAGGCAGCTGGGTTTCAAGACTGTCAGAAAATTAGACAAATCAGTTGGGATTAGTACGTTACCATGTACTGCGGATAATTGGTCCTAGAAAATGCAAGTAAGAAAAATAAGAACAGAATGAATATCCTTTTCGGATAAAGAACATTGGTGAATATTTGTAGTTAGCCACTAAATATAGATGTCATTGCACCATACGCGCAACCGATCAAAGGCGTCAGTGGTTTGGAGCCGCCTGAAATAAAGAAACAAACCAGACATGCATAGTATGCTGTTATACAATGTCGAAATTTTTCCTCGTAGATGGGAGGAACTATGAGCGGTGAAACGTAACAGTCATTACCACATACGAAATAGAAAGATTTATGAGTGCGAAACAAAGATAAGATTGGGAGCCTGCGAAGAAGAATGGTCGAAGGTCTGCAGGCTGTCAGAAGTTAAGAAACAGGTCAGATATGACCAGTTTGCCTCTCCGTTACACTTTTGATAATATTAGACTAGTGTTCAACCGTGAAAATGGGTAGCCATACAGTTAACTCTAACGTTTTGCTTTTTGAGTAAAATGACAATGAAATCTTGTCGTTTACCAAGAGATAACAATTGCAAGATTTGTCCAAATCTGTCTCAAATTGAAACTTCCTAATAATTCTATCTATCACCACAGGAGTTGTTTCTTCTGCATTGTAACCCACAGCGCAATCAGCACTCCCCCTACACATGAAGTAAGGAAGCACGCTGCACAAGCGATGAATGTTAATTACATGGGTTCGATATATATATATATATATATATATATATATATATATATATATAATCATGGGCGTTCACCGTTCCGCGCTGCTTGTCGTTGGGAGGACTACGCTTGCATGCAAGCTTCTAAAAGTCAACAGTTATTCTTCCTTCATGAATGCCTGAGAAAGGACATTCTTCCGCGCAATATTAGCTACAAACCGCCGATTGATCCTCCACAAGCGTGGGTAACCGCTCGGCAATTTGGCAGGCGGATGGTACTACTGATGGTCACCGAGGCTCACAATCGACTCAAAAGCTATGAACGATGTCTGGACGAACATCGAGCTACCTGTCTTCAAATTAATGGACAACAACTAAGAGAACAAATTGATGCTGCAATAGAACGTCGGGCAACAAAACTAGGACAAAGAAACATACTGCACTTCTCGATAAGTTATCAAAACTGACCTCTGCTGAAGACAGAACTACTAGTGATGGCTGGATCAGAAATTTGTCTAAATGACAACTTAACGAATCGCAACATCACGTCCTCATCAAGGGACTAAAATATAACTTCAGAGATGCAGCAACTACAGGCTTTCTGGCAGCATTCGACAGCGCTCTACAATCCAATGGAGTTGAAGAAGAGACTCAAATTAAATAAGACATACTATTGTTCCAGCTATAATGCGCAAGATGCAATACAATACCCAAAGCAGACGAGAAAAACAGGCAATAAAACCTTGAGGTTTGACGAAGCGATCATTTTCCTGCCGACAGACAAGGGACGGATGACTGCTCTAATGGATTCAGCGGATTACACTGAGAAAGCTTTACGTCTCTTGAACGACCAAACCAGCTACAAGTGCATTGACATTGATCCAACCTCACAGCTGACAAACAAATTAAACAGAACATTGAAGCAACTTCAAGAAAAGAATCAAATCATGTAGGAGGAGAGCGAACGAATGAGAGCCTTTGACTGGACTCCTAAAGGTACACAAAATGATGCACCATTAAGACCGATCGTGCCACTACCAGGAACACCCAATTACCACTTGGTGAAAGAAATGTGGAGACGCCTCAAACATCTGACTTGTGGATCGCAAAATTCCAAAAGTAATGCCCAGAATTTTCTACGAAAGCTCAAAGACCTGAGAATAGATGATGATGAAACATTGATATCTTTCGACCTGACTGCCCTCTTTACGTCTGTCAACTTACAAGGGGCAACCATAGTCATCACAGAACGCCTGAACAGCAGTGAACAACTAATCGGGAATCTAACGACCGAAAACGTATGCAAGCTACTCCAGTTGTGTCTGTCAACCTACTTATCTTACAATGGGAAGATCTACGAACAATTGAAAGGCGCGCCAATTGGATCACCTATTTCGGGACTCATCGCAGAGATGGTAATGCAGAAACTGAAGAGAGTTGTATTCCCACACATTAATCCGAATCTGTGGGTCCGATAGGTTGACACTTTTGTGATCATCAAACGCAATCGTTACAGTCGTACAGCAACTATTGAACAACGCCAATGAAGACATCCGGTTTACGATGGAAATAGAGAAGGAAAACCAACTGCCTTTCCTGGATGTAATAGTAACCAGAACCATGGAAGTGAGGCTGCAAACCTCATTTTACAGAAAATGGATACACGCCGACCAAATGCTGAACTTTAACAGTAACCACCCGAAATGTCACAAAGTAAGCTGTGTGCGGACACTATTTGGTAGAGTGCAAACACACTACAATACAGCAGAGGCAAAGCCACAAGAAGCGAAGCATCTATTTAAAAGTTTCCAACTCAACGGATATCTGCGAAGCTTCATCCGAAGGTGTCTGAACCACAACAAACCAGATAGATAGTCTACACCAAGAACGGAGAGATGTGTTGTTTTATCTTATATGTAGAATATATCCAAGATGGCAGCAAGACGATTCAGACAACATCATCTCATCGTAGCACACAAACCAACCGTCACACTGAGGAAAAAGTTATCGAAACCGAAAGAGAAAAAGGCAGCTCATGAGCAAAGTAATGTTGTATACAGACTAAGTTGTAGAAATTGCGAAAAGGACTATGTTGGCAAAACAGGTGGAAAATTATCAACCCGATTACAAGCTCACAAAAGGGCATGCAAAAGACACTATGCATCATCGCTAGTCCCAGCACAAGTGGATAAAAAGGAACACAGCTTTGATTGGGCTAAAACAGAAGTCCTGGCACCAGGTGAAACAAGAAGAGAAAGAGGTTCCTGGAAGCGTGGTTCTCAACAAAACTCGATCAACATGCATATCGAGACTGACCCAGTTTACCATCCCCTCCGACGGACAGGACTTAAAGAAATTATGCAACGCAGCTTGAATAGGAATAACCCGAGCGACGGCTTTCCCCACGGGGTAATGGGTAGAGATCATGGGACACAGATGGAAGTCGTCACTTCCGAAAAGCCACTTGCACGCCGACCACGGATCAACAATTCAATCAGCGAGATTACACTCGACATATCAACGCGCTGATGATGTCGCCACACATGGTGGTGAAAGGTTTGCAAATAAATTTCCCAACTCAGTGAACAAATGAGCAACTGAACACAAGGAGACTTTCCTATCCTTTCAGTCCGTGCTAAATCCTGACCTAAGGTTAACTCCGTACAACTTAAAGAGAGTCGCCGCTGCTTTGACCGCCTGACTCCGGTGCTCTTATGTCTCCTGTTAACATCATACGTACGTCCAATCCTTGAATACGGTTTCCCTGCCTCCTATCCTTTCAGCAAGCGTTAATGTAACATGATTGAGAGACTTCGACAGCGCGGTGCTAAATTTATTTTTGAATTTCCTAACCTACTTTATTTCACTCGACTCCAACGCTTGAATTTCCCTTTTGGATTACCGCCGCCGAGTTGTAGATTTAATTTGCACGACATATCCTTAGATGAACTTTGGCGAGAGACCTGCAGTTCTTTCATCTCAGCGCTGGAACCTAGATTAGAGGTCACAAATGAATATTATTCAAACTGAGAAGGCTTCGAGTGCGGACCATTGTTGCTCTATCCACTCCGATGGTGAGTGACTGGAACCGCTTGCCCTAGATCTTCGTTAACGCACAAACGGAGGAATGTTTTGTGGCAATGTTGGATTCTTACCTACTGAATATGCCGGAATCTTGCTGCTTTCACTGCGACTTTGACGGCCTTATGTGGCTCTTCGTTTCGCAATGACCAATTCATCCCTGATATGAACCGGATGAATACGCCCTGCGGGTTTCTAGGACTAGAGTCGCTTTCGCTAACCTTCATCACCTGTGGCATCCTCGGGACCCCAGCATCCTCAAGGGAGGAGCGATTCCACTGTACGGCTGAGAGTTGACCTGTTCGCGGTTATCTGTCTGCAATCTACGCCGTCTGCGAAGCATTGCTGGCGTTCGATGGCAGCATCACATCAGTAATGAGGAAATCCGTGGATGAGCTTTCCAATCTAAGCAAATCCGACGATCGAGTGCAACATCCTTTCACTGCGAAGGCTTCGCTGGTTTGGGCATGTTCTCCGCATGTCTACCCAGTGGCTACCAAAACGTGCCCTATTTGTGAACGAAGGGGTGGGATGGAAGCGAGGGTAAAGAGGCAAGTGCAAAACCTGGATCAAAGGCTTTAAGGCGCAGAAGTCAAAGCTGGCCGTTGTTGAAGTTCCCGACTACCAGGTTGGGTACTAAAAGAACCCGAGCACATCTGGATGTAAAGTCTTCTGGATAAGGCCAGGGACCATACTCAACGGGACAATTGCTGTAAGATGCTTTATTTTCAATGGTCGTTTTCCCCTTCAGCCTATTTGTTCTCTTATTTGTTGTGGCACTCCTCTAATTGTAGCCATTAAATTTTTACTATACATTTACGTAGATGGATATATATATATATAGCTCGTAACCAATTTATTTTATACGTGCTTTTATTGAAGAGTTATGTCGCCGTATCTGTATGCATAATCTGATTTGTTTTATTTCATATGCTCGTTTCATGTGATTGGCTGTTGTTTGATATCCACGGCATGGCTGTGTCTGATGTGCATGTTGACAAGGTACCTACCTGTATCTTACCCACTACCTCGTTCATATGGCTCCAAGGGACAGTAGGTCGTTGCTAGAGAGGAAGGGGAGCATGGTCCTTGTGGCTGTGTTAGGATCAAAGAGTGGTTTCATGCACTCAGTGTAGAGCGGACCACGGTCTGGCCACCGCCTTGTGTGCGGTTGATTCCCAAATACAGCGTGCTTGTGTTTGCCTGTGAAGGAATGTGGGTCGGCTCCGTCGATGAAACCTGACTCCCATCCACATGCCTCCCGGTCTTATTCCCTCGGGTTTACACTGGATATGGGGTGTGTGCTTGGAGCTGTGGGTGGTGCAGCGCAAGCCATCCATGGTCCCTCTGTCGGCGCAGGCTTCCTGCGGCTTGCCCCAATGACAAGCAAATGCGAAACCGGATGCCGCCAACCATATATAAGATACAAGGGTAGCAAGAATTTTTTATGTGAATAACCTCAAAGCAATCATCTTTAAAACTTTTTATAGTCAAGTACAACCGAATTCATATAACTAGAAATTCCTTATCAAAATGAGGCTGTAAGCAATAAAATACCACCAGGAACTGACGTAAAGTGAGCAACCCAAATGTGCTAACAGTGGACACTAACAAATTGTTGAAAACTAATGTATGTCAATTTGATACGACAATCACTCAAATGCTTGCTGTTCGAGGCGAACAAATGTCACATTCGTTTATGCTTTGCGCTCTATCCGTCGAACTATATTGGCTTGAGTAACACTTATACCTAAATTTATTTTTACTCATCACGCATTTTCTGCCGTTTAGTTTCTGCTTCCACAAGTATTCATCTAAACTATCAAAAGAAAGGTTTGCTACAATCTTCCTTCTGCTTAGCATTTTCGTTCTAACCACCGTCTAAATATAGTCCCGGAAAGCGTTTTACCCTGAATTTTTAATGAGACCATAAGTATAAAAAGCCGGGGGTAATTGTATGGCTGTATTAAGAAAGATGGAATTGACAGTCGCCGATACGGTGTACTCCATCGACATGGAGCGCATGATGCTGTAGCACATGCGGTCGCTAGTGCTTGAGTCAGGCAGGCACACTGAATGACGAGCAAAGCCACTCGGGACCAGTATCGAAAAGAAGACCTGTTCTGCTGTATGGCTCGTCGCAATCCATCCAAAGTAGGTGTGCTTTAAATTGTCTTTCCAATCTGTCAGTAACCAATTTGCCAAGCTTTACCCAAAGTGACCCAGTGGCTTAAGGATAACGGTCACAAGTAACAACTCAATGGCCTCTGGTTCGATGCCTGCTATCTCTGTCTGATGATAGGAAATAACCACGAAACGCGTCATGGAGTGCAGTGTTTTCTGTCGGGGAACACGCATTTGCTTCTGCTTCCGCTTCTATGGTCCTGGTGATCGAATTGCCAAGGTTCACTTATATAGGAATTGCGGTACCCTTTCGGATTGCTCATCGCAATCCATCCAAACTATGTGTACTTCAAAGTTATTCTGCAATCTGTCATTAACCGTGGTGCCAAGCTTACTTGGTATCGACCCGGTGGCTGAAGGTTAGCGGTCACGGTTAACATGCCAATGGTCGCACTTTTGATGCCTTCTATCCTTCTCTGATGCGTGGAGTCATTCTTGGTACACGTCATGGAGTGCAGTATTTGCAGGCATCAAACAATTAGCTTTTGCTTCATCATGCTCGGTCTTTGTGATCGAATGAATTTTTCACAGTTTTTCATTAATTTACTTTGAAAGTCACTATCACCTTAGTATCCCAGCAAGGCTTACCAGCATCTCATTAAAAGGCATTCAGTGCTGGGCCTGTACGCTTTCTTTAGTCCACATGACTCTTCTTAAGCATATTGGGAATGCATTTTTATCCACTTGTACTCGCATATTTGTAACATCTTTAACGTCTTTTTACTTTCCTGCAAAAGAGCATCATGGCACACTATGTGCTTGACATAGCCATAATTTGCTGTCTTACCCTAGAAATCTTGGACGACTTATTTATTCTACTTGTCGAAGCGAATTAGCCATGCATATACTGACACTATATATACATATACATATACATATACTGACACCCCATATCCAGTGCAAAACCAAAGGAATAAGACCAGGAGGCATGCGGATGGGAGCCACGTTTCGTAAACAGAGCCGGCCCACACTCCTTCACAGGCAAACACAAGCACGCTGTATTTGGGAATCAAACTCACACAAGGCGGTGGCTGGACCGTGGTCCCCTCCACACTGAGTGCATGGAAACACTCTTTGATCCTAACACGGCCAAAAGGACCGTGCACCCCGTCCCCTCCAGCAACGACCAACTGTCTCGTTGAACCATTATGATGGTACCATCATGTATACTCGCAAGTCTCAGCGTATCTCGATGAGGAAGGACACCAAGTTAAATTAGACAAAACAGCATTTCTGGTGCACGGTTGGTCAAGAAATTGCATGGAATTCCTCGAGGCGTGGTTCTCTAAGGAGAATTCACTGAAGCTCCGCACTGACCTCGATTCCGTGTACCTACTGTTGAGAAAACGTGAAACTGGACTGCCGAAAATCGAAGGAGCAAAGGTCAAGGGACACAGATCGACAAGGTTAATTGCAAACGCTGCTTCCCGACGACACTTTCCATGTGGTTTCCCTCTGCGAAGCAGTGCACTGAAGATGCCACTAAGGGAAGTTGTGAAACGTTTGACATTAAATTACTCAGATCGGACAACGAATCAAAACTTCGTCTATCAACCCGAGCTAGAGATATTCCGAATCATTGCATGTCTGAGGTTACTTTCACATATCAACGGTAGATAGTATGCATCGAACCAGGGTCCATTGGGATGTTAGTTTGAGCACCACTCGCCCGCTTCCGGATCCCCACGCACAAATCTTCCCACATGGGTTAATGACATATTTGAACGTCAAATCGCAATAAATCTTGTGTGGGTGGATTACGAAGGGCAGTCAGAAAGTGGACAGCGGTACTCACTGAAGGGAACCTCGGTCATTCTATCAGCACGATAGTAGCTGATGAAGGAGAAGGAATATTATGTCGCCCGCCTGAAAACACAGCAATCCATGGATCGTTTCAAGGTTATTTTCATCTCATCAGATATATATAGCACGCATCTAACCCGGGACCATTAGGATGCTAATTGTGACCGCTATCCATCAGCCACCAATTCACGATCAGTAAAGCTTATCAAAACGGAACAACAATAGGTCCGCTTCAGCCAATTTAATGCAGAAGTGAGCAGACATACGTCGCGAAATGGCAACATGTAGATTGTTCTCATTAGCGGCAAACACAATACATGTGGAATACATAGATATATAACGGGAATAATTGGAACAACAAGCAAAATGTCAAAGTCAAGACCACAGTAAACTAATTGATTGCTTCTATTGTGTCTGTGTACGTAATACAGATTGATAAGCGCTAATTAACAAAGCCCCACTAATTACCAAAATTATCGGAGGGTTGCTGCGTAATAACATCTTGCACGTGTTGCCAAGAGGTGCTGAGTGATAGATGATGCTGGGCTCCGGTTCATCCTCGGACCCACTACGTTTGTCGCGTCATCAGTTGTTCCAACCACCTCGGCACATGTTCACCTACCCTCTGAGCTAACTGGCGATTAGTCCTGCCTATGTAAATGTCACCGCAACGGCAGGTGAACTGGTAAATGACGTGAGAGGCCGAACCGACTGATGAGTTATTCGGCCGGTCATGAAGGACAGGACTTCACATTGTATATATGAGTCTCATCTTGGCGGTCGCGTAGGTGAGCGTAAGGGTGCACCGGAGTTTATGTCCGATAACATTTGATACCTGGTGGCCTTTGAACGGCAAAATCAAATAAAGATTCATTTTCTCTTCAGTTACCACCGGTATTATCTCCTTGGGAGGCCTGCTATGGATCTGAATGAACTTTGGCTTGTGTCTATCTGTCTATGTATTTCGCTTGTATTGTGTTTTTGCGACTGATGAGTGCAGTCGAAATGTTGACACATGGCAACATATATCATTTCACTGCTCTAACGAAATGAGTGCAAGGGACCCACTGTTTTACCTTTCTGAAAAGACTCCTCGCTACAGTTACGGAGGCATTAGATCGATTGTTATCCCTGCGCTGCATGTTACGTATGGAACGTACTCGGACAGGAATTATGAAGGATATATTCGTTCATGCTGTTTTCCGCGTCGGCGCACATCGAAGCCTGTCTGGAACGAGAAGGAAAACTCCACAAGGCCCAAAATCCTTCGCAAGCATGCTCAAATTGTTATCCTTGGTATGCTGGTTTAAATTTGAGGCCTTTTTGTTGAAATTATCTATTGCAAGAGAAAGAAAACAGTCCGCAGTCTGCAAGGTTCCCTTGTAAAATCTCCAAATGCTACTTTCTCTACTGAGTACTTAAAGTACCTAACAATCTGTTATCTGTTGAGCTCACACGCACACGATTGGAAGTTCTCTCAGTTGGACTAAAATACTGATTGCAATAGCAATGGATAAGCACAACACAGATTAACAGTTTGAGTATCTAAATGAACAGTTCAGTGACCACACGTCAAAATCAATGGAAGATGAGGGGTGGTTCCGAGCAAAGTTATTAGATATTGCGAATCAATACTTTTACGTGCCCGTTAGCTAGAGATGCTGTCTGAAAGTCGAACACTATGTGGCGATCAAAGTGTTTATTTAAATGGGACACATAATGTTTCTGCAGCCGGATAAGGGATCAGGCATGTTGAAAGTGAACCGACCTGAGTAAATTTCAATGAAGGAATCTATTTTAGGGGACAGACGGAAGTTCTAATTGGACAAGACACCAGAAAACAGCATCATAGTCGAGAAGCAAGTGGCAAGGCAATTGCGGGTTCTCTTACTACATGGTTAAATCAATGACTGGCAATACAGGCGATTGAAACCGACTGGCATTCAGACACCCAGAATGAAGAGCGCTTCCATAATAACACAATGCAGCTTACCCACTGTGCCGTATTATCCGTATGAACAACTAACCGTATCACAACGTTGAGCGTGGGCTAGGGAAAAGGTTTCAGCCGGTACGCAAATTCCTGACCACGTATTGTCTAAAGGACACTTTTTAATTAGTCGAGACACTGGAACACTCCTCGCTGGGTACGGAGCAAATGTACTCAACAGGTGTCGACTCCATATACACAAACGTGCCTCTACATGGACGGTTGACAATTTGTGTGATTTCATCAGTCTTCGCCTTTTTACTGCGCTTTTCCAATTACTAAACGGAACGAACTGTTTCAAATTTCATCATGAGTCAACACATGTCTGTTGGACTGACTCTGAAGTATTTGAGGCATATAATCCTATTATGCACGGCAAATATACGGTTCGAGTTTGAGGGATCACTTATAAACAGATCGATGTCATCGCCATGGGTGGCCCTCTGGGACCAGTAATAGCAGACTTCATTCTAGGCTTGATAGGGACGAAAGTTACTGCCAGAATTGAGGAAGCTCAGTTGTAAAAGCGATATATGGATGACATTCTGGTCTTCACCAGAAATGAACAATTTGCGCGGATGTTGCCAGTTATGAATTCAATTCATGCAAGTCTATCGGTGTCCCATAATTTGGAGCAACACGATAGCTTTCCATTTTTGGATGTACTCCTTAAGAGACGGACAGGTGGTACACTAGATTGCACGATGCATCCCGAGGGAAATTGAAGTGGGCACGATGTTCACTTTTCCAGATTTGCCCAGGTTGCATACAAACATGGTCTAGTGAAAACATTCTACAGAGCCAGACGGATACGTAGTACCGAAATGATGCAACCTGATGAAACTTTTTTTGTACAGAACCTTAGTGTCAACTACGTATTCTGAGAAGCTCATACAAATCTATAGCAGGCCTCCCAAGGAGATAATACCGGTGGTAACTGAAGAGAAAATGAATCTTTATTTGATTTTGCCGTTCAAAGGCCACCAGGTATCAAATGTTATCGGACATAAACTCCGGTGCACCCTTACGCTCACCTACGCGACCGTCAAGATGAGACTCATATATACAATGTGAAGTCCTGTCCTTCATGACCGGCCGAATAACTCATCAGTCGGTTCGGACTCTCACGTCATTTACCAGTTCACCTGCCGTTGCGGTGACATTTACATAGGCAGGACTAATCGCCAGTTAGCTCAGAGGGTAGGTGAACATGTGCCGAGGTGGTTGGAACAACTGATGACGCGACAAACGTAGTGGGTCCGAGGATGAACCGGAGCCCAGCATCATCTATCACTAAGCACCTCTTGGCAACACGTGCAAGATGTTAATACGCAACAACACTCCGATAATTTTGGTAATTAGTGGGGCTTTGTTAATTAGCGCTTATCAACCTGTATTACGTACACAGACACAATAGAAGCAATCAATTAGTTTACTGTGGTCTTGACTTTGACATTTTGCTTGTTGTTCCAATTATTCCCGTTATATATCTATGTATTCCACATGTATTGTGTTTGCCGCTAATGAGAACAATCTACATGTTGCCATTTCGCAACAAATATCCTCTCACTCGTCTTACGAAAGAACGGTTTTTGCAGATTGGAGGATCAGTTTGAAGTACATGTTTTCTGAATGGATTGTGACGAGCAATGTCAACGTGTTCCGCGGTTCCCTTTAAAATAATCCTTCAACATTCGATCACTATGACCCTACTTGATGAAAGAGGCAACTTGTGTGTTTCCCGCCTGAAAAACACTGCGACCAATGACGCGATTCAAGATTTTTCCTCTCGTCAAACTGAGATACCTGGCATCGAACCCGAGACTAGCTTAATGTTAATTGTGACCTCTGACCCTCATCCACCGGGTCTTTACGGGCAAAGCTTGCCACAACCGTTTAGTATAGATTCGGGTGTCAGTTTGAAATGCACGCTGAGTGGATATATTCCGATGCGTCACCACAAAGTGGGCAGAAATTCGCATTGAATAAAACTTGGCTATTCGATCACTATGATCGTAGATGATGAAACAGAAAATATTGGATGTTGTTTGCCTGAAGTAACTGCACCCAGTTACGCGCTACAACTTTGTTTCCTCTCATTATATAGCGATAACAGGAATCGAACGCAGGACTATTTTGATGTTATTTGTAACCAATACCTCTCTTCCACCGGTTCACGACACGCAAAGATTGGCAAAACGGTTAATAAGAGATTGAAGGGTCAATTTGGATTATATGTTTGTAGATAAATTACGACGCGCAACCTTAAATTTGACCGCGATTCCCATTGAAGGAAGTCTTGGCTATTTGGTCGCTTGGACGGTAGCTAATGAAGCATAAGCAATTATTTTGTTTCTCAAGGTAACCACTGCACTCCATGACGTGATTAAAGGTTGTATCCTCTCATCAGGTGGCAATCGCAGGCGTCGAACCCGGGACCATTTGTATGTTAGTTTTGACTGCTACCTCTCAGCCATTGGGTCCCGAAGGAATGGTATACTTCTCGGTAGCCTGAGTCACGTAGGTGAATTCCTTCAGTCGCAAAGGTGCAACAGTGCACCCACAAAAGTTCATAAAAGTATAATAGCTGTTAAGCGGACGAAACCTTAAGACAAAAGAAATATTCCACAAGTTACTTAAGCCTTGTAGAAAGTTATTGTTCGCTGGCGGTTGGGTAAAATTTAACATAGCAGGATATGAATTCAAGTGAACTATTCGATGAAGTCATGGTGTCATCAAACGCGTCTAATTCGCACGAACCATTTCTTCTATTCTGTGATATGTTTGATCGCAATCAGATATTTTGTCCCCAGAAAGGATTGTCCTATCCAAAGTATATTTGCAGTTTTCTCCCTCGTCTGCTTTAATCCCGTCGTAGAACTCAGGGATTGCCAAGCACAAATGAAAACGGAACAGAAGAAAATTACTAGAGTGCACCAGGTTTTTAAGTTATAGTAATATAAACGGAAAGCAAATTTTTGATAATTCTAATATTGATTTCTCAACTGCGCTTTTTAGCAACATTTAGCGCCCCAGTATAATATTAATGGCGCACAGGTATTAATAGTTTACTGTTAAATAATTGCTTTTTCGTCGTGAAGAAATAATAGGGTTGCTCTTCTTTCCTCGGTAGGGCGTCTTCCGTGCATTAACAAAATAATGTCTCACAAACTAAAGTATATGTATATTTTTGCTTGCTTATTGGTCACAACTGTGTTAGTTTTGCCACAGTACTGTAGCTTTTTTGTTAATTATTATTTGTGTATCTTTTTATTTCGATTTTGCTCCAAGGCTTAAATGCATACACTGTTTAAAATATATGTGTGAAAATCGATGAGTTTCTTGTTTGCTTCTTATGCGAATGTCATAGTATGCAAAATAATGCCCTAGCATCAACTGTGTCTTTCAGTTTGGATAATTGAGACATCAAAGTTCATTTAGATGCCGTCCGGGCGTGATTAAAATAAGTTTTCATCAGTACCACAGAGTTAGAGCTTGTCTTCCAAATTTTCAACTTTACAACATTTTCGTACGTCTTGAAGCGCATTGGATGCGTACACTCCTTAACACTCGTGGGCAATTAATTCCAAATATTTATATCAAATACCAAGAAAAAACATGTGTGCATCTTTCTTGGTTTTTAATGGTATAATCGTGCTATTGTTATTGTGTAAGTTAAGTTTTGACCCGATGCTTAGCTGCAAGCCTGGGTGTGCATTATATGCTATTTTTAAATGAGTTTATGTAAAAAGCAAAGGTTATGATTCATGTGACGCAACCAAAGAGGTTCGACTTTGAGATGAATGCATCGCTCTTTATAAGTCATATCCTGATTTCCATTGAGGAGCCTCTTGGTCATGTGTCTCTGGGTTTTTCCAGTAGGAGCTGGTCGGATTTCTATAGGTTGCTACGTTTGAATGTGAAATATTCCATTTACGGATAGATGCACATTCGGTAGAGTTCTAATCTTGCTTCAGCAGTGTAATAGTGCCGGTTTATGGAACAGGCGGTGGCGCTTTAGCTACACTAAAAGGTATTGGTTCGGTAAAGTGTAAACTTTGGAATCACGCAACCCTAGATTCATCACTGAGGTGCTCGTTTTGATAACTGTGTTATTAATAATTAAAGCCTCGGAAGGTGTGATGCCCTGATAATTAATGACGTTAGATGTTTCGGCTGAGGACGGAATCTACCAATAATGACACCAAGAAACTAAAGCTGCTTTGTCCTAGCGGATGTTGTCTAGTTCATTTACTAGGTCATTCGTTCGAAAGAGGTGGATGATTTTTACGTCATTTGCAAAAAGAAAGGAGCGACGTGGATTAACACGTCACATAGTGGATTTGCGTTTAGTAGGAAAAGGAGCGAACGTAGTATGCTACCTTGAACAATACCAATTTTAAAGTCTATGACAGTTAATGTACCCTTTCCTATTTTGCCAGATTGCGTACGTTGCTTAAAATAAGAGCGAACCTAATTTAGCAGCGGCTGTCATACGCCATATTTTCTAACCTTATTCATTAGACGCCGAGGAGGAATTCGATCAAATGTATTTTGCATATTACCATAGAAAAAGCTTAGTACCACCTTGTCAGAATCCATGACGTCGGTGATGAGTTCAAAAAGGCTACTTGGCATGTCACACAGGATCGTGCTCTAAGAAACTCATGCTGAGACTTATGGATGATTACTTCCTTGTGGATAACCTAAAGTTACCTTTTTCACTAGTTTCTCCAACAAACGGGATAAAATGGAGGTGCGGTTTATCGGGCGGAAGTAGAAAACATCTTGCATCGATCCACCTTTATGACATGGCGCAATAATGGAGCGTTTCCAAGCTTTAGAGTACTCAACAGGCGACCTAGATTAGGTAAATATTTTCAGGAGAAAAAGGGGAATATCTTCATTAGCACTTTTAATTAAAATCGGTGATATTCCACCTGGTCCAGGGTATAAAGACGGCATGATTGATGCTATTAGAAACCGTATACTTTCAAGGTTAAAACTGAACAACGTTAAGTGTTTCGTTAACCACTCTTAACGGCTCCATGGTCATAGGTTCAATCTCTGTAGTGTACAGGAATACAAGTTTTTTCAGTATTTTACAACTTTGGATTTCCCCGTTGTATTAACCTTCGAAACATTCACTTGTTTTACAAAATGCCCCTCTGTTGACCTAAATTGCTTCGCTGAGTATCTTGCTGCACCGTTTCTCGATCTGGTTGATACGCTCCCTATTGTTGTAGCATGCGCAATACTCGTTGGGTTCAGTCGCCTCCAATTTCTATACGGTCCCGTATTTGACAAGTCGCTTACGTGTCATTGATTATCGACTAGTATCCCAAGAGCTACACAACAGTTGGCGTACCCGGTCCAGAACACGCCGTCCACCATTGAGAAAGTTTCACTCTGGTGAGCTCGTTCCATTGATTTTGTGTTTCATTACTTGTGACCACATTGTTTTCGCACTTGCCACACTTTGATTCGCTTTTTAGAATGAATGCTATAGAGGATAATTCATATCCATACGCGATTAGCGTCGTAAATGCTCTCCTGGTCAATACAATTGCGTCAGCCCCTCCACCTTTTTGAGAGAATGAAACTTTGTTATGGCTTTTGCACTTAAAATCTATATTTTACCTTCATGGGGATTTTTCTGATTTCGCAGTGTATGATCAGTTTAAACCTCGTGTTTCTCTGAGTACACCCTTGCAGGTGAGAGACATCAAATTCGGTCTCATCCTGTAATCAAGCACGAGACCTTTAAACAGGCTATCATTCAGCGTAACACGCTTTTTGACAAGGTCCGTCTGCAACAACTAGTTAGTGATCTGTAACTATGAGATAGGGTGCCCTCTGCCTCATTGTGCGGAACGCAACTGAACGTCGGCAAGTCCAGCAGAAATGTAGGGATTCTCCACGAGCTGTGTATGTAACGCCTTCCTGAACTCACTCAGGTTATCCTTGCAGTAGCAAGTGACTTCAAGCACATCCTTTGCAGATGTAGCAGACTGCGTCAACGAACGGCACCAGCCAGAGACTGAAACCAAAACGCCTAAGCAGCTTTGTGCTGATTCCACCACACCGACACCCACGACTAGCCAGCAGTCGGCAACAGATACATTATCATCGCAGATAGCGTCGCTTCAGCGCCAGATCGAGGAGCACATTTTAAATCATAAGCGCCGCAGCCACTCTGGATCATCGCCCCGTCAGACAAACCTGAGGCCCCAGCTTAATGCTTCAGCCATTCGCAGTTCCTTAATAAAGCCCGTAGCTGCGCACGGCCATGTAGCTACTCCGCTACTGATGATCCGTCACGCCGACCTGTAATGACAACGAACGACCGCTGCAATGCCAAGACTCGTTTCATTTACATTAGGCATTATGATTCCGGGACCCAGTTCTGAGTTGATACAGGGGCGGTAGTCAGCGTCATTCTTCCTATGCCAGGTGAGTCCACCGCTGCTTTGTCGAGAAGCCTAAATGTCGCTAATGGCACGCCAATAGCCACGTACGGTCATCGGTCGCTTACTCTGGACCTACGTCTTCGGCGCATGGTTCGCTGGGTATTCACAGTCGCTGCAGTCCCCTTTGCCATCATCGGCATTGACTTCCTCATGCAGTTCCACTAATTAGTTGATTCGAAACGCCAGATGATAATCGACACCGAAACGAAACTCAGTGTATCTGGCATCTCCGCCCATATCGCATCCATAACACAGGTCTACACTTTTCCCCGGTCCTCGCCAGACTACGCCAACTTCTTTTCCTAGTATTCAAAGCTCGTTCAGCCAATGAAAGCATCTTTGCCCATGGCATACTAAGTCACACACGACATAAGGAAGAATTACTCACCCGTGTCATGTCGTCTACGCCGACTATCGCCCGAGAAACTGAAAGAGGCTACGGCGGAGTTTGAGCACATGTTCGAATTCGGAATAATCCGCCCTTCAACCAGCTCTTGGTCCTCGCCCCTGCAGAAGCTATCCAAGAAAGCTGGTGCCTTCGCCTTTGCGGTGATTATCGCGCACTCAATCGGCTAACCGTCCCAGATAGGTATCCCATCTCACACATGCAACACCTAACCGCATGCTTCATATGCAAGAAGATCTTCAGCAAGATCCTAGCACCAGATACCTGTAGAAGAATATGACATCCCTAAAACATCCGCTATCACTCCTTTTGGCTTATTTAAATTTTTCAGAATGCTATTTGGACTGCGCAACGCCGCACAAACCTTCTAGCGCTTCATCCACGAGGTCACTCGTTACCTAGAGTTCGCTTATTTCTACCTCGATGATATTTTAGTAGTTAGTTCCTCTGAACAAAAGCACTTCGACCAATTTCAAACTGACTTTCAGAGCTTGACACAACATGACATCGCAGTCAACCTGACTAAGTACGAACACGGCAGCACAACGGTGGAATTTCTAGGCCACCTGGTTTCCTCTTCTGGTATGGAAGTGCCTCCTGTTAAGATCCAGTCAATAAAGAACTTCCCAGCTCCAACTTCGTTCAAGCATCTCCGTCGATTTTGTGGTTTAGTCAGCTACTATTATCACTTCATGCCTGGATGAGTTTAAATCATGCAGCTACTGACTGACCTACTGAGAGGGAATGAAAGTAAGTTCGCTTTCCCCGACACAACACAAATAGCCTTCGCCGGGCTCAGGGATACTACCTCCAACATAGCCCTCCAAGCTCATTCCGAATCGACTGCACTCCTTACTATTACGACTGATGCCTCAGACTTCGTGGTAGGAGATGTCCTCCAAAAACACTTTGGTGGTCAGTGGTAACCACTGGAGTTCTTCTCCAAACGCCTGCAGTCAGCGGAATTCCGCTCCAGTATGTTTGGCGGAGCACTGGACGCTATTTACCTATCAATTTGTCTCTTCCGACACACACTCCTAGACCGCGCTTTAACGGTCTACACTGACTACAAGCCCCACATCTTCGTCTTCAACTCTGCGTGCGACAAATATTCACCCAATGAAACAAGACACTTAGAATTTGTCACGCAGTTCACTGCTGACATACGTCATGTCTCAGATATCTACAATCCCGTCACCGATGCTCTCTCATGCGGCAACCTCAGTCTTCAGTCTTTGTCTGCAGTCGGCCTTGCCGCCATAGCATCAGCCGGGCTCTTGCTGAAGGGGTAACACGAACTCTACAGTCAACTTCGCTGCATGTGCAACCTGTTCCTCTCCAACCCACGGATGGAATCATCCCCTGTCACACTTCCACAGTTTGTCCATCGTGCTCGTCTCCTTCAGACACACAGTCCTTAATTCACTGCACTCACTATCACATCCCGGTATCCGTGCACCTTTGAGACTAGTCACCGGACGTTTCCTTTGGCCACGCGTAAACAAATGTGTTAGTACCTGCGCTCGCGCCTGCCTTCAGTGCCAGCGCTCTAAAATACATCGTCACACCCACAGTCCTCCTGGCTCATTTCCCCCCACGGACTCTCGGTTCTCGCATGTACACTTAGACCTGATAGGTTAGTTGCCTCCTTCACGCAGATTCTTATAGATTTTTTTATGTGTCGACCGCTTCCCTAGGTGGCCAGAAGCCATTCCCGTAAAAGACTGCACAGCTAATACCGTTATCCGAACCCTCTTAGATAGGTGGGTCTCGCAATAAGGATGCCCATCCACTATTACAACTGACCAAGGAACACATTTCGTAATTACACAATCTGATACGTTCTGTAACTTGTGAGTCTGCCGTCGCACTGATACCACAGCGTTTCACCCATCAAGCAACGAGTCAGTTGAACACTTGCATAGACAGCTTAAAGCCCCGCAAGTCGCCTCCTCCGACTCTAGCTGGAGCGAAAACATTCCCCTCGTACTCTTAGGCATTCGCAGCAGCATCAAAAATGACTTGCAATTTACACCAGCAGAGCTGATTTACGACACAACCCTAAATTTGTCAGGTGAATTCGTTTCGCCTCCCGCATCGTCGGGTACGCCTCCGCCTAACTTTGCGTCCTTCCCAGATCAACGCATGCGTTCACTACACCCGGCTTCGCTCGTGAGCAGACTAGAGATGTGGAAATGCACAACTGATTCTATACCTGTACTGACGTCTTCCTCTGCACCAACGCAGTGTTGCCTCCTCTCCACCCTTCTTACACTGGCCCTTTCAGTGTCATGCAACGTACTCCGAAGAATTTCACTTTAGTCCAGAATGGTCACCGAACAACTGTGTCCATCGACCGACTCAAAAGGGCATTCTTTGCTAAATGCCTTACAACATATCCTGATGCTATCACACAAGCACTCGCACCTGCGGTGACTTCCCGAGCACTGGAAATCCCGAAACCCTCAGTTCCCCTTGACTCTCAACCTACTCCGCCTCAACCCCAGGCAACCGACTGGCAGACAGGTCAAACATCCGGTCCGCTTTACAGATTTTGTAAACGTTTCCTATTCCCATTAACACGCCTCTTATGGCTGTAGTGCTAAGCGTGCGTCTCGTTCAGAAACGTTTTGCGAACTAGACAAAAATGCTCAAAACCTTTTGAAAACCTAAAAATTGTATTTGTTGTTATCATGCACGCCATGTTTCCTTTCCGGGGTCAAGCCACTTTTCCGACCCCTAACCACCGTCCCTGAGTTCTACCTTGCAATAACACACTCGCCGCAACTGCCAAGGCAAACCTAGAATGACTCGCCAACCGGCTCAACGCATCCCCTGGGTGACTCGCCAGACGATCCAAGGCCCCCTTCCTACACCAAGGAACAGTCCGTCGCCCTCGGTCGTAGACGGCCACGAATTGGTTGGTCCCCAAACGCCTGGCCAGGTGTTGTGGACCAGGACGCCTGTATGTCTTCGTGGGACGAGGACCCCCGGACTTCTTCGTGGAATGAGGACCGTGGACTGGAGTGCGGTGGGGGAGTGGCACCGCCAAAGCGCACTGTCATGTCGGCCTCTTTCCTGGACTAGGCAGTTTCCCTTGCAGTCTGACCAGGCCGCCCCGACAGCCCACCGATAATGCACTCTGGTCTACGTGATCATCATAATTAATAAATAATAGTAGCCTGTACCCAGCGAACCCTGCTACACACCCACCTTGAAAGCCCTTGTTCAAGCCCATGCAACTATTCGCATCCAGTCTCACCTCCGTTTTCCTCTAGTAACTGCTTCAGCGAGGCTTCTATTCCTCTGCCTTGTTGTGTACCGAAAAACGCGTTTCTCAGTATTATACAACCTTGGGTTTACCGCTGTTTTAAACTTCATAACGTCCACTTGTTTTACTGAATGCACATCTGTCGATACAAACTGTTTCTGTGAGTATCTTGCTGCACCATTTCTCGCTCTGGTTGACGCGCTTCCTATTGTTGTAGCCTGCACAATACACGGGTTCAGTCGCCTCCAACTTCTATACTGTCCAGTATTTGACAGGTCGCTTACGTGTCATTGACTAATGACTATACTATCCCAGGCCCCACCCAGCATTTCTATACAAAGTGATTCCATGAAATACGAGTTAAACAGTTCACACATTTTAAGTAATAGGGGGATTTATTAGGTTTTTGTGTGGATCAGTCGCAGTTAGACACAGGCAGACAGCCACCACACATCCAGGAAAGCGCTGGGCGGTCGTTTTGTTTTATTGGGACTCGTCAGTAGCGTGTACCTGCCGAATCCTGCCGGATTCGAACCCACGACCTTACTATTGTAAGTCAGCGTCTTATGTCACAGAGACATAGACTACGGTAGCGGACCACCGTGACTGATATGTAACTGCGATATAGCGCGTCTCATCCCCCACTGTCTTGTTTGTTATGAATGTGCAGCGGACAGGGCTGGCACCCAAAGCAACGACTTCCATTGCACACACACATTATTCGTGGGTCACTGCTAGTACTGTCGCCTTTAGTTTTTATTCTAAATATCTTAGGAAGGTCCATCGAGGTTCTACGGCGTAGTAAACCACTGATCGCAACACATTTGATCCTGCACTATAGCGCACTGCGTTCTTGTCCCATCTGATGTAGCTGAATTCGGTTTGATATTTTTAGAGCCAAACCATTCGCCCTCATTACATAAGTAAAATTTAGAGTACTACAGTCTTTCCTCTGCAGCTTTCGTATTTTCTTGTGGGTTCGACTGTAAAATCTGCACCCTAGAGTTTCTCCATTCGACCATGGCACATGAGCTGTTAAACCCAAGACAGATAACAACAGTGCAGAATATTTGGTTGGTTCATCTATGACGTCAGTAAGAAAGTATTCATTCTAGTTTCTTGTTCTCAAGAACGTTGAAAGTGCAGTCCAATTTATAGGGTACTACGGACGACAAAGCACCACCTGATTATGGTTAATTGTCCGTGTAGGTCTGCACTCCAACCGTATTGAGCAATGAACTACCCTGTGATCACTTTCAGGGAACTCAATGATCACTACTGCTTTCAGATCTGGGATATTCAAAGTGAGAAGCACATACAAAATATGTTCCTCTCTAGTCGGTGAAGAAAATTGCTGAATCCATCCACCCGTTTGTACAGGCGAGTAGACTAGCTTACGTTGCTGGTGCGATTGGTGTAAACCAGTGGTATTCTGGCATGTTCAAATCCCCGGCGATCAGTTTACAATCGAACGGGAAATGCGATGTTTTTCTGATAGCCTCGAAAGCTCGTTATCATTAGTGGAAAAACTATCGGGCGCCCTATAGATACAGTAAAGAAACAACGATAACCATTGGGTTTCAGCAGAAACCTAGGCTTAAAATTCTACTGCATAAAGGTTCTGAGTCTAACAGGCAGAGATTGAGAAGGCCTCCTTTATATATCTAACGCAACTTCCACCTCTTTTGTGTGTGCAACATTGCGTAAAGAGACCGTAGCCATAGAGAGAAGACTCGTCACAATTATACTGTCTGAACCAGGTTCTGATGATGAAAATCATATATAATTTGGACATGCATATCAAAGAGCAAATTATATGCAACTTGTTATTTAGCGACCAAGCATTAATAATCAGCAGTGAAATCATATTACTAGAGTCTTTAAGCCTCAACGCCGAAGTGAAAATTGCGCTGTATGGAGATGTAACTTTAAATGTAGGATAGCGGTGAGCAAAGGCAGGGATTAAAAGCTGATTACGGGCCACAACATTTACAAGGGAATCTGCTTGTCTCGACACAAGCTGCAATGGGATTTAAAAAATGCACCGCAGGTTGATCATGAGCGGATGATAGCGAATGAAATGAAGAGAAGTCTACAGCGGAAATGTCAAGAGAGAAATGGTGCAAGACTGGTGAACAAGCCGCCAGCTCAAGGAAAGGAGCAGATACAGCGTGAATATCGGAGTCAGATGAAAAGCTCAAAATTGGGGAAGAAAATGAAATCTGTTTGAAAGAAGTGGCTAATCCGATTTGCTCACAACTGGCCACCGCAGTGCGAAGGGTGATTTGGTCACCTGAGCTCAGCGTAATAGGGCTGTGTAACGGTTGATGCGCTTTGGAAGCCGTTTAGTTTCCAGCGATTGTGGCTCGATTCCGCAGAATGCGACTACTGTCTCTTTGAACGCCCAATGGAGACTTCGTCATATAGGTTGGACAAACGTGTGCTGTGCCTCGCTTCATGCCGCACAGTTGCGAATGCGTGCGATGGCTACGCACACGTCACCTGTAAAGTCAGAGTGTAGCAAACCGCAGTTTCTGGCGAGTTTTGAGTAGTGTAGCACGAAGGTCTCCGGCTAACATTCGGCACCTCTTTGCCACCAGATGATGTTACATTTGTGCACAATTAAGCCTTGTTAAGCTGCCGGTGAGAAGCTACCATAGCCTTCCGGCAGCCTGCGTCGACCTCCTTCAGGTGGGCAGCGATAGCAGTTAACAGGTCATTGATAAACGCTCGTCCTAGTGACACAAAAATGATCTATTTGGAAGAGGTGGGTGGGTGAAGTTGCTCACAACTGACCATTGCCGTGCAAAGGAGGGCACAGCGGTTAATGATAAATTGGAGGATCAATTTGAAGAACAGCTTGTGCGGATGGAAAAAGAAGTGCGATCTCAAATTGAACAGCGATTGCCATTAAACTGAACCTTACCTACGCAATCAACAGGAACGTAGCTAATGCTGCGGTGTCAATTCGGATGCTGCCAAGCAAAAACAATCCACAACTGGACGTGTTTCAAGCTTACTTTCTCATCAGATTGTGATAGCAGGCATCAAACCCGGGACAACTGGGATGTTATTTGTGACCGCCACCGAGAATCGACGGACAAAGCTGGACGCCAGTGTTATTGAAAGATTGGAATTCTAATTAGAAGCACTCGTTACATGGATGGATTGCGACGCACAATCTGCAAGTTGTCGGCGGTTCCCATTGATGTGAACCTCGACTATTCGAACCATAAGACCGTATTGGATAAAAGGAAAGCAAATAAAGTGTTGAGTGATTAAAATTACTGCCCTCCATGAGACGTTTCAGGCTTATTTCCTCTTGTCAAGTAGACAGCACGCATCTAAACCTGGACAATTGGGATTTTTATTTGTGACCGTTATCCCTCAGCCACCGGGTCACAACAAGCAAAGCTTGGCACAATGGTTGATGACAGATTTTGGGGTCAATTTGATGTACACGTTGTGTAGGTGGATGGCGACGAGCAATCGCAAAGTAGCCTGCGATATCTATTGAACTGAACTTTGGCAGTTTGATCACCAGAACCGTAGCTGATGAAGCAGTAGCAAATTGAGAGTTGCATACTTAAAAACCAGACACTCCATGACGTGGTTTACATTTATTTCCTCTCATCACATAGAAATACAGACATCGAAACCCAGTATCATTGGGATGTTAGTTGTCACCGCTACCCTACCGACACCGGGCAACGACGGGCAAAGCTTGGCACAAAGTTTAACGAAGATAGACTTGTCCATTTGAGGTACACATTATGCGGATGGATTGCGAACCACATTCTCAAAGTGGACCGCGAATCTGAGTGAAGTGAGGCTCTGCAATTCCATCACTAGGACCGTAGCGGATTAAGCGGAATTAACTTGGGTGCTTTCCGGCGGAGAACGCAGCACTCCATAAAAGCGTTTCAAGCTTAGCTCCTCTCTCAGATAGATATAGCTGGCATTGAGATTTTGCCCAATGAAATGATAATGTTGACCGATCCTCCTCAGCCACCGGGTCGAGACGGGCAAAGTATGGCGCAACGGATAATGACAGACTGCTTTGTCAAATGAATGAACTTGTTCGTGTGGATTGCGACCCGCAATCCCTATGTTCACCGCGATTCTGATTGAAGTGAAACTTGGCATTTCGAACATTAGGACCGTAGCTGATAAAGCAGCTGCAAATTGGGTGTTGCCCGCCTGAAACCACTGCACTACATGACGCGTTTCGAGGTTATTTCCTCTCATCTGACAGTGCTAGCAGGCATCGAACCCAGTACCATTGGGACGTCAGTTGTTTCCGCTACCCCACAGACACCGGGTAATGACGCACGACGATTTGCACAAGTGTAATGAAAGAATGGAAAGTCAATTTGAAGTACACGTTGTGTGGATGGATTGCGACGCGTAATCGCAACTGGACCACGATTCCTATCGAAGTGAACTTTGACTATTCGTTAACTGGGATCGTCGCGGATGAAACAGAAGCAAATTGGTAGTTGTGTCTGAAAAAGCACTGCGATCTACGACGTGTTGCAGTTAGTTCCTCTCATTAGAACGATATAGCAGGCATCGTACTCGGGACAGTTTGCATGTTAGTAGTTACCGCTAACCCGCAGCCACCAGATCACGACGGACAAATTTTGGCACATTGGTTAATGACAGATTGGAAGATCAATTTGAAATATATGTTTTATGTTGATGACGGCAACGCGCATCCTCAAAGTGGACCTCGATACACCTTGAAGTAAACCTTGGTAATTTAAACACTAGGAACATGGTTGGCGGCATCCGGTTTCGGATTTGCTTATCACCGTGGCCAGCCACAGGACGCCTGCGCCTACAGAGGGACCATGGGGGACTTGCGCTGCACCACCCACAGCTCCAACCACATACCCCATATCCAGTGTAAACCCGAAGGAATAAGACCGGGAGGTATGCGGATGGGAGCCACGCTTCATCAACGGAGACGGCTCACATTCCTTCACAGGCAAACACAAGCACGCTCTATTTGGGAATCAAGCGTACACAAGGCGGTGGCTGAACCGAAGTCCGATCCACACTGCGTGCATGTAACCACTCTTTGATCCTAACACGGCCACAAGGACCGTGCAGCCCGTGACCTCCAGCAACGACCAACTGTCTCCTAGACCCCAGTATGGATGCGGTGGTGGGTAATAGACAGGTAGGCACCTTGTCAACATGCACATCAATCGCAGCCACACCGGGGATATCAAACAACAGCCATTCACTTGAGAGATACAAAGAAAGTAACTCAATTAATGCATAAGGAAACGGCGACGTAAACCTTAAGTTAATGAGCAAATGAGTAAGTTGTATATAAACGAATCCTAGATAAGTTCACGAGGTCAGAAAGTATACTTTACGGAAATGCCGCGAACACAAAAATGTCATGGAAATCGAATACAATTGGCTTAAGCGAGGTGCGCAAGTTAATGCAATAGACTACAGGTAGACATTTATATAAGGAAGAAAAGCATTAAGGCGAAATTGAAAACCCACCACCTAAAATAAAGAGACTTAGCATGCAAGCACGCGGTTAATAAATAGAATGCAGCGTACTTACAAACGCTGCGCCGGTTCTGCCTACGTTCTCTGTAGGACCCATCGTCGGTTCGGTAGTGGTCCCGAGAGGCCTCGCTCATGGCTCACTAGGTCTGCCTGACTCAGGCACTCGCGACCGCATGCGCTACAGTACAGTTTGGTCCGCACCAATTTGTGATCAGTGCCACACTCAGCTCCGCGCAGTACACTTGTCATGCGCACTTCACGCATGTCACGCTGACGTACGATGACATAGTCGAGCAAGTGAGCGTGACCACACCGTGGGTGCGTCCAAGTTGCTCATTCACTGGCACTCAGTGCAAACCGAGTGTTCGTGATCGTCAGGCCGTGAGTGGCACACAGTGAGAGCAGTCTGTCACCGTTCGCATTCGCTGAGCCAATGCCATGCGAACCGATAACATCTGTCCACGCTGATGCATCACGTCCAAAGCGCGCGTTGAAATCACCCAGCAGAAATAGTCGGTCGCTCCTCGGCACAGACCGTACAACGGAGGATAGTTCAGTGTAAAATTGACCACGCGTGTCATCAGGATAACACATAGTCGGACCGTACGTGCTTATAAAAGTAGCAAACTTACCTCTTCCGAGTCGTAGGCGAACAGTCATCAGTCGCGCGCTGATGCCCATTGGTTCATCCACCAGCTGGCCATGGAGGCGATCGGTTATTACAAACCCGACCCCATGATCACGTGGTGCTGAGGCGGTGTTGCCCACCCAGTAGAACGGGTAGCCAGCACCTGTTTCATGCAACTTACCTTGCTCAGCGAGCCGGGTTTCACTGAGCGCCGCAATATCGATGTTGTAGCGCACCAGCTCCATCACGACCAGTGCAGTGCATCGCTCCGGCCGCTCGCTGGAGTTCCTGTCCAGTAGTGTGCGCACGTTCCAGCACCCGATGCTGAGCGCTTTGCGCGCAGGCATACGATTGCATTGGTGGGCAATCGCACGCGGGGTGGTCGTTGTGCTTCGGAGGTTTGCTTGAGGGACTTCACCCGGAGCCTTTGGCTCAATAGCCTGACCCACAAGGCAGTGGGGAGCAGATCCAGCTCGGGAAGGTGATTGCAGAGACAGGTTGGGATCTGCTTGACGGCCGTCACACGCAGCCTTTGAGTTTCTAGAACGTTTTATATGTGTTTTGCGACCGTAGTAGGATACGCACCTGCGACCACGGCCAGACGCAGGTGGGTTTTGGCGGGTTTACACCAATTTGACCAGGGGCTGCCTGGTTTGAGGCGGGCAGTAGCAAACCATTGAACAGCCGGGGGTGCTCTCCCACCGTCAGGGACAATGCCTGGCGTTCGTGCTCTATGCCAATCAAGCTTTGAGCTTATAACCCGTAGACCTGTTGTCTCCCATGGCTAGGTTTTACGGGAAGAGGACCATCGACCACTTCCTAACCTTCGAATAGGATGGAGTAGGATACTGCCAGGGCGCCCAAACCTGACAGGCGAACGACTCGGGTCCTCAGCCAAGGCCTTCGATTAAATGAACATCCAAAAGGCAACGGGTCTAGCACATGGTCAGTTCACTGACTCATGCGGATTGGTGTCCTGGATCTTAGCAGAGAGAAGAGCGAAACCCAAATCCTACCCAGCGGTCGCCACGAGGAGGCGCCCAGGACATGAGCAAATGGCACAACAGTAGCAGCAGTGGGTAGACCATCTGTCAGGATCTAGCCACCACAGCCTCAGCGCACCATGTGCTGATAAGGTAAAAACAAATTGTGTGTTGCCTGCCTGAGAACACATGAATCCGTGCCCGTTTCAAGGTTAATTCCCCCCCCCCATCAGATGGAGATAGTAGGCATTGAACCCAGGACTATTGGGGTGTGAATTGTGACCGCTACAACTCCAACCATCAACTCTCGACGGACAAAGCTTGGTACCTCGGTTAATGACAGATTAGACGTTCAATTTGAGGCACACTATGTGTGGATGGATTGTGGAGTGCAACCTAAGAGTGGATTACGATTCCCATTAAAGCACAACTTGGCCATTCAAAAGCTAGGAATGTAGTTGTTGTAGTAGAAGCAAATTGGATATTACTTGCAGGAAAACATGTCACACCATGCGCGTTTCAAGGTTATTTCCTCGCCTCAGATGGAGATAGCACGCATGGAATTTGGGACTACTGGGATGTTATTTGTTACTAGAAGTCCTCAGCCACCGGTTTTCGGCGGACAAAGCCTGGCACAAATGTTAATGACTGACTGCGGTGTCCATTTTTAAGTGCATGTTGTGTGGATAGATTGCGACGCACACTCTCAAAGTGGACGGCGATTTCCATTGAAGTGAACATTGGCTATTCTAACATTAGGACTGCAACTGCTGAAGATAAAGCAAATTGGGTGTTGCCCTCCTAAATACACTTCACCTAACGTTGCGTTTCCTGGTTATTTCCTCCTATCAGATCGAAATAACAGCCATCGCACCCCGAACAATTGGCAACTCATTTGTGTCAAATAGCCTCAGCTCCTGGGTCACGAGGGCAAAGCTTGACACGACGGTTACTGACAGATTGAATGGTTGACTTGAGGTACACGTTGGGTGGAATGTTCGCGATGGGCAATCTCAAATTGAACACCGATTCCCGTTGAAGAGAATTTGGGCATTCGATCACGAGGACCGTAGCTGATGAAGCAGAAGCGGTTTGGGTGTTGCGCGCCATAACGCTGCATTATAGGAAGCTTTTCCAAGTTAATTCCACTCGGTAGTGGTAGCAGGCATTGAACTCGGGACCATGTGAATGTAATCTGTGACCGCTGTTTATTGGACATTGTTTCACGACGGGCCAAGCTTAGCACAAATGTTAATGACAGAATGGAGGGTCAGTTTGATGTACATGCTTTGTTGATTGATTGCGACACGCAATCTCAAACTAGGCCTTGATTTCCGATAAAGTTAACCTTGTACATTCGACCACTTTTATCGTAACGGATTATGCAGTAACAAATTGGACGTTGCCAGCCTGAAAACACCGTACTTCTTGTCGCGACTCAAGGTTATTTCCTCTCATCAGATAGAAATAACAGGCATCGAAAGGGTAAAATTTGGGATGTATTTTGTAACCACTAGTCCGCAGCCACCGGGACAATACGGGCGAAGTATCGCACACAGGTTAATATCAGATTGAAGGGTCAACTTACAATTCACGTTGAGTGAATATTTTGTGACATGCAATCCCTAAGTGGAACGCGATTCTTTTTGGTGAACTTTGGCCATTCGTTTACAAGCCATAGCTGATGATGCGGAATCAAGTTGGGTGCTGGCTGCCTGAAAATACTGAACTACATGACACGTTTTAAGGTTATTATTTCTCATTGGATAGGGATAACAAGCATTGGACTCAAAACAATCTGGAGGTTAACTGTGAATGGTAAACTTAAGTTTGCTTCCACGATAAGCAAAGCTTGGCAAAACGGTTGAAGGCAGATTAGAGGATCAATTAGAAAAACACTTTGTGTGGATGGAATGAGACGCGCAATCTCAAACTGGACCGCGATTCCCATTGAAGTGAACCCTGGCAATTCCTGCACTAGGACTGCAGCTGATGATGCAGATGCAAATTGGGCGTTGCTTGCCTGAAAACACTGCGTCACTTGACGCATTTCAAGGTTATATCTTCTCATCAGATTGAGATAGCAGGCATCGAACCCTGTTTTAGTAGGGTGTTACTTTTGACCGTAAACCCTTCAGCACTGGGTCACGACAGGCAAAGCTTGACACAACGATTAAAGACAGATTGGAGGCTCGATTTGTATTACACTTTGTGGGACTGAAGTGTGACGAGCGATCGCAAAGTGGACCGCGATTCACCATGGAGATATACTTGACCATTCCATCACTAGCACTGCTGCTGATGAAGTAGATGCAAACTGTGCGTTGATTGCCTGAAACAGTTGCACTCCATGACGCGTCTCTAGGTTAATTCCTCTCATTCGATAGAGATAGCAGGAATCGAATTTGGGACCATTGGGATGCTAGTTGTGACATATACCCCTCAGCCACCGGGTCACAACGGGCAAAATCATGACACAGCTGTTGCTGAATGATTGGAGGATCGACTTCAAATACAACCTGTGTGGATGGATTGCGACACGCAATCTCAAAGTGGACCGCGATTCCCATTGAAATGAACCTTGGCCATTCGATCACCAGAACGGTAGCTGATGAACCGCCTGACCGCCTGAAACCCATGTACTTCGTGACGCGTTTCGAGGTTATTTCCTCTAATCAGATAGAGATAGCAGACATCGAACCAAGGACGAAACCATACCGCGGACGATTCGCAATTAAATATTTTTGATTTTTCGCAATTCGTTATAGTTGTATAGAAATCCTTCTACTTTCTAGTAAACGCTTTGTTAGTCACAGATATCATAGTGCGTTTCGGCAAACCTCACGAGTACCCGCACAATACGAAAGCAAACGATTTTTTCACGTGCTACGCAATAAGGCGCCTAAACAACGTAGTTGTGGCTGTGTAGACAAACAATGAATAACAGTGTAAGCCAAGGAGTTCACTCAGACGCTAGTATAAGCCAAGAGAAACGTTTAAAATGCTGTGACTGCTGTCCAAAGCTTTATGGGCTTATAATGCATTACGATCATGGATAAGGGCTACGAGGGACTACATGTAACGGGGCAAACGTGTAAAAGGACCATAAGGAACTGACGACAGAAAAGTGTGACAATTGACGCAAATATGCTTTTTTATTTGGGACACTATTGCTGTAAACAGTTTTCACCTTACCTGAGTATTTTAGATTTTACACTTGGTAACGAACGAATATCTTTACTAAAATGCCACCTCTTCACTTTCCATCCGAAGCGGATCTTCACACACAGCTATCGCAGACAACCGCTATTATTTTACTTATATGTGCACCGCTCTATAACCAGCAAGCCGTTTCCTCATGATGATTAAAGCACACATTGAATTCTCTTCGCAAATAATTACAACTAGTCTTGCAAACACCCTCGTGATCATGGTTAACAACTGCTGTACTCTTCCATACATTCCAGTAAAATTTCTATTTCTGTTTCAGAACAATGTGTCAAACCTTTGCTTTTCAACGTCGCGCATAAAAGCATAAAACACATTTCAGGAGTTACTAGCAACTCTCGGCTAATGAGTTCAACTTTTCAAATACTGGTTGGTTCGTTCGCTAACAATCCATTGATTTGTTCCCAACGATCTCCGAAAATAATTCTACAACGCAACTGCGTTTACAACATGCATAAAATATCCGGTTATAGGTTTATAACAAATTTTGTACTTTTCCAAAAATGCGGCTTGATGATACTCTTTGACCACTCCTTTATTAACTGGAACTGCTTGTTCGAGAATAAACAATATTGTTAATGTAAATGAAAATCTCATTTTTCTAATATAATTTTCTAGTCTACATAATTACCTGCGAAACTAATACCGTAAAAATTAATTTTCGCAAATTAGCAACAAGTTGAAACAGTGATTTAACTTCTTTTTGTTAAACATTTCGTGCCTCACGCCTTTGCCTCAAAGTTCTGGTTAAACCTACATTGTCTGTCGTCTCTGTGCCTCACACCCTAGGATGTGTTTGTACGCAGATACGCCAAGTGGTCATGTGACCGAACGCACACGTGTGATCCGTGAATAAAGTGCTACGCGTTTCTTGATTGGATCTCTAGTTCAGTTCTTCTCTAACACTTCGCTAACGTCCTTGCACGTTTTACTGTTCCTTATTGGCTTCTGACATTTATCGTTATGTCTGAAACATGATTGGACGCCAAGCAATCTGGAGCATATTTAAGTGAACGCTGTGTTACACTCTCACGGGAATTTTGTACTCTTCGCCCGTTTTCATAGCATATCAGTTGAAAGCAGCATGAGGCATTCACTTACTTGTCTCCTGTCGCTGTTCCTTTCTGTGCAGTATCTTCCATGCTTTACTGGAGTGCGCATGCTCGGAGGGTTCACTAATCCATGCGCACCAAGCGAGGAACAACGGTTAATTTTCCATGCCCAAAGTAAGCTTGTATTCACCCTGCTTCTTTTACTGACCGTTTTATTTAGCTTCAAGCCAAGTTGGCCGCAGATGGAAGCACGCATCTAAATCCCTCTGAGCTATTAAGCGTCTCTACACAAGTCGTCGCCGGAACAAATTATAAGTTTGTGGTAATTTTTCTTGGCTACCTCATTTATTCGAAATACAAAGGTCAAATTCAATGAAGACGCTTGCACGGAACTCAAATTCTATCAATCTCTTGGCGAACCGCTGCATACGATGCGTTCAACCGGCAGCAAGACAGTACAATGCATTCAACCTCTCTTGCAATGTGGGCCAATGTGACGATTTTAACCTAAACGATCTTTTACTTTCCTTTCCTTAAATTCTCTTGTCCGTATCACCTTTCCTTCGCACATTTTAAATGCAAACTCAATCGGTTTCATCATCTTTTTCAAAGCATTTCTAACACTCCAGTTTAATCGCGCTATTAGATCTTCACTAGTTTGGGTTGGTAACCTAAAAAAGTTTTGTAATTTATTTAATCGTCTGGCAATAACATGTCGGTCACAGTGACAAAAGTTCTATGTGCGGTTTAATTCGTCGAATTCAAGCAACTATATGTTTGGTTTCGTGTCCGTAAGAACACTTATGTACACTCTGTTGTACACCGTTACTTTGTATATATCAGACAGTCTTCCGTCTAGTTATTCGTTCAAAACGGATACGATTTACCTGACAAACGCCAAGCTCCATCTTCGTTAGGAGGAGAACACGGTCAACAATCGCAAATTTTAGAACATTAGAACTAGTAACAAATGAAGTACATTCACGTGTGTGACATTTACTTCGGGCTGTTTGCAGCTGGCAGTAAACGCCATGCATGAAATCGAAAACACAGTGAATAGCGTAGCGACACAAGTAGCGATTGTCCTGCGCTGTACATGTAAGACCCATCAAATAAAAAGTGTAAAACGGAATTCCACTCGCGTTATGTATAGATAACTGCATTAATTGGCCAACTTGTTAAATTGTATGAAGTCGAGGTCTAATGTGACGGAATCCCTGAATACTACGGCCTAGATCACAATTAGTATTAGATATTTCATTTGCCAGCTGGACGGCCTTGGCAGCTAAGGTATTTATTCTCTTAATCCAACTTAACTTTTGACCTGTGAACAGAATTTTGGACATTAAATATAAAAGTTAATCAATGTTTGGCTTAAAGGAAGAATGCAAGCTTTACTATGGCGGGACACGCATTTTAAAAAGGTGCCGTAGCGTAAACTAGTTGGATCAACTTCTGTAGTTATTACACAGTGCCAATCTAGTTTCCTCTAATACAATGTCTGTTTTATAGTTATATGAACGTCACCAAAGTACATCCAATTTGCACAATGAACAAAGATTTTAAACGGGTCAAGGCGCACTGTTTTACAATCCCCATTGGATAGTCCGGTGGGTTATCGAAAAACCTTAATTATATAGTGCATTTAGTAGTCTTATCCGCAAAACTATGGACTTATCATATCTAGAGCAGGAGCCTTGCAATCCGAGTGTTTCCATAGCTTCAGTAGGCGATAAACAATACATCCACGGTATTTCCGGGACTGGGATGGATGTAAGTGGCGGAGTGCTTCATCCACCCGACTGTTAATATGGCTGGAATAGGTGTAGAAACAACCGATTCTGGAAGAGATCTGCATGGTTGACACACAAGAATAGAAAAGACACATCTACGGCACTCCAAACGGCTGTACTGTTCCGCTACTTGCAAGCAGTGGCATTTAGGCTTGGAGTAACTGCCGAGTTTCAGTAAACATGGACACATATGATTTGGATAGTGCTAACTCAAGTATGCTATAATCAAGTCCCCTCGTAGTCGACGATACCGCTCACTGCATACTTCCACACGTTTCAGCCGCTGCTTGTCTGGAAGGTGACACATTCCAATGACGTATATACAAGTCTGACGTTAATGTTGGTTCAGTGCAGTAAGTTCGTGCTTCAGCCATCACTTCCAGGCATGGATTACGTATTCGATATGGGGTCGAACATACGCATTCAGGATCTGTCTGAAAATAGTGGTATCTATTTGTTCGAAAGCCCTCCGCTGGTTGTCAGTTTGCAATGCCTTCACTGTTTGCTTAGAAAGACCCAAGTTATCCTGAACAAACAGCCTAAGGTAGTGCTCGATGGATAATCGTTGAAGCATTTGCGTTCCCAGCTTGTAGGAATAGGTACGCTGGTGTCGTATGGAGAGTACCTTGCATTGGTCCACGATGAAGTATAACATATTTCGGGTCGCCCACCCAAATACCATAACAAGGTCAGGCTAAGATGAATTTCGATCGGCATCCACCTGAATCCGATGCCGTATCTTGAAATATTCAGCAAACAGCAAAACATTTGAAGCGATTGTTAACGCAAGGTCATTGTTGAGTACCAAAAATAAGCGCGGTCCTAGAACTAAGCCCTGGGGCAAACCATACACGACTTTTATGAAGTCATATAAACAACTCCGAACGCTGACCACTAATTGTCGTTGCAGGAGAACGTTGGCGATCCAGCTCGATAAGACGTTATCGATCCCGTACTACTGGAGCTTGGGAAGGAGGATCCGATGACCTAGACGAAGGAACGCCTTGGACAAATTCCAGGGAAATCACATCAGCGGTTTCGCAAACGTCAACGTCAAGATTTCACTTCGTAAGGCTCTGGTTCTGTTCTATGCAGCGCTGAAAGAACGGGGCCAAAATTTTGCCAGTTGTCTAGCTGCTGCTCTCAGTGCCTCTGGGCGAATGGTTTCGACTCGTGAGGAGTCGTGGTTGCGCAGAGTCGTCACCATCCGAAAAAGAGCTTCGGCAATTTAAGTGATGGGCGCGAGTCCTGAAGCCGAGAAAGCAGGATAAGGAGAAAGCAGGAAAGCAGGAGAAAAGGATAATCCTCTCATTATAGAATCTGCAAAATTGAAACTCTCTTAGGCTGTGCGGCATATAACACAGAGGAAATCTGCCCCAGACGACTTCGACCATGATGACCGCGTCCGGTTTATCGAGCAGGTGTGCACCGTGACCTCCAAGCGTACATCGAAGAAGAGATTAGTTCTGCAGAATTCACTGACCTTGAAGGAATGTCCGAACACATTTCCATCAAATCCGGAAAAATATGTACACAATCTGTCCAGTATACCACGAGGCACCGTACAAATGCAGGCGCTTTCATTGGTCCTTAGGTTTTGCTATCCACGAAGTAATGATCACCGACTAGAAATCGAAACTCAATTTGAATAGCTTAACAGCCAGACAATTGATTTAGTAGCCACTTCCAACACCAACCTCGAACAATTTAAGTCGAACTTGATCAATATTTCCTTTCAGTATCAACGATTCCTCATGACACATTCCTGATTACTAACAAAGGCACACATCGGAGCCATAAGCGTAATTCAGCAAAACGAGGGAATCATAATCACCAGACCAGACAAAGGATCAGGAGACGTGATCATGGAGCTCACAGAATATGTACAAAAATTGAAGCTTATCCTCTCGGACTTCCCCAAGTTTGTACGATGTGAACGAGAAAAGGACAAAATAGATTACAGAGAAGCACAGCTGACAAGGTGTTGTAAATCACTGGTCACTGAAGGGCACATAACTAAAGAAAGATATGAAAGGATAAGACATACCGGCTCCATAATTCCTAGACTTTACGGTCTCCCAAAAATACACAAGCCGAGTGTACCATTGCGACCGATATTGGATATGAGGAACTCACCATAGCACACCATCGCAAAATGGTTAGCGTCTATTTTGGATTCTATTAGAAAATTGATAGCCCTTCATCAACTTACGGACACTTTTCGATTTGTGAAAAACGTTGAAACTATGCACATCTTAGGATATCGAATGTTTCCTTTGGACGTCTTGTTTTTGTTCACGAATGTCCCACTTATAGAAACAGTTAACCTTCTTTGTACTTACACTGAGCAGTACAAGATAAAGCTCGAAATACCAACTGTCAATTTAAAGCAGCTATTGCTCATCTACACTTATTTCATTCAATTCCAATTTAACAATGAATTGTACAGACAAGTTGATGGGGTAGCGATGGGATCACCTCTCCGACCACTATTGGCTGATATTTATATGGGAAGGTTAGAGGACGGCCTGTTAAACCGGTTATATCTAGCCTACGTTTCTACCGACGTTATGTTGACGACATATTCTGTGTAATTGAGCAGACGAACAACTTGCAAATTTTCGTCGAGTGTTATAACAAGGAACATCCCAACGCCACTTTCACAGTTGAAGAAGAAACTGACAACCAAATTCACTTCTTGGATGAAAACTTACAGCGACAAGAAGACGGATGAATTCAGATAGATGTATGTAGAAAGCCGTATTGGACAGGCCGATACACACACTTCCAAATTTTTGTGCCAATTAGCCGCAAAAAACGTTGGCACACACGCTGGCCAATCGTGCACGGAAGATCTGTAGTGCAGACACATTTGAAGAGGAAACGAAGCTAAACTGGCAAACACTTCTCGATAACGGTTATCCAGAATAATTCATTGGCATTCATACTAAACGTAGTAGCCCAAGACCAACAGTACACACGGTAGAGAAGAAACAGCTATTTCACAATCTTCCCTTTAAAGGTGACAAACCGGCTGAGATATGCACACGACGACTGATACAGACTTGCCGAAAGAACTTTAATGCGGCTCAACTTAGTGACATTTTTACAAGCAGTTCGCACTTTGTTCCTAGATTAAAGGACAGCATGCCTGTTGAACACCAATCAATGGTAGTCTACCGGTTCACCTGCTCCTGTGTGGCTAGGTACATTGGACGCACGACCAGGCACTTGGAAAAGGCGAATCAAGGAACATTTACCAACATCGCTCGTCACCCAACGGGACAAAACTAAGTTGAGTGCCATAACCAACCATCTGATATGCACTAGTCATCTGATTTGTAAGCGCAAGTCATTTGAGATCCTCTGTCGAGTGCCATCACATCTGCACCATCGGTCAGGGACTCGGCTACTTGCTACCGTTGAAGCAATACGCAGCAGATTGACCAAACCAAATCTATGCACTCAGAAGCAGCAGGTTGAAGCATTACTACTACCTTGGTCAGCCCGTAATAAAGATGGATTGGACCTCACACAGTGGTATCACATGCCTTCAGTCACTTGAACACAGGACACGTTACGTTAGCTATTTAACAATTTTCGTTCAATCAATCGTTACTCTCTGTTGCCCGAATGAACGCCTTTTCTCAACGTATATTTCTGTACCAAGCCTGCTGATGAATAATTCAAAAACAATTGCTCGCTTATTTTTACCGCTTGCATTTCCTCTTTCAATGTGTATTTAAATGGGCATGCTTCACGGCACCTGGATTTCGGAATATCATACTCCAGACTAGCCGCAATCATCTTCGTCCCACTTCTCACCTGGTGCAACGGCTTGTTCCTCTTCCTCCTACAATCCCTGTTTACATATTTTTGGTGTCTTCTGTATTTGTGCCGATTTTTTGCCCTATCTCTTTTATAATTCGTTATGGGTTGTCACACTCCGATCCGTCATACATTCTGTTCAAAGGCCACATGATCCCCATGGTAGTTCGGCTAACACGTGATTGCAACCCGCTATGCGTTTGCCTGGCCTATCCTTATGACCCAACCCTATTTATTCAAAGCTGTTGTGTCATGCAAAATGCCAGTTTTTCCCATGAAATCCAATGTTCCAATGTTCCACTTTTGCGCATGCCTCGTCACTGATCCCGCGCATCCAAATTTTGATAATTATGGACCCACGGTTAGCGCGCTTCTCGCGGTACGATGGTGATGCGGACTAGGGTGATCCTTCAGGAACTAACTGGTGTTTCGTTAGTATAATTTTAAAAAACCGATTAATTTTGCGACCTACATGCGGTGCATCATTTAATACATTTTTCTTTAATACATCTTGATTATTACAGCTCGAAATTCGTCATATCTAGACTCACTCAGATACCCGCCACACGCCCGGAAAAGCACTGTACGCGATTTTCTTCCTTTCGAGAATCGCCAGAAATGCGCATTCTATCAGACCCTGGTAGGAATTGAACCGACAACTCGACTGTTGCCAGTCTTTGGTTGAGACCACTTAGCTACGGGGGACGGCAACAACCAACGTGAATAGGTTAATTGATTAGTTTTATGCTCGCAGTCTGATTCTGAGGACAATCATCTTCTGGGTGAAGGTGGATACCTCAAATCTTGAAGTTAAAGCCTGCTGGGCTCGTTTGAATGAATAAA
This sequence comes from Dicrocoelium dendriticum, assembly GCA_944474145.2. Classification (NCBI taxonomy): domain Eukaryota; kingdom Metazoa; phylum Platyhelminthes; class Trematoda; order Plagiorchiida; family Dicrocoeliidae; genus Dicrocoelium; species Dicrocoelium dendriticum. Next base: position 75,645,675 of record OX104071.1, on the reverse strand, counting down.
GAAAATGCTGGCATGCTGTCGATGACACTTCTTTAATGATCTCTTCATGAGAAATAGATTGCAATTATAGGCAAATAACATGACACTATTTGTGTTGAAAATTGTCCGCTAGTTTGTTGGACATAGCAGAGCGCCACCGTAGAGTTAAGTAAGCGAGATGTTTTAAATGATATTATAAAGGATTGTATCGTTGACTGTAATGGTACGGAACACAATGAATTTGACTCCATGAGGCAAAATGTTTGCGCCGAGCCTCCCTGGCAAATTAGGTATAGTTCGCATGGTATGTTAACGCCAGATAATGCAATTTTCCGCGTGTGAGTATTCACAATGCCAAGTATGACTTGATTCAAGTGTCCAGACCCAGACATTTTGCTTATAGAAGAGAGTACTCCGAATAAAGTAAACAAGAATGTTAACATATTTCCTTCCACAAGCAAATAGCACTTGCTTCAGCTGTTCTATAACTCAAGACAGTCCAAGGTATTCAACCAGCCTAACCATGCTGACCCAGACAACTATCTTGAGGACGTATAGGTAGCCAAAAAGAAGGCATCGTCATAGATTGGATGAAGCGAAAACGACTGCCATAATTTTGCTCATGCGGACACGCAACATTGATCCCTTTTGTGCAAGTTAAACCTGGCACTGTATACACGTCTTTAAAAAGATGGCGATTTGCGAGCAAATCTGTGCACCGCAATTCAACCAAGGAAGTTTCAACGATGGATAATCCCGCAGGAACAGTGTCAGTGTTGGGAGGCGCAACACCGAACCACCTCCAATTCGAATACGGTTTCTGTGATGGTAATGACTGACGTCCACTTCAAAGTAAACTGAGGTGTGAATAGAGACTGTGGGTCGAAATCTAACCACTTAGCGGGTAAACTACGTCCATCTTTGAACTGTTTTCTTATTTCCCACGTCCAAGTTCCATTTCTTAATCATTGCCATTTAGGCTTTACATTAAACTTTATTTAGCCTGTATGTTGTCAAGGCTTCTATGTGTTGGAAAGCAACTATTTAATTTAAGTGCCGTTAATGAAATGATTTAGTTTAGTATGTTGTTGTCAGCTAACCAATGACATTGAACTGCTGCTCGGTGGCACCTGGGATACTGGTCAGACGCAATGATATAAAAGAGACGAGTGAAATATGAGACATTAGCGAAGTTGGAGGCAGCTGGATTGAACGTATATTTTACAGGCTACAAGACTAGGAAGCGAATCAACAGGGGCAAGAAAACGTTTAGCGCGGGACTGCCGAAAGCAGTTTCTGAAAGCCGAATTAGTCAGTAAAACAAGTTCGCTTAGTGACTGTGCACCTATCAATAAAATCCAATCTGGTACAGTAGTGCAATGGTGTGTTTTAAGGTGAAGGTTGGGTGCGAATAACAGCAAGGGCTTGAACACGGGCTTCTAAGATGGGGTGTGTAGAGGAGTTCGCTGGGTACAGGCCTCTGTTATTTATGAATTATGATGGTCGTGTAGACCAGAGTGCATCATCGGTGGGTTATCGAGGTGAAATGGTCGGACTGTAAAACACTGGATAGTCCAGAAAAGAGGCCGCCGGGATATTTCTTCCGCTGCAGATCCGACGGTGCAAATGAGATATATCAGTCCTCCCAACGCACTCCAGTCAATGGTCAACTTTCAAAGAAGAAATCAGGGCGTACTCTGCCGAAACGAGTAGCCAGGCGTTTAGGGGCCAATCCGTTCGTGAGCATCCGCGATCGAGGTCGACTAACTGTTCCTTGGGTCAGAAAGGGGCCTTGTGCCGGCTGGTGAGTCACTCGAGGGTTGCATTGAGCCGGTTGACCAGTAACTCGGGGGTAGCCTTGGCGGTTTCGGTGGTAAAGATTTTGGAAAGTAGATCTCAGGGGGTGGGTAATATTCGGGGGAAGTGGCTTGACGACGGAGAGGGAACATGATTTGTATGAGAACGGAAAATAAGCTTTTAAGCTTTTCGAAATGTGCTTCGGTTTTTTGTCCATTTCGCAAAACATTTGTGGGTGAGACGCAGGATTATCGCTAAAGACGAATTAGGCGTATTGAAGGAAATAACAAATTTTTACAAAATCTAAAATAGGGACTAGAAGTTTGAGCTGTTTACCGCGTCGTTCGGTTGCCTGGTTGGAGGCGGGGTAGGTCGAGGGACAAGTGAAAGGAAGGGTTTTGGGGTATCCAGTGCACGGGATGTCGCCACAGTTATGGTTGCTGGTATGATAGCATCAGGATGTGTTGCAAGTGGGTTGTCAAAGAATGACACTTTTAACCGGTCGATGGACGCCGTGGTTCGGTGAGCATTCTGGTCTACAGTGAAATGTTTAGAGTCCGTTGCAGGACACTGAACGGACCAATGTAGGAAGGGTGGAGAGGGCGTGGCCCTGCTTCGGTGCGGAGGAAAACTTGAGTACTGGTAGTGTGTTGGCTGTGCATTTGCAAATATCTGGTCTGCTCACAGGGCCGAGTCGGGTGTACTGAACGTCTGTGTTGAGCTAGGGAGGACGCAACTTTAGGCGGAGGCATAGCCGACGAGGCGGGAGGCAAAACGCATTCTACCGGCAAATTTAGCTTTGTGTCATAAGCCAGCTCTACTAGTACGCATTGCCAATACGCTTTGATGCTGCTGCAAATGCCTAAGAGTACGAGTGAAAGGTTCTCGCTCAAGCTAGGGTCAGAAATAACGCAAAGCGAGGCTTTAAGCTGTCTATGGAAGCGTTCGACTAAACAGTTTTTGTTGCTGGGTGATACGCTATAGTATGATTGCGGCCGCAGTCAAAAATTTGCCGAACGCATTGGATCATGAAGTTTCGACCGTCGTTCCTCGGTCACTTGGGATGCTGTATAGGCATGCGTAGTGTGAGACCCACCGATCTAAGAAAATCCGAATAACAATATCAGATTGTGGTGGAATAAAGGTAGATACTAGTGCGCCGGGTATAAGTGGTGTGGTGGTGTAAGATGACACACCAACAGCGAGCCCTGCCGATTTCCCCAAAGTTGAAGATGACATCAGGATTACAGTTTCATGCGCACGAGGAGTGAGCACAGAGGCAAGCACCAGTTGGGGAACACTCCATGGAGATCACGCAGATGAGCGGACGCCTCCAAGGTATGAACGAACACACATAGTGTGAGCCACTTTAGCAATAAACAATTACCGTCTGCCCCTTGGGTTCTAGCGTTTGGTGCCGTGACCTCGCAAGTCATGAAGATTCCCTGGCCGGAACCATTTGAAGACGGGGATGTGAATTAGTTTTTGAAGGATTTCGAGAAGGTGACAGAGGCGGTAGGATTGAAGACGGACCGGGCGAAGATGGGGGCCCTGCGGAGTCTCCTCAAGGGCAGGGCGAAGGTGGTTCTGCAGGCGGCGCGAAGGGGTCCGAGCAAGTTGAAGTGGACCACCGCGAAGGAAGCGTTGCTCTCTGGCCTGGACACGCCAGCGGACCGCCAGGAGGCGAGGCGACGGTTCAAGGCGTCGCGGCTTGGTGCTGGGACGGATCCCCTCGTGTTTACGGTGCACCTCAGGAGCTTGTTAAACCGCGCGTTGCCGGGGTTGGATGGGCCGTCAAAGACGCACTTGCTGGTGGATCAGTTTTTGGCCGGCCTCCCACAGCCAACCGCGGAGCGCGTTCGGATTGCGAATGCTACTCGGAGGATGCAATTGGAGTAGTTGGTGCAAGTTACTCAAGACCTAGTCGACGCACCACTAGCTGCGCTGAAGGAAGAGCCTCATGAGAATGTGGAACGGATGGACAAATTGGAGCGGATTATGGAACAGCTTATGGAAGACATCAACGGGCTTCGCGTTTAGCGTTATCAGATGCGCACAAAGGGATGTTGCTTCATCTGCGGGAAACCGGGGCACTGGAAGAGACCATGTCCGCAGAGGTGTGGTGTTACTCGTGTGACGAATAAACGTGTGCAACCTTATTTTTCTTTTCGGATCGAGGATTGTGTACTTCGGGCGTTGAGCAGGAGTGCGGTTGTAGCAATGGTGGAAGTAGATGGAACGATGGAAAGGTGTCTGATCGATACGGGTGCCGCGGTGTCACTAATCAACCATCGGCGAGGTGAAAAGCTGCAGTCGTGCTGCACGATCGTAAGAGCGGTTGGCGGTCATTCAGTGGGAATTGATGGGATAGCCGAACACACCGTGGGGACGAAAGCGAACACACTTCTTTCTCGTGTCACCAGATGCGAAACAAACCATATTGGGAGCAGATTTCCTGCAGCTGATTAAAGCTATCATTGATCTAAAGCGTGGGAAATTGCTAATGGAATGCGGGTCACCACCACTGATTAATCGTGGAGAAATGAGATCTTCGCAGTCAGTCGTTGCTGTGTTACATTTGTGCTCATCTTTGTAGTCGCTGATCAACAAATACCAACCCTTGTTTACGGATGACAGCAGTCAATATGGGTTTTGGGATTGGATCGAGCACATCATCCCGCTAACTCGCCAACCGTATCGGCCCTAGGGACTTCGAAGGATACCAATCCATCTGGAGGCTGAGGTGAACGGACAAGTGCAGGGAATGCTGGACGCGGGCGTGATTGAGGGGGCACATAGCCTGTACAACTCTCCTGTGGTCTTAGTGAAGAAGACGAATGGGAAGTACCGATTCTGTGTCAACTTCCGAAGACTGAATGAAATTTCCTTGACTCGCTTCGTTCCAGTTCCATCAGTTGCTGACATTTTTTATCGGCTGCAGCAGTCGAGGATATTCACGGTCCTGGACTTGAGATCAGGATACTGGCAACTGGCAATAAAACAGGAAGATTGAGAGAAGACGGCGTTTACCGTTGCTGAGAAACAGTAGCAGTTTTAGAGGATGCCCTTTGGATTATCAGGAGCCCCGTTTGCCTTCCGACGTCTAATGCTGCGATTGCTGAGTGAATTGGAAAACGTGGTTGTGTACGGGGATGATATCGTGGTGTATAGCCAATCAGAAGCGGAACATATCCGTCATCTCGCGGCAGTTCTGGAACGCATTCAGCAGTCGGGACTTCGTATAAATGGACCAAAGTCCCAGATCAGAAAGACCTGTGTCACCCTACTGGGCCATAAAGTGGGACAAGTCGAACTGAAACCGCTACCTAAGAAGATAATGACGATACAAGGCAGCCCAGTTCCCACCTCGAAACGCACTCTCCGTACATTCCTGGGCCGCGCCGAGTACTACAGCAAATCGGTCAAGGATTTTAACACCTTGGCCTCACCCTTGTACGAGCTGTTGAAACAAGACTGGAAATCCACTTGGAATGCAGAAGCTCAACGCGCGTTTGATCAGATTCTACAGGAAATGGGAAGGCGGGAGTTGATCTTGAAATTGCCCATTGCTGGTGAGTTGTTCACGGTAGCCACTGACGCCAACGATGTCGGGATCGCTGCGATGTTGAAACAAACCCATGGGACGATTGAGTATGCCTGCCGAACTTTGACACCTGCGGAACGCAGATACTCAACCATAGAGAAAGAACGTCTCGCAATTGTCTGGGCGTTAGACAAATGGCGGCCATCTCTCTTGGGTCAGCGATTTCACGTCGAAACAGACCACAGACCGTTGGAGTGGATTAAGTCTGCCAAAGACCCCAGAGGACAGCTAGCGAGATGGGCATTGCGCCTACAAGAGTATGATTTAACAATAAAACACGTGCCGGGGAGGGAAAATCAAACGGCGGATTTCTTGTCACGCATGCTAGATGATAATGACCTGCAGAGCGTAGCTTTCGGTAGTAACGGTATACTGTGCGAGCAGGATCCAGAACGGTTGGCAACTGAGTAACGTAGCGACAAACTCCTGCGCAAGTTGATAACCGCGCGATTAGTTTGTCAGACAAACTTCAACAAACACCAACTTAAGCAGCTGGGACCGTTTTCAAAAGACCTGGGAAAGCTGCACGTGAACGAAGCAGGGATCTTAATGTGGATACCAGGAGGTAGCAACCCTTCGGTGCCAGTCATTCCAATAAAACTAAGACGGAATCTGGTAGTTTCTTGTCACGAGATGGCGCACACAGGTTGTTCCAGGACCTACGATCTGCTGAAACAACGCGCGTATTGGCCGAGCATGAAAAGGGACGTTGAGAAGTGCGTGCTTTCGTGCAGACAATGTCAGCGCATGAAAACGGATTGCCGAGGAATGCATCGGCAAACGATGACGATCCCGGTCTCGGAAATTGGTGAACTTTGGTCGGTCGACGTGATGGGGCCGTTTCCATTGACCAGGTGTGACAATCAGTACATTTTATTGATGACGGAACACTTCACGCGATGGATTGAGGCGACAGAAATCCCGGATCAACGGGCTAGCACCGTTACCCATGCTGTCATGAATCACTTGGTAGCGGCTCACGGAATCCCAAAGGCCATATTAACAGACAAAGGGCCGTGCTTCGAGAGTGAAGAATTCCGGAACTGTTTGGAGAAACTTGGCATTAAGAAATTGCGCACCACCCCATACCACCCTCAAACAAATGACCTGACGGAACGTAACAATAGAACAATCAAGGAGTGGATAGCAGCAAAAGGTGGAGACTGGGAGGAAACGTTGCCGCTACTGTTGCTGGCCCATCGAGCAACCAAACAGGCTTCCACAAAGAAAGCACCATTCCAGTTGATGTACGGTCGACAATCTCGTCTACCTGTGGAACTAGAGATTAGAATGTGGCCAACTTGCCGTATATCTCCCGAGGAGACACGGAATAACCGGAAGACCGCCAAGCGCAACCTACAGGAGACTCAGGCGCGGAGGATGGCGAAGTTCCAAACCAGCAAAGGTAGAAGGAATATTGAGTTTCAGATTGGTTCAAAAGTGAAGTACAGGGACCATCAACGCTATCCCGCTTGCGGCCCATGGGAGAGGAAACTCCTAGCGAAGTGGAAAGGACTGAACGAGGTAGTCGACCGGCGAGGTCCAGTGTATACAATCGCTCGGCAAGGTGAATCGCGGAGGGTGAATGCTGGCGAGCTGAGGAAGTAGTACGAATTGGAGGAGGAAACACGTTCATACAGTGGACATCCCCGGCGGTCAGAAAGACTCCGACGGAAGGCAGCTGACGCGAGTCCTTTGGAGGGAGAGGAGTGTGGTGGATTAAAGGTAGATACTAGTGCGCCGGGTATAAGTAGTGTGGTGGTGCAAGATGACACACCAACAGCGAGCCCTGCCGACTTCCCCAAAGTTGAAGATGACATCAGGATTACAGTTTCATGCGCATGAGGAGTGAGCACAGAGGCAAGCACCAGTTGGGGAACACTCCATGGAGATCACGCAGATGAGCGGACGCCTCCAAGGTATGAACGAACACACATAGTGTAAGCCACTTTAGCAATAAACAATTACCGCCTGCCCCTTGGGTTCTAACAAGATGTTAGACTGTTACTAGAATTGCTTCTGGCCGTATGGTGTAGCAGTCGACAAATGTAAGAATGTATACTGCTCCGCGTGAAGTAGGCAAATGACCTAGTAGATCTGAGTGTACATGCGAGAACCGAGGGTCCGGAGCGATAAATGAGCCAAGAGGAGTGCGGGTGTGACGATGTACTTTGGAGCGCTGGTATTGATGGCAAGCGCTAAGCCTGGTATAAACGTATTTATTTACACGTGGCCAGACGAAACGTTCCGTGACCTATTCCAAAGGTGCACGGATATTGGGATGTGATATTGAGTGGCTTGTGTCAAAGTTTATGCGTCGGAAGTGGACGTGCACGATGGCTCTAGGATAACCTGTGGAGATGTCACAGATGATATTTCCTTCCATGATTTGTAGAGGAACAGGTTGTACATGCAGCGAAGTGGACGGCAAAGCGCGTTGTATGTCTTCATCTTGAGCCTGAGCCGATACCGTGGCGACAAGATCGACGGTAGGCAAAGACGGGAGCCTAGCCACCTAGACTTTGTCAAGCAGTTCACTGCTGACATATGCCATGTCTCAAGTGTCGTCAATCCCGTCGCTGACGCTCTCTCTCTCGCTTCTACCTTACTCTTCACGCGTTGCCTACTATCGACTTCGCCGCCATGGCATCGGCTCAGGCAAAAGAAAAAGACATCCAACACACCCTGCAGTGCACTTCACTGCACGTGGAATCACTTCTGTACTAACTACGGACGGAACGATCTTTTGTGACACTTCCACTAGTTGTCCTAGAAGCCTCTCGACCGCCTCTTTCAGACGCACATTCTTCGACACCAATCTTTCACTGTATCATCCTGGCATTCGGGTATCTTTAAAATTGGTCCCCGTCCTTTTCTTTTGGCCAAGCGTGAACAAAGATGTTGGTAATTGGGCACGAGCTTGTGTCCACTGCCAACGCTCCAAGCTTCACTGACACACTCGCAGCCCTCTTGGTTCATTCCCTGTTACGGATTCACGGTTCTCACACGTACACTTAGACATGTTAGGACATTTGCCTCTCTCTCTCGTGGTTCCGTATACATACTGACAGATGTCGACCGCTTCAGTAGATATCCAGAGGCCATTCTTGTATCCGGCTGCACGGCCGAAATAGTTATTCGTGCGTTTTTGGTCCGTTCGTTGTCCCACTACAGATGCTCATCTGTCATCACCACCGACCATGGAATGCCTTTCAGGCCTTTGCACTTCGATACGTTCTGCAACTACTTAGCCTGCCACCGTATCCACACGACGGCATATCATCCTGTGGTGAATGGTCTAGTCGATCGTTTTTATCGACAGCCTAATTCAGCTCTTTGTGCTACTTCCGAACTTGACTGGAGCGAAAACATTCCGCTAGTGTTTCTAACTATCCGCAGCAGCATCAAAGCTGACCTGCAGTGTGCATTCGCAGAGGTCGTCTAAGGCACAACGTTTAAGCTGCCATGAGAGTTCATTTCGCCCCCTCACCATCGTGTATGCCTCTGTCAATTTTCACAGCCTTCCTTTCTCAACGCACGCGTCCGCTGCGCCCTAACACTCGAGATGAGCAGACCTGAGATGTGCAGGTGCCTAGTAGACTCTCCAACTGCACTCACGTTTTCATTCGTACGGACGCAGTGCGTCGTCTCAGCAACTTTCCTACACCAACCGACGCGATAGACCGATCAAACGTCCAATCTGATTTTCAGCTTTTGGTATTGTTTGCTATATTCCTTGACATGGGTGTCTTCCACTTTTCATGGTAAACATGCGTTTCACAAATGTTCTGCAAAACACCAAAGAAACCTGAAACCCATTTTCGTAAAATACAAATGATTGTACACATTTTTCTTTATTACACTTGTCGCGTTTTCCGTAGGGAGTCACACCGCCTATCCCGACCACGCCCAACCCTCCTGCAGTTTTCAATTCTAGAGCACAAGTCTCCAGAGGAACGGCGGAATATCCTGGCCCACCTGCTCGAAGCTTCTGGCCCCATAATCCTGGCTCCAAGCAACCACGACTCCTCACTACCAGTGGGACTACGATTGGTCTGGCACGCAAAGATTACAACCGGATTCTTCGTGGGACGATGATCGTTCCGGCTGTGGACTGCGAGTGTGGTGGGGGAGTGACACCTCCAAACCGCACCCTCCGGCCGCAGCGCAGGAGACGTCCTGTCGGCACGTTTCCCGGACTAGCCAGTTATTTTTGCTGTGCGCAAAGCCCGTCCCGATGACTCACCGATGATGCACTCCAGTCCACACAAAATTAATAAATTACCAATAAAAACGAAGTTGGACATAGCTAACCTCACGCTTGCCGCCTATCTGCTTGCGCTTACTACAAGTGTTAACCTATCCTTCCGTTCTCCATTTTCCTCATCCCCTGGCGTCTCTATCGAAAGCTTCGTTCATTCAGCCGTCTAGAGGACACCACGGTAGTGAACATAAATAATTCACGCATTTAGTATGTTGAGACATTGGACTTTACTCTTCTTTATATCTTCGGATCGTCCAGTTGTTAAATGATTGTACGTACCAATCCCATGCTCCTTTGGTTAGTCCCGCTGTAACACTGATGTCTACTTCTGCTTACCTGCCGTCTAGCCTTTGTAGCTTTTGTCAGCACGCTTTGGGTCCAGACCTTGTAACTGTTCGCCCTAAATCCGTACTTGGCACGCCCTTTACGTGCCATCTCATGTGATTATCATCTGAGTAGCACCATAATTATCTCCATTGGAATGCTTCTTAAGACACATTATATTTTTGCTTCTACCCAATTCTTCATCTTTATGTATCTTAGGTGATAACAGAGGCTAGGCTTGTTAAAAATTAAAGTAAGCACATTGATACAATTTTCCTATTAGAAGGGAATATCATTAAAGTTTCACTTGAACGTCACCCGCGGAACACTTTGGAATCGCGCATGGCAATTCATTCACACTATAAGTTTTTCAGGATGACTCAGCTGCCGAATATGTTCACCGTTGGAATTTTAGGCACAGCTGCTTCAGGTGAAGAAAAGTTGATGAATTAATCATATTCTGACACCTGAGAAGGCATTTGACAGAGCTTTCCCAGCTACATGGTAGTGAGCTACTTACTTACCCTACTGGCTTTTAAGTATATAATGCTGCATCCCGTCTTTTGTGAACGCTTTTTTGGCTGCAGCCATACTGCAACGTTATGAATTTGTTGATAAGAGCCACTGGTGAACAAATTAGATAACGAATGGAACAAGTCAAATCAAGTCAACAATGAAGAGTGAATATTTAGCAATATGCACTAACGTAGCTGCAGAGTAAATAAATCAGGTACACTTTATGTAACGTTGTAATGTTAGGTTCATTAGTTTTGGCGAAAACATTTCTTGTAGTAAAACGCGGCATGTAAAAGCTGCCATGTAGGAATATGTATCAAACGTATCATCATTGAAAGACGCCAAGTTTAATACACAATATAACAAACATCGTGTATATTAGCCTATGGGGTCATGTTATTATTAACTTATTACGGCTCAAGAGCCTTCTTGTACGGCCCCAATAACCGTAAAAGCATCAAGCGAACAGTTCACCATAGTGGTGGTCGCTATGGGTACACATCGCATGAGTCTCATGCGGCAGGCGCAACACAACCTGCTAACAGCACGCATCCAGCAGCCAGAAGCTTGAGTGCCTGAGCAATGGCGGAAGCTGCCATTTTACCATAAATTGCAAGCTGCATGGGAATGAAGTAAGCTATCCTCTACTGACATGCAGGGAATTAGCCATCGTGGAGAAAAGTAACTTGAGTCCAACGCTCGCGACATCCAATGCACAGCATCTATTTGCGCATATTATTTGCAAATAATTTTCACTTACAAAGAGTACAGGCATTTTTTATAGATGCGTGTACGTTCGAAGGCCAGTGCCAAACGTCATGTGTGTACAGCTGTTTTGAGGTGCATGTGGGGAAATTTGGAGGTCAGCAGACGTCATATGAAATGGTAGTAACATTCAAATCAATTACTTATGAGGGCACGATGGATCCAATTTGACATGTAAGTTATGGCGATCTGCCATTTTCCGCCATGGCTCATTGCCACATGCTGCTGACTTGTTTGCGCAGGGTGCTGGCAATCACGGTGTACGTCAGCAGTAGGGGGTAAATCGAATGAAAAGCAGTCAGTTACTATGAGAAGAAGATACGAGCAAATCGTAACAAATCGTAATCGTAAATCGTAATTTGCGGGTTTCGCGGTTGCAGCATTTGGCCTAATAGCTGAGAAGTCGGAACAGTATACTTTCGGCAAAGTTCCCTCCATTTATTGCATATGAAGCTACGTTGGTTATACCCACTCACAAATTTTGCTCATCGATAGAAGGGAACTGAGAATTTTCGCTATATAAAATAGTTCAGTAACTATAGAACTATTTCGAAAAGTCTTGTAACCAACAAATAAATGCAATTCAACCTGTCCTTGTTTTCGTCTACGAAACTTTGGCATGCAAAACAAAGTTGTGGCTGACCCATTTCATGTTTCCCACCGAAACTGGCTTTATTGCAACCCAAAAGTTGACTAGGTAAGCTAAAATCCTTCTTATATGAAACTGGAGATTTGGTGATAAATACGTGATAATGTCGCCATGGCTAACTTCAAACTGTCAACGAACATAGATACATCGCTTTGCCCAAACAAGTGTGGTTAGCCCCATTATCTTTCTTAGGATACCTCAAGTCGTGCTCAAGTAACGCTTGAATATTTATCGGCTTATGCAGCAATGTTGCATAAGGGCATCCGCAACTTCACCCGTCAGACCAAAAATCCATCCGGAAACCTACAGTAAACTTAAACATATGATGCGCGATTTCGTTAGCCGCCTGTTCTTCCAAAAATCTTGTAACGTTTAGTATTTACGGTAGGTGCGGTGCGAGTAGCAGTCCGTGACCAATCAACAAAGCAAATAATAATTTTGTTAAAGGAAACCAAATATAAGACATCGACTCCCGCTGCACGTATTGTCTAGCGTTGGTAAACAACTACCGTCGGATTTACCTCGACCGTAGCTCGTGGTATTTTGTCAGAGTATTATATTGTTTGTAAGCAGTGCGACAGATTTTAAGGTGCAGTCAGCCGTGGGATATGAGGGTCTTTGTTTTGTGTTTGGGACCTTTGTAATCGATCACATGCAACTACCACAACTTGGGCTGTTTAACGACTGTTAGGCGACCGATGAATCATTGGAAGCACACCCTTTTCGTTAATGAATGGTAAACATTCTGTAAACGCACTTTCTTTATGTACGAAAACACAATAAACATCCTAATGGTGACCGTCAAAGACTTTAAAATTATGTTCGTTCCGTAGTAAGCAGTTCAGTTGGTTTAAGACAGAATTCACTACTAATTCATCGCAACGATACTGGACCTTAACCTCTTGAGATGGCTTGCGTCCCTCAGAGACCCATTGAGCCACGCTGGGTGGCACATCCAAGTGCCTTCAGAGCCACTCATAACAGACAGGTCAATGGTTATGGGTCAGACTAACTCAGACTCACAATCGCCCCGCTGCCTTGCTGATAGGCTATTTAGCTTGAGCCTCGGGGTTAGAGACCCCTAAGACAACCCTCTACTTCGGCTTGGGCAACCGGGTAGTATCACGATTACTGACATTAACATACTTCTCAAATGCAATATCGCTCACAGCTGCTTTTTCTCCTGCTAGCCACACATCTTCATGCGCCACCTATTCATTTGTTACAATTCAGTATTATCCTTAACCACATGTTTGTTGTTTCCGTGATTCTACTCCGGATGGTTTCGTTGACACCCAGAGAGCTCGCCCAGTCGCATTCCTTCGGCCTCGGTCTACGTTCCGTCTGGCATGCTTCAGTGTACCTAAACGCAAGCAGACCGGCCAGCAAGCTGCTCTTGCGCGCACTGTGGAATCCCTCATCATCAAGGTTTGCAGTCTTGCCGAAACGCTCTTACAAGATCCCAGTACTGTGATTGATTTGAGATCTCCCACCGCCCACGGAGTCATATTTCACCTACGTCAATCAGGTGACGCAGAAGCAGATGCGGCAGGCTTAACCGGCATTGGTGTATAGCTAAGTAGCGAAGCCGAGGCGGCACTGCCGGACTTGTTCCCGATTAATAGCCGAATGTGTGCAGTTTAGCCTCGGAGATCAAGCAACATAAACCGATGTCGTGAAAAGAGACACAACTTGTTTCTGATCTCAGCTTATGATCCAAGTGACTGCAGTTCCGACTCCGTCATGGACGATTTCTACCGTGAACTTCATCAGCTCTTGGGCAGAGTCTGCAAATCCGACATTGTTGTCCTTGCTGTGTATCAACTCACGAGTCGGTCATTTGCTAGGATGCGAAAGTCACCTCGGTGTTCACAATGCGTTCGATAAGAGCCGCTGAGATAATGGAGTGCCAGTTCACCCACTGTGCGAAGCTAACCATCTTTCGCTCTCGAGCACCAACTTCTGGCGTTCGAGGAAACATTCCGATACTTGGCGACCTCATTCTGCGTTTCAATCGTTGTCTAAAATTGATCATAACGCAATCAATTTAGCTGGAGGGGTAGTGTAAATGATTGCAAACCAATCCAGTCCACTTTTCTTGACCTAGACAATGCCCTCGTTTGTGCGAACATTTGCACGATTTTCGGAGAGGAGCCTCAAGATGAAGCACTGTAAAATGGACACAAATAGACTATCTACTCTTTCGGTTAAGCAGAGGCATCAAGCTTCCTAGGCTGCTGCACTCGTCTGCGACCCACCACAAGATATTGATGAACACAGGACAGGCATACAGAGGAGCATGATCTTTCCGGACAGCAAGTCTGTGATCTTACCCAGCACCCTATGAAGGCCTGTACGAACAAGTGCGGCCTGTTGACCGTTCTGTAGCAATGTGCGTACATTGAGGCATGCTAATCTGAAGGAGAAACGCGGCCTTAAGGGAAGTCGATGAACTGGAGTGGACCGCGTTTTAGACACGGCACGTCGATTGAATAAGATTGACGCTCTGCGTTAGCACATGAATTGCAACTAGATGGAGGGCTAAGAATCCGGGGGTTAAAAATTGGGGGGTTAATGTTGAATTTTGAACGGGTCAATGAGGGAGAAAATTCGTAGGAGGGAATAAAAAGGTGGGGAATATTGAGCAGTAATATCCAAACCCTTATTCACCCTGCTCGATGCAGCAGATAGGGTACATTTGGTTATACTCTGCGGTAGCCAGAGTATCAGATATTTGTTTGAAGTGAGATTCATAGTATTGCGTGGGCACAATACTGTCAGGTTGCCCAGGCCTAGACAGGAGAACTATTTGGGTTCTCAACCAAAGCATCTGGTTCAAATACCTGACCGCAAGGTAGCGGGTTTGGCGTTGGGCTACAAGTAGTCCGTTTTAAGGAATAAGGTGCCACCCACATTCCAACTCCTAACCTGGAGGACCGGGAGGCTGAGTTTGCCTTGCTTGTAACCATTGACCAATCTGGTATGAGTGGCTCTGAAGGTGCAAAAGCACCATCGAGTATAGCTCAATGGATCATTGAGGCGTACAAACAATCGCACTACGGTAAGAGCCAGGCTCATTGCGAGGGAGGAAATAAATGTACTAATTGTAAATTCTTCCTTCATTTTCTTAATTTTATTTGGCAGCCAGGATTTCTTTATGGTATTCACAAACAGCCACGTGCTACATGACACTAAAGCTGACCAGATCCAGCAATGCGATGTTTTTTTTCATATTTCATGCATTGGCTTATCGGTTGACGTGTTTCGTAAATTTCTCGACATTCTACATCGATTTTTCAAAGTTATATGTGATAAATGTCGCGGTGTAAGGCATCAGAATATATAATGACCGCCAACAACCATAAGAAACATTCTCTTCCAGGATAAAACAAACCTTTCACCACGCTGGGTTCAACGGCCTCATGAAAGTACCTCTGTCACATCACCTTCCCTTGTCACTCCGCGATCTGCAACACCACCAGCGTTTTCGACCGGCCGAGCCTCAGGTTCAATGTTCCCCACCGATGGAAGACTCAGACTAGGAACCTACGAAATGCCGCTTCACCGACCGGTCCATGAATTTCTCAGGGCCTGTTTGTGGACCTCTGAACACCGAGGATTCACGGACCACTCAAAAGCGCAGGGTGCCGCGTAATCGAGTCTATGCGTCCCACGCTGAATAATAACAACCCAAACCGATAAGCATCTCTAGTCCTACTCCCACAGGTTCATCACCGATTTCGCTGAGGCGTCATAATATTTTGGTCTTTCACGTGTCACAGTCGAAAGACGAAAACCCTCAGATAGTTTATGATCACAACGTTGCGTTCCTCCAGGGGCTCCTCGATAGACTATTGGATATGGGAGAAGACAGTGTGACTATTAAACAAGTACCAAAAGTCATGTCCACCTCTGATTATCACCTCTGCATATCACAATATGCCGCAGCTTACACTGTCTCGTCTGTCAAGTCATAACGGTTCACATCCGCCGAGACTTGGAACCCGAAGCCTGGGATCGTTTGAAGACCGCGATGCTTGAGCTCAAACGCCGTACAGAAGAAGGTGATACTGGGTTACAAATAGTAAATTTTCGCGTGATCAAAAGTGGTGTTAGAACGTGTATCAACTGGTTTCTCAACCTCCAGGCACGTCCAGCGTTCCCTCCCAGGACCTCCGTGTGGCATTCGCTAAGGTATGCAACCTAGTGAACAAACGTAACAATATGTACGGCGTTGCTGTCTAGGAGCGCCTGAAAGTTTTAGGACTTCCAGAGACTTGGCTGAACTCCGATATCATACCCCAAGAAGTCCTGCTGTCTGGATACTCTTGTTTCCGATGCGACCGAAAATCAAATGCTCATGGTGGTGTTCTGTTGTACATGACACCAACATTCCCTGGGAAACTTACCAGCACTTATCGGAGCAAGGACAACTCATGCGTGCAATTATGGTGCACAATCCTCCTTTGACACGCAGAATTATTAGTGGGTGTTTTCTACCGTGGCAATTGGCTACCCGTAAACATATGCACATGAGCCGCACTCATTTCTTACTGATGGGGGATCTAAGTCTATCTAAGTTATTCTGGACAGATGTTCGGCTTCTTCCCGGTCGTGGCAACGTTGATGCTTAATTCACTAACATGACTATTAAAATCAGGGCAATTCAACATGTCATCTAACCGGCGCGCATAACTCCGCACTCGGCATCTTGACTGGACCTAATGATTACGAGCTGCGAGCAGAAGCTGAAAGAGATCAGAGTCCTCGAAGCTCTGGTGAACAGTAACAACTGCTCCATTGTCGCAAGCATAGAAATACCGTTACCGTGTTACAGTCAACGGAAGCTGACATGCAACTACTGGAAGACGAACTTCA
This sequence comes from Dicrocoelium dendriticum, assembly GCA_944474145.2. Classification (NCBI taxonomy): domain Eukaryota; kingdom Metazoa; phylum Platyhelminthes; class Trematoda; order Plagiorchiida; family Dicrocoeliidae; genus Dicrocoelium; species Dicrocoelium dendriticum. Next base: position 75,628,899 of record OX104071.1, on the reverse strand, counting down.
ACGGGCAAACTTTTACATAGCTATATTAGCTCGGATTGTGATGAAGATTACACGGTGTACAGGAAACAACGTAACTTAGGTAACGCCGCAGATTAGTAAATGCCGACAGTACGAAGACCTGCTGGCGTCCTCGATCACAACTAAGCCCAACAGAATATATACCTACATGAAACCTCAACTGAAACCTGGGGACGACCTACCGGTCTTAGAGAGCTTGGACGGACAGATAGTCATTTCAAGCGCGGAGCACGCGGACGCCTTGGCTACGTCCATCCTCACTGTACTTTCCAGTAAACCAGCGGCTGTTCCACCAATGACACAAGTTGCTTCAGTCGTGCTAGACAGCCTACAATGTAATACAATCGCTCTGTATCAGCTACTCGTCAACCTCGGTGGTGCAAAACCCTCGGACCAGACGGACTTCACCCACTAATACTCAACTCCCTAACAGACCTCATCACCACAGCCGCTGCAAACCTATTCAATACATCACTCTCTGAAGGATCTGTCCCCAACGAGTGGAACTGCTTCGGAGTGAGAACGCTTTCCAAATAAAGTAGAGAACCATAGACCGCTCTCTTTGGCTTCGATATAATCCAAAGCTGTCGAGGAGCTTATGAAAAAAGATCTGCTCCAGTTCTTCGAACAGATGAACGCACTGACACCAGCGCAACACGGAATTACAAAATGACAATACTGCACCGCCAACTTAGTGTACTCAAAACACCAATGGAAACGAGCTCTTAACGAACGGAAGGATGTTGACGTGGTGTACCTCGACATTAATAAGGCGTATCACTGAGTGAACCACGAGGTACTTCTTCGTAAACTAAGCACCTACGGCATCGGTAATACGCTATTTCGGTGGTTACGCAAGTTTACTATGCAATGTAACTTTAGACTGCTGGTTAATGACTATCAAACAGGCTGATTCCCATTGAACAGTGGCGTGCCTCAAGGAACTAGATGTGAGTAAGTATTATATCTTATTCATATCAACCATCTCCTGCAACATCTCCAGTCACCACGTGCCTTGTTTGCAGAGGATTTGAAAATCTGGAGGATCGTTGAGAACCAGGCTGACTGTGCTCGCCTCCAGCCTTATTTAGAGCGACTGTCAACATGGTCCACTGCAATGCAACTCCCTCTTATCGCAGGCAAGTCATCATTATACACGTCAGCTAGAGGTGGGAAACACCTCAGCTACTGTGCCGCAATACACAAAGGAAAAAGGAAAATAATTACGATAGTTGCATGTCAGATGAGCTACCAGCAACGTAAAGGCATCGTTCCGGCAAGCTACCAGCCGACAACTAGGTAAAAAAGATAAATTAATATGTTGCACTCTACGAAAGGAAATAGCTGTTGGAGGGGAGGCTAAAAGGTATGGGGAGTGACAAAACACTCACAACAGGAATGTCACTGTGGTCGGCTCCTCGCCATGTCAGCAAGTGTATCCAACCAAACGTGTTCACCGTCTTTCGGAACCCAACCAAGGAACCGTGACGCTCCAACTGAGGCTAGCTCCGAAGTGAGGGCCTTCATTGACCTAGCTCAAGTCATCGCTAGGCCGCCCCTCCTTTCCTTCCATCCACATCCCGGTGACCAAACAAAACACGTCACCGATTCGGTGGGCTGGCATGCGCAACACGTGGCCCAGCCATCGGGGTCTGGTGCGTGAAATGACGGTGCTGAGCGATTCAGTTCCTTTTCCTGTGCCGTAAACAAGGCGTCGAACACGCTCGTTACTCAAGCGGTGTTCCCACCGGATGCGAAACAAAATGTGAAGGCACCGATGGTCGAACATAACTAGCCTCTTCATGTCCGCTGATCGTAGGGGCCAGGTTTCGTAAACGCGCAGTAGGGTCGAATGTACCGCTGCAATGTAAGATTTACTCTTCATGGAGAGAGTAATGTCGCGCCGGCGCCATAAGTGACGAAGGTTAGCAAAAGCAATTTCAGCTTTTGATATACGGTTCGTGCTCTCATCTTCAGTGCCAAGGGCACTGACACAACTACCCAAGTAGTTGAATTTCCGAACGAATTCCAGCTGATCCCCACTAAGGTTCAGCGAAGGAGGCAATCGCTGTCAATCTTGGAGGAACGCTTTGCAATTCGATGGTGCAAAGCAAAGCCCGAAACGGCTGACAGGCAGTACTAATCTTTCCAATGCAGCTTAGTACGTCTGGGAGCTGTCACAAATGAGGGCAATGTCGTCTGCATACTCCAAGTCAAGAAGTCGTTCTCCTGGGAGTAGCTCCACACCTTTTAAATCGTGTCCTGTGAGCGCAATTTCCATGACTTCGTCAAAAGCGAATTTGAAGATCGAAGGTAACAACTGGCATCCTTGTCTCACACCGCTGGAGATAGCCAAAGGCGAAGACAGCTTGCCCTAATCACATTGCCCGTGCTAGTCGCGTAAAATGTTCAGATAATAGTTACATGTTTATCACACGCACTTCTGAGTGGACGGTTCCAAAGGGCACATCGATCAACCGAATCGAGTGCACATTTGATGTCGAGGAACACGACTATGGTGGGCTTCCAATATGTGTGACCGTGTTCCAAAAACTGACGCGAGGTAAATATGTGTTCAATACAGCCACGACCCCGACGAAATCTGGCTTGCTCCTCACGAGTCTGGCTTTCACGAGCGCCAGTCAATATTTGGAGAATTATGGAGGCAAGTAATTTGGAGGCGATTGAGATCAGACTGATTCCACTATTGTTGATGTATTCCGAAAGCGAGCATCCTTTGAAGATAGGAACAATAACGGAATGGCTCCAGTCGGTTTGGACAGTCTCCCTTTCCCACAGTTTCACTAGTAATTCATGTAAAGCATCAATAAGAACAGAGCCTCCGAATATGAAGAGGACTGGCGGAAGATCATCTGGTTCTGCGACTTTGTCAACTTTAACCGTCCGATCTCACGTTCGACTTCTGAGCGAGAGGGCGGATCCAAAGGGATAGCTCACGGAGCAGGGCAATCACGGGCCGGCGAATAATCGAACAATTCCGATCGATTAACTTGCTTTTTCAAAATATTCATCGCAAAGCTCTAAACCTTTTGACAAATTGTGAATAGACTGTCCACTCTCGTCACGAATCGTTTCACTAACTACAGGTTTCCTGCTGACTGTTTCCGTATCAGACGAAACCACTTTAGATTATTAACACGGTAGCGGCCACTTCCTTCTCTGAGTCCATTTGAGACCACCAAGATTTGCGTCTCTCTACAGGCTAGCACGGAGTTTTACTCGGAGATCTTTGCGAGTTTCATTGAGTTCGCTTCCAACCGGGATATGCCGGTTAGCGTCGATAATTTCCAGAGACCGCGAAGAGGCCCAATGTCCATGTTGGCGATTAGACTTACCACATGAGGATTGGCCTGCTGCTAGTAAGGTCTGGTGAATATGTGACCAGTGACCATCAGTTGTCTCTAGTGAGCGCTTACTCAACTCGCATGTCAGCGTACTTCAATACGCTGTCAGAACAGCTGGCTTTGTCAGTTGGCTGGTGTCAATGCGCTCACAGCGTCGTCGTGGGCGCCCGCCAAAACGCATCTGCTTGTCAGCACATACAAGTGCATGGTCGGTGTCCAATCGTGTGCTACAAATCGAGCGACAGTTCTGGATGCAGCCTCTCTTGCGGTAACGGACAGCAATGTGATCGATCTGCGTCCAAGACTCGTTCGAGGCTGGTGGGCGCCAAGTCACCCTCCGGCAACTGCTGTGTCGGAAATTAGTGCTCGCAAGAAATAAGCGAGCATCTTCACACAAATGAAGCAACCGCACGCCTTTACCATTACGGGAGCCTACACAGTACGGACCGCCCAGATGCATTTCATCAATGGACCACTTTCCAATTTGTGCGTCCGGATCTCCAGCCAGCACAACAGTGTCCGAACTTCTTCTGTGGAGAAGGAGCTGGGTCAGTGGATGTTGGATGTCATTTTTTACCGAATCATTGCTAGCGTTTTTGGGTGCATGGGCAGCGATGATGAATAGACACCTATTAGTCCCGCTCGACTTTGAGGCTTTGAAAGAGCCAGCCAATCGGACCGCACACATCCGACTACTGCTTGGAATCCAATCAACCAGAGCAGCTTCAGCCCGGGAAATCAAGGCAATGCCTACTCCTGCTTGGCTGGTGCTCCAACCTGCATCGTCACCCTGTGAGCGCGATGTGAAAATACTGCTGGCGTCACCTGAAGGGGATGGCAAAGTGAGCACAGAGCTCGAGTCTCGCAGGCGGGTCTCCGATAATCAGATATCGATCGAGAGGGTCCTAATGTTCGGGCAAGTGCGGGTTGTCCGTTCTGTAGCAACGTGGGTACAATGAGGCATGTTAATCTGATGGAGGATCGATTGCTCCAAATGGAAGCTAATAAACTGGAATATACTACCAGCAACTAGCGGTTTATCAGTATCTCCAGACGTTATGCCACTCTGTCATACACATTGGACCTCCAGTTTCTCCACCCCAACACATGTCGGATACTTAGGAAGGTTCTCGCGACATAATATGAGCTCACTAGAACGTGCAACCGAACTGTACATTGCGGGACTTCCTATGCTCTGGGCATTGCGACGCAGTTTCTCCACATGGTCCGAAAAAAATCATCCAGCGCCAATTCACCTCACTCATTTGACCAATTCTTGAATACCGTGCCCCAGCATACCGTCCGATAGTGCAATGGGAAATTGAAATGCTGGAGCAAATACTGCATATGGCAACTAGAATGATACCCAGTCTAAGAAATTTTCCGTATGAGAAACACTGTGAAAGGTTTGGAAACTACACACTATCCTACAGCCAAATAAAAATTGACCTTATTATCGCCCATCGAGTAATACACTTGAATCACTTCCCCAAACTGCGGCCAATATTTCACCTGCGGGAACCCTGTAACACCCGAGAACACAGTTAACATCTCAGGGTCCCGAGCACGAACAAGGATCCCATCAGTGTTGTGTAGAACGACGAATCGCAGAGTTACGTAATACACTACCAGAAGGACTAATAGTGACGGATTCTATGAAGCCTTTTAAAACACCTATCGACGATTATTTCGGAAGCCTGTGCTTTTGTGAAACGGCTCACCGTGCACAAAAATACATCCAATTACCGAAAATAATGACACAAATAAGAAATCCTAACCGAACAAGGATAAACAAGTAACTGACCGAACACCACTGCGGACGATTCGCAATTAAATATTTTTGCTTTTTCGCAATTCGTTGTAGTTGTACAAAACCTTTCTACTTGCTAGTAAATGCAGTCTCAGTCTTAGTCACAGAGATTATAAGTGCGTTTTGGCAAACCTCACGAGTACCCGCACAATAAGGAAGCAAACGATTTTTTCACGTGCTACGAAATAAGGCGACTAAACAACGTAGTTGTGGCTGTGTAGACAGATAATGAACAACAGTGTAAGCCAGGGAGGTCAATCAGACGCTAGTATAAGCCAAGAGAAACGTTTAGAATGCTATGACTGTTGTCCAACGCTTCATTGGCTTATAATGCATTACGATCTTGGATAAGATCTACGAAGGACTACATGTAACGGGACAGATGTGCAAAACGACCATAAGGAACTGACGACAGAAAAGTGTGACAATTGACGCAAAAGTGATTTTTTATTTGGGACACTATTGCTGTAAACAATTTTCACCTTATCTGAGTATTTTAGATTTTACACTTGGTAACGAACGAATATCTTTACTAAAATGACGCCTCTCCACTTTCCATCCGAAGCGGACCTATACACACAGCTATGTCTCAGACAACTGCTTTTATTTTACTTATATGTGCACAGTTCTATAACCAGCAAACCGTTTCCTCATGATGATTAAAGTACACATTGAATTCTCTTCGCAAATAATTGCAACTAGGTTTGCAAACAACCTCGTGTTTATAGTTAAGAACCGCTGTACTCTTACATACATTCTAGTAAAATTTCGATTTCTGTTTCAGAACAATGTGTCGAACGTTTGAATTAAAATGTCGCGCATAAAATAATAAAACTCAATCTCAGGAGTTTATAGCAACTCTCGGATAATGCGTTCAACTTTTTATATACTGGTTGGTTCTTTCGCTATCAATACACTGATTTGATTCCAACGATCTCCGAAAATAATTCGTCAACACACTTGCGTTTACACGTGCACAAAATATTTCCTCGTAGGTTTATAACAAAGTGTGGTTTTCCAAAATAGCGGCTCGATTATCCTATTCGACTACGCCTTTATTAACTGGATCTGCTTGTTCGAGAATAAACAATGTTGTTAATGTAAATGAAAATTTCCCTTTTCTAATGTAATTTCTAGTCTACCTAATTACCTGCAAACTAATATCGTAAAAATTTATTTTCGCAAATTAGAAACAAGTTGAAACAGTTATTTCAACTTTATTCGGTTAAACATTTCGTGCCTCGCACCTTTGCCTCAAAGTTCTGGTTAAACCTACATGCATGCACCTACCAGCCTTCGTCTCCTTTCCGTGCTTTTCAAATTGTTGAAGGGAACTAGCTGTTTTAAACCTACATTGTCTGTTGTTTCTGTGCTTCACGTCCTGGGACGTGTTGTACGCAGATACGCCAAGTAGTTAGTCATGTGAACGAACTCATGCATGTGATCCGTGAATAAAGTGCTACGCGTTTCTTGATTGGATCTCTAGTTTAGTCTTCCCAAACACTTCGCTATCGTCCTTGCACGTTTTCCTGTTCCTTATTGGCTTCTGACATTTATCGTTATATCTGAAACATGATTGGATTCCAAGCAAGCTGAAGCATATTTAAGTGAACACTGTGTTACACTCATTTGGAAATTTTCTACCCTCCGCCCGTTTTCATAGCATATCGTTTGAAAGCAGCATGACGCTTTCATTTACTTGTCTCCTGTTGCTCTGCCTTTCTCTGCAACACCTTCCATGCTTTACTGGAATGCACATGCGCGGAGGATTCACTAATCCATGCGCACCAAGCGAGGAACAACAGTTAATTTACCTGCCCATAGTAAGCTTGTATTCACCCTGCTTTTTTTACTGACCATTTTATTTAGCTTCAAGCCAAGCTGGCAGCAGATGGAAGCAGGCATCTAAATCCTTTTGAGCTATTAAGCGTCTCTACACAAGTCGTCGCCGGAACAAATTATAAGTTTGTGGTAATTTTTCTTGGCTACCTCATTTATTCGAAATACAAAGGTCAAATTCAATGAAGACGCTTGCACGGAACTCAAATTCTATCAAGCCCTCGGCGAACCGCTGCATATGATGCGTTCAACCGGCAGCAGGACAGTACCATGCATACAACCTCTCTTGCCATGTAGGCCAACGTGACGATTTTAACCTAAAAGATTTTTTACTTTCCTTTCCTTAAATTCTCATGTCCGTATCGCCTTTCTTCGCATATTTTAAATGCAAGCTCAATCGGTTTTATCATCTTTTTTAAAGCTTTTCTAACACTCCAGTTTAATCGCGCCATTAGATATTTAATAGTTAGGGTTGGTAATCTAAAATAGTTCTGTAATTTATTTGATCATCTGGCAGCAACATTTCGATCATAGTTACACAAGCTTTATATGCGGTTTAATTCGTCGAATTCAAGCAACCACAATTTGGTTTCGTGTCCGTAAGAATACTTAAGCATATTCTGTTGTACACCGTTACTTTCTATATATCAGACAGTCTTCCGTCTGTTATCCGTTCAAAACAGATACGATTTACCTGACAAGCGCCAAGCTCCATCTTCGTTTTGAGGAGAACACGGTGAATAATCTTAAATTTTACAATATTAGAACTAGTAACAAATGAAGTACATTCATGTGTATGACATTTGCTTCGGGCTTTTTGCAGCTGGCATTAAACGCCGTGCCTGATTTGGAATACACAATGGAAAGCGAAACGGCACAACTCGCGAACGCCCAGGTCTGTATATGTAAGACCCATCAAATAAAAAGTGTAAAACGGAGTTCCACTCGCTTTATGTATAGCTAACTGCACTAATTGGCCACATTGATCGCTTTGTATGAAGTCGAGGTCTAATGTGTTAGAATCCCTGAATACCACGGCTTAGCAAACAAGTAGTATTTGCTATTTAACGTGTCAATTAGACGGCTTCGTCAGCTATAGTATTTATGCCATTAATTCAAAACAAATGTTTATCTGTGAACAGCATTTTCAACCTTAAATATAAAGGTTAAGAGACCTTTAGCTTAGAAGAAGAATACAAGATTTACCATGGTATGACCCGCGTTTTAAAAAATGTATCGCAAAATAAATTAGTTGCAGCAACTTCTGTATTTATTGCACAGTGCCGATCTACTTTCCTCGAATATAATGTCTGTTTTGTTGTTATATGAACGTCACCAAAGTACATTGAATTTGCACAGTCTGTAAGTCGAATATAAATCATGTCTTGAATAATGAATAATAATTGTATACGGGTAAAGGCGGACTGTTTTACAATCCCCGTTGGATGCTCCGGTGGGTTATTGAAAAACCTTAATTAAATAGTGCATTTAGTAGTCTTGCTCTCAAAAGTGTGGACTTAGCACACGTAGTGCAGTAGCCCTGCAGTCCAAATGTTTCCATAACTTCAATAGGCGGAAAATAATCCATTCACGGTATTTCCGAGAGTAGGATGGAGAGTACCGTTTAGTAACCAAATGGAAGTGGCGGAGTGCTTCATCCACCCTACTTTTCATATGGCTAGCGTAGGCGCAGAAACAACCGATTCGAGAAGAGAGCTCCATGCTTGACACACACGAAGGGAAAAGAAAAATCTACGATATTCAAGACAGCTGTACTTTTCCGCTACTTACAAGCAGTGGCATCTAAGCTTCGTGTTACTGTTGCGTTTCTGTAAATGGCGGCACATATGATTTGGATAGTGCAAAATCAAGTACGCCGTAATCAAGTCCCCTCGTAGTCGACGATATTATTCACTGCATACTCCCAAACGTTTCAGCCCCTGCTCATATGCAAGGTGGCGCATTCCAATTAGGTGTTTACAAGTTCGACGTTAACGTTGGTTCAGGGCAATAGGTTCGTGCTTCAGCCATGACTTCCAGGCTTGGATTACGTATTTGATATGGGGTCAAACATACGCATTCAGTATCTGTCTGAAAATGGTGGTGTCTGTTTGTCCGAAAGCCCGTCGTGGCAAGCACAAGTGCTGGTTGTCAGTTTTCAATGTCTTGGCTGACTGCTTGAAACAACCCAGATTATTCTGAACAAGCAGCCATAGATAGTATTCGATAGATACTCTCTAATGCACTTGCGTTCCCAGCTTGTAGGTATAGGTATTCTTGTGTCGTATGGTGAGTAGTTTGCATTTGTCCGCGATGAACTATAACAGATTTTAGGTTGCCGACCTATGTACCATCACAAATTCAAGCTAAAAGGAATTCCGATCGGCATCCGACTGCATCCGGTGCCATATCTTGATAACGTCAGCAAACAGCCAAAAATTGTGGAACGATTGTAAGCGCCAGGTCGTTGTTGAGTACCAAAAATAATAGTGGTCCTAGTACTGAGCCCTGAGGCACGCCAGACTCGACTGGTATGGAGTCAGATAAGGAACTCCAAACGCTGACCACTAATTGTCGTTGCAGGAGAACGTTAGCGATCCAGCTCAAGAAAGAGTTATGTATCCCGTAATGTTGGATTTTGGGAAGGAGGATCTGATGATTTAAACGAAGGAATGTCTTTGACAAGTTCAACAGATATCACATCAATTGCTTTTAAAATGTCAAATGACTCGGTACAACAATAAGTTACGATTATTTACTTCGTTGTGTACCATGGCTATAGTCGATAGCCGTGTTGCACAGGAGCACTAATGTTACAAATTTTTAGATAAAACACCAGTAACAATGGCTCCCATGACCTTAGACATAACAGGGTAAAGAGAAAATGGGGGGTTGTTTGAGGCCTCAGTCCTGCTTGCACCTTTGTGAATCGGAGTCATTATTATAAGTTATCACGTCGTGGGACTCTGTTTGGTCTATGTAGCGCTGAAAGAACGAGGCCAAAACTTTTTCCAGTTGTCTAGCTGCTGCTCTCAATGCCTCTTGGAGTAAGGTGTCGACTCGTGAGGAGTTATGATTGCGCAGAGTTCTCACCATCCGAGAAACAGCTTCAGCAATAAAAGAGATGGGCGTGAGTCCTGGAGGCGAGAAAGCAAAAGCTGTAAGTTGGTCTGATAGTAAGACTTTCTGAAATGTGAGATCATAATGTGTCCGCAAGACATTTGCTGTGCCTAAATATGTTCTAGTTGGACCATCAGTCGTCCGGAGAGGAGGAATTCCTTGCCTCATCTTACGACGGCCATGGACATACTTTGAAAGTAGTTTAGCGTTCGCTCTAAATGTTTTCGCCATATTCTACTGACATGCGACTTTGTCAACTCTGAGCAGTTGAGTGCAGTGGTTGCGACGATCTACGTAGCTGTCCCAATTAACTGGTTTTGGTGATGGTCTGTACTCTCGACAGGCTATGCTTCGTGCAGTCATCCAATTTCCAACTTTGATTCTCACGAAAGAAACGGTTTTAACCTCCTTTCAAAATACTTGTCTACGAGACATCCATCATTCTACAGGTGGGAAACACAAAAACTACTGTGCCGTAATACATAGAAGAAAAAGGATAAAACTGTGCAACAGGTGCAAGTCAGCTTACCTACCGGTGACAGATGGGCATGGTTCCCATATTGTACCAGCTGGCTATATTGCATCAAAAAACTTACTATGCAAAATTATATAAGGCTACATAGTGAGAGGGTGATTGGAGGTAAGGCTAAGAGGAATGGATTGGGACCCAGAAATTCACAGCACAAACGCCACTGAGGTCGGTTCCTAGCCAAATCAGCGAGTGTATCCAACCAAACGTATTCATCGTCTTTTGGACCCCAACCAGGAAGCCGAGACGCTCCAACCGAGGCCAGCTGCGAAGTAAGCGTCTCCATTCCTCTCTACCAAGTCATCGCTTGGCCACCATTCCACTTCTTCTATCCACATCCACGGCGCGCAAAAAACACACGTCGCGCGAGCCGGTGGACTGGCATGCGTAACACCTGGCCGAGCAATATGAGCTTGGTGCTTGAAATAACGGGTCTGAGCGGCTGATTTCCTTTTCCTGTGCCGTAAACAAGGAGTCGAACACTCGTTGATTACTCGGTGTTCCCACCAGATGTGAGCTAAATTGCGAAAGCACCGGTGGTCGAGCGTAGCTATCCTCTTCAGGTCCATTGATCTAAGTGGCTAAGTTTCACAACCGTACAGTAGGGTCGAACGTACCGCTGTATTGTGCACTCTTCCCGTCAGGGAAACAGTGATGTCACGCAGGCGTCATACTTGGGGAAGATTAGCAAAAGCGCCTCGAGCTTTTACTATAGGTTCGTGATATTATTTTCAATCCCACGGACACTGTTACAAATACCCAGGTAGTTGCAATTTTGGACGAATTCTATCGGTTTCCCACCAAGGGTCAGCGTAGGAGGCGGTCCATGCCAATCTTGGAGGAACGCTTTGCACTTCGAGGGTGATAAGCATAACCCGAAGTGACGGACAGCCAGCGCTAATCTGTCTAGTGCGGATTGGCACGTTTGTGAGCTGTCACTGATAAGGGCAATATCATCATTATATTCTAAGTCAACAAATCGTTCACCCGTGAGCAGTTCCACACTTTCTAAGTCGTGTTCTGCAAGTGCGATTTCCAAAGCTTCAGTAACAGCAAAGTTGAAGAGGAAAGGGGATAGCAGGCCTCCGTAACCAGTTGATTGAAGTTGCTGACAAATTCAAGCAAAGTGGCTTCAAAGTGGTCTCCAAAGGGACAACGAGATTGTGGTACTGATGAACTGGTCTAAAAAGGTCGTAGCGCGCAATGGTGCGCACCATCTTAGTGCCCAGCTGGTGGTATTCCGCATAGCAGATGAAGTCGAAACTTAGGAACGCATGATCACTGCTACCTAAACGGCATTCTACAATCAATACATCATTCAAATGTTCTACGTAGTTGGACACAATGTTCAGCAAATTGGTTTATTAACAATTGCCTATAATGGTTTGATACTAAAGGAGAACATTGCTTAGAAGTTCGTGCAGATCCCCTTAGAATGTTTTGCCAGTTGTAGAGGGGGTCTTGTAAACAGTGAATGTGAAAGCCTCCCATGATACGAATGTGAGTGTGCTTTCGATTGGATTACATCTTAAATTTGTCGGCAGGTGGGGTTTTAGTCCCCGTGTCGAGTTTGGGAATCAGTACACCAAAGCTATAAGGCAGCTGTCACTGCCATGTAATTGGAGACGACACCGAAGATAATCGGCGAACTGTAAACCTAATTGTCCATGACTTTGCCATTTTGGTCGCTTCAGGTAATAAAGAATTACGCCTGCTTCTTTCATAAGCCAGTGATCTTTTATTAATGACATGACCAGCAGCGATAATTCAGCGTCCGTCATTCCGGCGGGCAACCAGGTCTCCGTGAAACCGACGTTATCGCATGGTTTCGAAAAGTGACGAACTTTCAGTTCGGCCAGCGTAGTATAAAGACCTAGAGGATTAGTACATAGGCGAGTTAGTTCCTCGGCATCTAGGGGCCCACAGAGAGTCAAATGAGTCAAGTTATGTAAAATGTTGACCCGATGCGTGGTCGGCCGTTATTCGTTTTTGATGGGGTGATGAGACGTCGTTCGCAAACTGATTTGGCCGAGGTGCATCTCACTCCTCGTCCGCACAAACTGCAGAATCGCTTGATCAAGCGGTAAAGTGATGCCAGTTTGCATTTCGGCTAGGCTCCTGCATGGTCTTTGTAATGCCTCACCAGCTTTTAAGCGAAGTTCAGCTGGAAGGGTTTTTCTATATTACGGTCAACGTTCTACCTTGCTGTCTGCTTTGACTGAACCAGCAGTTTTAGGATGCTCGATCCGCTTCCTGTGTAATTTGATGAGTGAGGTAGCCTTTAGAGCGATTGCGCCACAAGGTTGTCCAAGAAATGTATTTCAAGAATAAAACGCCACTGTTCGAAATTGTGATTACCAGCCTCATGACTATCGTGGGGGGGAGGGGGACGTCTGGCTCGCCATAAATAAAGCTTGTGCTTAGACAATCCAGCTGGCTGCGCTTTTCCGAAATGTTGCTTTTCGATTGACGCATGCTTTAAAGCATTTCAGGATAAATGTGTACCCTACAAGACTAGTGTTGTTTCGCGTTTGCAGAGCGTAAAATATATTCTACGTCAGTGGCGAATTGCATTGTTACTCTAATAATTCCGTGTTCACCGTAGTGTGAAGAGTTCGGGTTACGAGTAAGTTTCACTAGATTTGTGAGTTTGGCTTTTACGTGCACCAAACTGCACAGTTCCACTGGGCTGGCTCGTCAGACAACTTACACCGCGATGTGATGGCGGTAGCTTCGAGAACATTTGTGCACACGACAGTCACGGCTTAACTGTTGGAGCCCCTTTTCATTGAAATGCTAGGTCAGGTGATCGTTGGGCTTGACTTTATGCCAAGTGATAATGGTCTACTGTGTGTCATTCCATTTCGGTTAGCGGTGTTTGCAACAAAGGAGACACTAAATGTAGCATCCAGAGGACCTTTTGCAACGATCTCTGCATATGTTACTGGATTCTCGGTTATTTGAATCCGACCGGAGACCCTTGGGTTGAAGCCGCTGTAGGTTTGAGTTCGGCTCTTTCATTCTTCTTAAAGTTGTTAAGCCCGGCTGAATTTGGTCGATCCCACGTTTTAGGTGGTTCCTGGTTTTTTGTGGTGCTGCGTTTCGTTTCTCTAGAAGAGCCACGGTCTGCTTTCCTTAAGCATTATTTTAAAATGGAAAGGGATAGCGGAAATGGGGGCCTTGTCGATCGTGTTTCGAGCGAAGCGAATTTTGCACCACTGCTTATTTTTGAAGTAACTATGTGGGCCTGATGCATTAATGCGTTCAGTGATATAATCTTAGAGTTCGTTCGATGTTCAACTTCTTCTGCTAACCCGTCGCAATTTTGGACGGAGAAGTATGCATTCGGACACGCAGTACAAATCCAGTGATCGATGTGAGATCTGTTTCCATCTCGCACGTATTGATGGGAGAGAGTTGCACGCTTTGAATGGTACAGTTAAAGCAACGTGAGTAAGTTTAATTTGATTAATTGATTACATTATGCGGACTTGCATTTACTTTTTAACTGGAGCGCTTTTGGATTCGTGTCTTCTTGCTTTCTGCTACTTAGCATGGTGTCGCTACCTTATTCCATTTGTACGGAAATATACGCAACATTTGTCTTCGGCTTTTTCGTGAACAGGGAAGTAAATGACAGCTGTCATGTTGGCTGTCCTTTTTTGGGGTATTTATAAATCACTTGAGAGGTATATAACACGGCTTTCAATAGATAACTTTAACAGCATTACAGGATTGTCACTCCCCAGTGTGACTGCACTTGAGGTGAATGTTGACAGGGTGCCTACCTGCTTAACACACTCTACCATAACTGCTGACTTCCAGAGACTGAATCGTGGCTGGGGGGTCGGGACCCTGGGCTCAAATATTGGTTCCATCCATCCAATGTGGAGCGGACTAACTCCCAACCATCGTCTTCTGTATTTCTGGTAGTCATGATTCCCTACATAGATAGACAGGAATGCTGCTGCTGTGCATGTTGAAGGAGTGTGGGCCAGCTCCGTTGATGAAACGTGGATCCCACCCACCTACGGACCAATCTTGTTCTTACGGGTTTACACTGGATAAGGGGTGTGTGGATGGAGCTGTGGGTGGTGTAACGCAAGCCACTCTTGATCTCTCTGTAGACGCAAGCCTCCTGTGACTGTCCCCGTGGAGACCACAGTGACAGGCAAATCCGGAACCGGATGCCACTAACCACACAGAATTGTCATTAGTTGGTGGAATGGCCCTTCGGCAAATTACGGCATCAGCGCGTCTTTTGCGGTGAAACACTGTCAGTCGTGGAAAGCATTGCTGTTTATGCATGGGATGGAATGGGACCTAATAGTTTTCATTACGTAAGTAACTTTTTTTCGCAAATCGATTGGTTTGGATCCAAATCATTCCGGTGAAATGATTCTGAGGTTTGCCGGAATAGTGTAGCGTAATAGAGATTTGCAGGCAGGAACGTTTAACAACTGCGTGGTGTACAAGCAATGTTCGAGGAGCATGCAGAATGTATGGCCATGGGGAGGTGACGGGACGCACGGCCTGCCCCACACCCCCAGCAGCAGCAGCAGCCCCCTCAGCACCTTCACCACAAGTTGCCCTAACCGTAACTAGATTGTCAACTACCGAACCAACTGCCCCATTGCTTGGACTCACCTGCTCCCCTACACACCCCTACCGGCAGCCCCCAACGAATCTCACTCATCTATCAGCCCCTACTCTGATCATCCATGCCCTGCATCCCCAAGTTCCAGCAAACTTAATGACGCTAGTTTTCCATACAAAGGATACGGTTACTGTAGGCCACCTGTTGGCAGGCAGCGCGGTAAGTGGTCCCGCACGCTTCACGCAAATAAACCTTGCTTGCGTTTACACGAATGCACAGGGCCGTCTGCGCAATCTTCCCGAACTCCAATCTCGATTTCTATCAACGTCAGCGGACATAATAACCCTAACGGAAACATGGCTGTCCGGCGACATCACCGACAGTGAAATCCAAATTCCTCACATGTCCGCCCTACACTCCGATCGCGCAACACCAGGTGGTGGCGTCCCACTCTACTACGACACCTCCCTCGGTTGCACCATCGTGATAGACTCTGCTTTGCAGTCTCCTGACACTATGTGGTGCGAAGTCGCATTAAAAGCCAAACCTTCATGCTACCTTGGTATCGTTTATCGGCCCCTCTTACAACCCTTCCGAGAATGACGCAAATCTCTTGCACGATATCCACTTCATTCTATCCCTCAGATACACACCCTTCTTACCTCGTGAGATTTCAATCTACCCGGTCTAATTCGCTATGTTCCAACAACTTGCTCTTCGCCGCAAGCCTCACTAAGCTACTTCACACTGCCGCATGGTACAACTTCACCTGTAAACCAAACAGATTACAAACCAATAACTAACCATCTCTTCTGGATCTCATCCACGCAAACAAAGAATTTATGGTTGAGCACATCGAATACTTTTCTCCGTCGGCTCTCAGCAATCACTGCGTCCCCTTACACGCATATTTTTGCTTTGCCGAAAAGCCTGTCGGCACGCTGACTTTCACAAAACGCTGGACTGATTACGGAAAATTAAGCATGCTCATTTCCTCAAACGATTGGTTACCGGAACCTCACTAGAGCTCAGACAATGTGTGGTCAACGTTTCGCACTACAATATGCGAACTGTGCTCCGTAATCACTACTTGCAAACAGGTTTCCATAGGGTAGAAACGCTTCATGCCCATCCGAAGTTGGACCCACAGGGATGCGGTATGGAGAACATATCGCTCCTGTCCAGCAGCTGCTCATTGGGATGTCTACCGACTTCTCCGTAACCACTGATTTCAGTCGATAAGCGAAGATAAAGATGAGCAGCAGCGTCAGCATAAGCGCAGGTTTCCTGCCAAATCCAAAGCCCTGTGTAGTCACGTCAACCAACTTTGGCAACTCAAACACGGTGTTACTGCGCTGACGACACCCAGAGCGGTCACGAAATCAGCGCACGAGGTCGCAGAATTCCTGTGTTAACATTACGCATCTGTTATTTCCTTTCCATCAGTCTACGCAAAGACGCAACATTTTCCTTTCTCAGCTTCAACGTCCCTCGAAACTGTTCAGTTTCATTCGAAGAAGGCCTTGGCGAAGCTCATATCCCTGTGTGCAACAGCCTCCTGAAGCGCAGATGGTTTCCATCCAAGGCTCCTGCGAACGTGCGCTGTAGGTCTAGCTTTATCTCTAGCAGAGCTGCTCATCCAGTTCTTCTCGCATGGCGAAGTCTTTAATTATTGGAAATGCGGTCCAAATACGCCAATCTACAAAGGCGGCATGCGGAAGGACCATGTCAACTACCGACCGACAACACTCCTCTCTACGATTTTTAAAGTGATGGAATACATCATCGCCGATGCTATATTGGACCACTTTGAGGCTAAGAACCTGCTTTCCGATTGCCAGCATAGCTTCCGACTGAAACGGTAACACCTGAGTAACCTGAAACTCGCACGGAATACCTAGGCGACCGGCTGATACCGGTTTGGAAATGTAATTCATTTTAGATTTCTCCAAGGCCTTTGATAAAATCGACTATGCCATCCTAATGCTTAGGCTGTCGTACTACGGTAAATCTCAGGTCTTAATGGAGCCCAAGTAAGTCCAAGTATGTGTCTACGGAGAGCTATCCTCTTGTATCCATTTGAAAAGCGGTGTTCCAGGGTGTCTGTTCTTGGAACATAATTCTTCCTATCCTTCATCGATGGTATCACAACACAGGTCGAATCCTCGATGCTGCTCCATGCTGAAGACACGAAGCTGTGGCGCAAGATCAATGCTCTAGCTGATGCCTACGCAGTTCATAGAGACCTCAACCGATTTTACCAGTGGTCACTGAAAGACAACCTCCCATTTCACTCTTGGAAATGTCGCGTCATTCCCAAGGGCCCATCCGCTTCTTCAGTATACCTCCTAGAAGAATCTTCGCTCCAGGTCTCGTCAGAAGAAAGAGATTTATTTATCACTACACAAACGAAACTTTCAGCAGCTGCTTTCTGCCACAAAGCAGCCACTGCTGCTAACGACATGCTGGGACTGTTACAACGTGCCTTCGCTCAAACGACCCGCGGAATTTCGCCTCCTCTTAACTGCCTTCCTACGTCCTCACTTGGAGTTTGCTATCCAGACTTGGAGCCCCTGGTTGCTCAAAGACCATCGAATCTTTGTAGCCGCACAACACCGCGCGACAAATTTAGTACGGGGTCTCAGGCATTTAGATTATCTACAACGGCTCCATCGCCTTGGTCACTTCTCCATGACATATGGATGGCTTCGTGGCGACTCGATCCGCGTATCTGCAATTTTATGCAACCCTGGACACTAATGGCGCCACTTACTAATCTGCATTACTGATGCTCCTATCTTCGTGGTCACCCACTCCGGCTCAAACGTCAACACAGCTGGGTGAACTTCAGGCAACGTTTCTGCGCTCTACTAGTCGGCCGACCGTGGAACGCCCTGCCTGCCGACGTAATCTCGACATCTTATGTGGATGACTTTAAGACTCGCCTGGACCCTCAACTTGCCGACTTGCATCGTTATCTCCCCTGAGAGAACTACCTGCAGTTTGGAATATCATACCCCAGACTAGCCTCAGTCATCTCCCTCCCATTTCTCACCAGGCGCAACAGCTTGTTCCTCTACCCCTAAGGCTCACGATTTACATGTTGTTGGTGACCATTTCCTTTATGCTACGCTTTTTCTTTCCCAAGCTTTATTATATGGTGTGATGGGGTGTCACGCTGCCAGCCGTCATATATTCTGTTCAAATGTCCCATGAGCCCGATGAAGTTATGGCTAACATGTGAATCTAACCCGCTATAAGGTTGCTTGACTTTCCATAGGACCCAACCCCATTTCATTAGAACTTATGGTCATGTAAAACCCCAGCTTTTTCCCGTGAAATACAATGTTCCAATGTTCCACTGTTGACCATGCCTCGTCACAAATCCCGAGCATCCAAATTCCGATAATCGTGGACCGCCTGTTAGCATGCTGCACGCGATGTGCGGAAGATGCTTACTAGGGCGATCCTTCAGGAATTAAATAGTGTTCCGGTATTGTACTTTTATTACTCCAAATATTTTTCCGACCTAAATGCGGTGAATCAGCTAATACATTTGCCTTTAAGACATCTTGACTATTACAGCTAGAATTTCGTCACATCTAGACTCACTCATACAGCCACCACACGCCCGAAAAAGCACTGTCCGCAATTTTCATACTTTCAGGAATCGTCAGCCGTGCGCATTCCATGGGACCCTGGTAGGACTCGAACCCGCAACCCGACTGTTGCAAGTCCGTGGTTGAGATCACTGAACTACGGGGGACGGCAACAACCAACGTAAATAAGTTACTTGATTAGTTTTATGCCCGCAGTCTGATCCCGAGGATAATCGTCTTCTGGGAGAAGGTGGATATATCAAATCTTGAAGTTAAAGCCTGCTGGGTTGGTTGGAGTGAATAAAGCAAGTGCTGATATGCCGTCGATGACAATTCTTTAATGATCTCTTCATGATAAATAGATTGCAATTGTAAGCAGATAACATGACACTATTTGTGTTGAAAATTGTCCGCTGGTTTGTTGGACATAGCAGAGCGCTACGGTAGAGTTAGGTAAGCAAGATGGTTGAAATGATATTATGAAGGCGTGTATCGGTGAGTGTAATGGTACGGAGAACAATAAACTTGACTCCATGAGGCAAAATGTTTGCGCAGATCCTCCTTGGCCAGATAGGTATAGTTTGAATGGTATGTTAACGCCAGATAATTCAATTATCTGCGGGGGAGTATCCACGAAGCTAATTACGGCTTGATTCAAATGTCCAGACCCAGACATATTGCTTATAGAAGAGAGTACTCCGAATAAAGTAAACGAGAATGTTAACATATTTTCTTCTACAGGCAGAAACACGCTTCAGCATTTCTATAACTCAAGACAGTTCAAGATATTCAATCAGCCTAACCATGCTGACCCAGACAAGTAGGTTGAGGACCAATAGCTAGCCAAAAAGAAGGCATCCTCACACAGTGGATGAAGCAAAAACGACTGCTATAATTTTGCTCATGCGGACACGCAAGATTGGTCTCTTGTATGCAAGTTAAACCTAGCACTGTATACATGCCCTTCAAAAGATGGTGATTTGAAAGCAAATCTGTGCACCGCAATTCAACCAAGGAAGTTTCAACGATGGATAATCCCGCAGGAATAGTGTCAGTGTTGGGAGGCGCAACACTGAATCACCTCCAATTCGGATACGGTTTTTGTGATGGCAATGACCGAGGTCCACTTCAAAGTAAACCAAGGTCTGAATAGAGACTGTGTGTGGCAATCCAACCACTTAGCTGGTACACTAAAACAATATTTGAACTGTTTTCTTATTTTCCACATCCATGTTCCATTTCTTAAGCATTGCCATTTAGGCTTTACATTAAACTCTATTTAGCCTGTATCTTATCATTGCTTCCATACGTTGAAAAGCAACCATTTGACTCAGGTGCTGTTGAGTGAATGATTTATGTTAATGTAACGTTGTCAGCTAACCAATGACATCGAATTGTTATTCGGTGGCTCCTGGGATACTAGTCGGTCGCATGGTTTAAAGAGACAAGTCAAATACGAGACAGAAGTTAGAGGCAGCTGGTCCGAAGGTATAATTTACGGGCTACAAGACTAGGAAACGAATAAACAGGGACAAGAAATCGTTTAGCACGGGACACATGAAAGCAATTTACTTAACCAGAAGAAAAGAGTAAAAGAAGTGAATTTAGTGACAGTACAAACAACAATAAAATCCAATGTTTTAAGTAATTTAACAGTGTGTTTTCAGGTGCATTACAAAGGCCTCCGCCTAGGAGGCCGGAAGATGGAAGCCGATTTACTTATCAGGGGGGGGGAAACGGCAGGTGCGAATGAGTGCCACTAGTAGCAAAGGTTTTGAACACGGGCTTATAAGATGGGTGTGTAGCGGAGTTCGCTGGGTACAGGCTGCTATTATTTATTATTATGATGATCTTGTAGACCGGAGTGTATCATCAGTGGGTCATCAGGGCGAGCTCGTCGGATTGCAAAATACTGGATATTTCAGATGATGTCGACATGATATTTCCTCCGCTGCAGACCTGACAGTGCACTTGAGAGGTATCAGTCCTCCTAGCGCACTCCGGTCTATGGTCATCATCCTACGAAAAAGACAGCGCGTCATTTTCAGCAAGGCGTAGCCAGGCGTTTCTGGGCCAATCCGTTCATGGGCGTCCGTGGTCGAAGGAGAATGAACTGGGTCAGGAAGAGGCTTTGAGCCTGCGCGCGAGCCACTCGGAAGTTGCATTGAGCCGGTTGAATAGTCGCTCGAGGGAAGCTCTGGCAGTTTCGGTGGTTAAGATTTCGCAATTAGAACTCTGGGTGTGGGCAACAGTTCGGGGGAAGTGGCTTGACGTGGGAGAGCGAACATTACATGCAGGATAACAGCAACTACGCTTTTAAGATATACAAAATGTTTTACGGTTCTTTGTCGATTTTGCAAAATATTTATGGGTGTGACGCACGATTATCACTAAAGACGAAAAAGGTTCATTAATGGGAATAGAAAGAGTTTACAAAATCTAAAATATGGACTGTATATTTGACCTGTCTACCGCGTCGGTTGGTTGCCTGGGATGAAGGCGGAATAGGTAGAGGGTCAAGAGTAACAAAGGGTCTTGGGGTATTCAGTGTTTGGGAAGTCACCACAGTTGCCGTTGCTGGTGGGATAGCATCAGCATCTGTTGCAAGTTGTTTGTAAAAGTAATTCATTTTGAACCGGTCGATGGACTCCGTGGTTCGGTTAGCATTATGGTCTACAGGGAAACGTTTAGAGTCCGTTGCAGGACACTGAACGGGCCAGTGTAGGGAGAGTGAAGAGGGTGCCGTACTCCTTCGGTGCGGAGGAAAATGTCAGTGAAGATAGTGAGTCCACTGTGTATTTACACACGGGGTGGAGTCCAGTGTAATGCACGCGCGCGATTAGCTAGGAAGAATACAAATTTAGGCGGAATCATCCCCGAAGAACCGAGAGGCGAAACGAATTCTTCTGGTAACTCAAGCATTGTGTCGTAAACCAGCTCTGCTGGTGCGCATTGCAAATCTGCGTTAATGCTGCTGCGTATGCCTAAGAGAACGAGTGAAACATTTTCGCTCCAGCTATTGTCTGAGGAGGTTCAGAGCGAGGCTTTAAGCTTTCTATGGAAGCGTTTAACTAAACCGTTGGTTATTAGGTGAAACGCTGTGATATGATTGCGGCGGCAGTCTCACAGGTTGCAGGACACATCGAATTGTGAAGATTCGATGGGCATTCCTCGGTCACTTGTGATGGTGTATAGGTATCCGTAGTGCGAGGCCCACCTATCTAAGAAGGCCCGGATAACAGTCTTAGCTGTACAGTCTGTTATAGGAATGGCTTCTAGCCATCTTGTGCGGCGGTCGACACATATACGAACGTATACGAATCCTCGTTAAGGAAGTAATGGTCCTACCAGTTCTAAGTTTACATACGAGAACTGCGAGTCAGGGGCGGGAAATTATCCAAAAGGACTGCCAGTGTGGCGATGCACTATGAAGCGCTGGCACTAAAGGCAAGCGCCAACAATGGTACAATGTATTTTTATTTGTGCACAAACGAAACTTTAGGTGACCTGTTCCAAATGCGCACGGATACCAGGATGTGATAATGAGTGGAATGCGTCGAAGTCTATGCGTCGGAAGGAGACGAAAAGGAGGGATCTAGGACAACCTGTGCAAATGTCATAGAGGACGCTTCCTTCCGTGGTTTGTAGAGGAACAAGTTGCATATATAGCCTAGTGAACTGTATCGTGCGTTGTACGTCTGCCTCTTGAGCTTGGGCCGATACCATGGCGACAAGGTCGAAGGTAGGCAAAATTGAAAGGTGTGGTTGACACGAGAAAAAGTGTAATCGACGGGGATGTCGTTACCAAGGACATGAGTTATGTCAGCGGCAAACTGCTTGATGATGTTTAGGTGTCTTGTTTCCTGGGGTGAGTATTTGTCGGAGGCAGAGCTGAAGACAAAACTGATGTGTTTATGGTTAATGCAGACCATGAAACGCAGCTGCAGTGTGTGTTTCCGAGGTGAAAAATGGCTCGGTAAATGGCGAGCAGTTCTCTGCCAAATGTACTGTAGCAGGATTCTGCTGGCTGCAGGCGTTTAAATACGAACCCAAGGGGCTGCGATTGCCTACCAACGAGTTGTTGCAGGACGGCTCCTACCACGACGTCTGAGGCATCAGTCGTGATAGAAGGCGGTATATTCTAACCGAAATGTACAAAAGGGCGCTTTGTTAGATATGGCATCATTGAGATAGGTGAAACCTCTCTGTGTTTTGTCTGGGAAAGAGAAGTTGCCATCATTCCCTCGGAGTAAGTCAGTCAGAGACTGCATGAGCTGAGCACAGTCAAGAATTAAGCGTTAATAGTAGCTTACCAAACCAAAAAACGACAGAGGCGGTTGAACAAAGCGAGAGAAGAGATGTACTTTATTGCCTGAAAATGATCAGGAAGAAATCCGATGCCAGACGATGAAACGAGGTGATCTAGGAATTCTACCGTTGGCTTGCTGAGTTCGCACTTAGTCTGGTTGACTTTGCCACCGTGTTGTGTCAGGTGCTGGAAGAGAGCTTGAAGGCAACCGAGCTGCTCTTATTCCAATGAACTGGCTACTAAAATCTCATCGTGGTAGGAATAAGCAAAGCCTAGACTACTAGTGTCCTCGTGGATGAATTCTTGAAACATTTGTGCGGGGTTGCACCGGCCGAAAACCTACTTAACAATACGAACAGGCCGAAGAGAATTATGCCGGCGATTTAAGTAATGCCATTTTCTTCTGCAAATGTATGGTGACAAGTGCGAGCCAGATGGATCTCGCTGAAACTCCTCTTACCTGGAAGGAATGAGGTAAAGTCTTGGATGTATGGAATGGTATACCTATCTGGGACGTTTATCCAATTGAATGAGCGGTAGTAAGCGCATGCACGCCAGTGATCAGCTTTTTTAGTGACCATCTGCAGGGGAAAGGACCAGGAGCTGTCGAAAATGTGAATCATTCTAAATTTTAGGGTGTGTTCAACCTCAGCCCTAGCGGGCGTAGGCGGCAGGAGACAGATAGGCCATTCGTCCGAATGTAGCGCATGACTGCGGATGCTACGGGCAAGGCTGCGTTTATTGGCTCAACAAGCTTGGAATACTGAGATAAAAGGTTAGCTTATTCTAACGATGTCTAGGGAAAGGCGTAGACCGAGGTGCTAAATGCGACATCGGCGTTGATGTCACGTACACGAAGTTTCGTTGCAGCGTAGACTATCGTCTGGTGTTTCGGTTAGATAAAGAAATAGAAATGCTTGAGAAACCCAATGCCGATTATGGTGAAGGGGACTGCAGCAACTGTGAATACTCAACGGAACGTGCGCTGAAGATCTTGGTCCAGGGTAAGCGACCACTGACCGTAGGTTGCTGCTGGCGTGCCACTGAGGACATTTGGGCTTGTCGAAAATAAAGCGGCTGACTCACCTAGAGTAAGGGAGATGACGTTGACCTACCCCCTGGTATCAACAAAGAACTGGGTTTCAGTATCATTATCGCTAATGTAGATGAAATGACTTTGGGCTTCGCCGACACTGTTAGTTGCTATTAAGTGCAGGCCTTAAAGTTTCTCTGATTTGCAGCGGAGAAACTGTATGATTGCTCACAGTTGCTGGCTTTTTTTACCAAAACGCGAGTTGTAAAAGCAAAAGCTTGAATAGTTGCGCTCCTTGCGACGAGATGATGAGCTAGGGCAACTGCGCTGCTTATGGTCTTGTGTGAGTTCCTCGACTTGGCATGGTTTCGACGCTAGTTGCGATGATACATCTTCCCTTGCGGATGTCGCTGGGGTTGCGACGTCGTTAAGTCGAGTAAGTGTTCTCGATTCGTTTGTTGGCTGATGTCGTTCGATGACACCGTCTGCTAGTTCTGTAACGTCTGCTAAGCCAGTGCGCTTTCAATGGCGAGGATGGTGTGTGTGCCCTTTCCGAGAGACCTTGCACCCACCTTTGACGGAGAACACCCACACTCATGCTGGATGTGCCTAGGAGTTGCTGCATCTTTCGCAACAAGGCTGTAGTCATCCTGTCCCTCAGTTGCAAATCTCTAAACAGTAGCTTTAGTCAGACCTTGTGCGCGGGCGTGATTCGCTGAATGATCAAATGGCTTTAAAGTCGCATATTTCGCCTCGGGAGGGGCAAGATATGATGTCACTCACCTAAGAGGGTACACTTTTTGGAAGCCGAAACATAAGTTGGTGACATGTGGCACAATCAGGAGATATTCTACAATCGTAAAAGGTGGATTCCTAAATGTGCAAACCATAATAACGGATTGTTCTCCCAAAAGGGGGGAGGCCAGTTCAACTGCACTATCCACGTAAGTGGATGATTCAGCTTCTGAGCTATTCTTCGTGAGAAATGTATAAGTCTACACGGCAGGTAAGAAAACAAGGCGATAGTGAGTAAGGAATCAGAAACTCACTGAAGTGAGGTCACCGGAATAAAACTTCAAAAAGGCGGGCGGTGTGTTTTAAACCCTGGTCACCAATTGTTGTTGCGTCTGGGATACTAGTCGGTAGGTAATGACAAGTGTCAAATACCCTACAGTAGAGAAGTTGAAGGCAACTGAAACGAACGTGTATTGTGTAAGTTACGAAAGTAGTACGCGACTCAACAAGGGCGAGGAGAGGTAAAGCACGGGTCCAACAAAAGCTGTTTGTGAAAAAGAAATTGCCCTCAGTAAAATAAGTGGACGTTGTGAAGACTCAAACAATAATAAAATTCCAATGTTGTACAGTAGTGGAATAGTGTGTTTTTAGGTGCACTAAACTGATCTTAATTGTCGCGCCTCCGTGGTTCATTGGTACAAGAATAATTGAATTATATAATCACTTGGCCAAATCACTAGTCAGAAACATTTCTCAGAGCGGCAAAGTTGTCCTACCTAAAAAACTGTTATAATACTGCCAACTGATCGTTGCATTCTAACTTGTCGAATAGGGCTGTGAACGATGCAAGTAAACTACACACCAAAAATAGTGTTTAGTAGACAGCATAGTTCGATCGACGTGACAATTTTGCTGCCAGGCTTTTCCTACTATTTGATGTGGCATCATCAAGTACTTAATGCCTATGATCAGTATTTGTGCAAAACCCCGTTTATCAGAACAGGGCAGCATGGATATATATATATATATATATATATATATATATATATATATATTTGACTGCATCTGATAATGACCTTGAGCAATGTCCCATGCGGTTTTCTGAGTTTATACAAATGCAGCTGCATTTTGTGGAGCAGTATACCTGAAAGCTTTTTGTGCTAGGAATGATCGATTGGGCAAGAAGAGCCCCAAGAGACCCGTGTCAATCTCATTGTTACAGGCAGCTTCCACTCTGTTCACAGTTATGGGAAAACTGAAGAGTAGAATCCACCAAATGCATGCTTCAGGAGATCTACATGTTGGATGCCCCTTCATGAAGCAGTTTCAATCTGCTTCGAACATCCAAGGTCAATCTGGACCAAAACTTCCAGATCCTTCACACCAGAAGTTTGCAGCTTTTGGTTGCCGAGGTTGTAGGAGTGCACCAACTTATGTAGTAGGTGCAGCACTCTACCTTTGTTCGCATTGAATGGAAGTAAGTTCTGGACTGACCACGCGTTTACGCTATCCATATCTGCTTGAAGAATTGTGATATCATATGAATTAGTGATCACCCTCCACACCTTTATGTCATCGGCATAAAGAAGGCAGTTCGAGCTTATTAAGTCTGTAATATCGTAAAAAACCTAAAAGATATTCGCGGGCCTATTATCGATCTTGGTAGTCCTCTGCATTCAACTTGAATAGAATCTGAAAGCGATTCACGCACTCGAACTTCCAAGCGCAGGTGTGGAAGAAATCTTCTGATCCCCCATGAAAACGGCTCACCAGTATCTTTTGTTTGGAGCTTGAAGAGCAGTATGTTATGGTCTACCCGGTCGACGGTCTTTGAAAAGTTTAGGACGATTACGTCAACTCCTGTGTCTGAGTCTACTGCTTCAGTCAAGCTGGATCGGGCTAGTAGTCGATTTGTAATAAACGTCGATTTCTTCATAATCCATGTTGTTCCGGTTTGAAATAGTTAAAATCTTCCATGTAAGTGGTTAGCGCACCAGAAATAATAATCCCCGTGACCTTGGAATTAACCGGTAGAAAGGTTATGGGACGATAGTTTATTGGATTGAAACGACTACCTCCCTTTTGAATAGGAGTAATCATGCCGTCCTCAAATTTAAAATTTAGTGCTGACTTATTGATTTAGCTATCTGTGGCATTTTCGTCTTACAATCTTTAATATGTAGCACTGATTTGAACAGAATACTCAAAACTGGTCTGAAAGGTATGTAGTTGAGACATTGAACTTGAAATTTGCAAGTTCAAAAATCATCCCAAGGACTTTACATGATCGAATTGTGCCACCATTTAATTGGTGTCGTGCTCACATTATGACACCGCAAAATGTAACTAAACAGCCTGGCACTTGTTAAACGCTTAAAGCGAGTAAAGACGATTTTATATTTGAAACCGCAAATAATGCACAGGGCTGATGGATTCAAATCCGATTCTAAAGGTATTCACAACCGTTTACAATTACTTCCCTGATGTAAGACGTGAATCGCAACGTACTTTTTTGTTGCTTTCTGAATGTGTTTTTGTTTTGCACGGAATGACAGTTGGTATAAGGGATACAATAATAAATGCATCTCTTCAGTGAAATCAGTTAAAAGCAACTCATTAGGATCCAGCGAATGAGCAGAAATGAGTCTAAGTTCTCCGATATGTGGCAGAAGGTGGACGTTATTTGAAAACGTAATGAAATACAAACGTAGCAAACCTGGTGCGGTTGAACAACTCTGAGTTCATGTGCGTGCTTTGACGTGTTGGTGCGGCAGGCCTGGCGCAAAGAACCCTTATCAAGGTAAGTGCACAGCTAGGTTTGCTGCAAACGACAAGAGGTCAAATAGCATTCCAATGTTTATAAGTCGCTTATGTTGCGCATACGATTGCATTAAAGTCCTTAAGAGCAGTGTAACCTGTGCTGGCTGCATTAGATCGTACTATCTGCAATGTGTAGGTAAATCAGTCCAAGAAGTGAGACAGCAAACAAAGTTGCTGACTCAATTTGGTTTTGTTCATCATCTCAAGTCACTCCAGTTGTCAAATATTTACCTTTGCTTATGAAAAGGTTTGATAGATTGGCTGAGATAAGTGCGCATATTGGAAATACTAAGAGGTAAAAATGACCACCTTAATACCTCAACCAGCTATGCTAATCTCTGCAATTAAGCCAAAGAAGAGAGCTAGACACTCCAACTGCACTGCAACTTCTGTAACTCTTAATCCACTGGGTCACCTCACTCCTATAAATAGACAAGTCGCAAAACTTCCTGCTTTCACTTCTCCAACCATAGACGGCGCCCGGCTTAAAAACAAGCACAAAGTTGATATGCATCAACGCACTTCTAACAACAAATTCCCTATCGTATATGTAAACAAACGCCATGGGCCTTCTAAGTAAGTTAGCCGAACTTAGAGAAATCCATGCCTCACAACCGCGAGACCTCGGCATGATTACAGAGACCTGGTTAAACCTTAAGATATCTGATTCTGAGAACTGATTCTTAGAACCGATTCTGAGAACAATTTACAAGGTATTTCGCTGCTTCGAACCGATGGAAATGGAGGGGATGGCGGTGTCATTCTTTATTATAATATAAACCTCCGATCTGATGACATCGAGCACCTGGAAATCCGAGCTTCTGATTCGCTTTTCTAGCGCCTATGGTTGAGAAACAAGGACACATATCTACTAGCCGTGATTTATCGCCCACCAAACTCAACGTCGGAAACCGACTCAAACTGAACAAAGTTTTTCATTCTTTCTCTGAACAAGTTCTACGCTCACATTCTTATCGCCTGAAGACGTTATCGTATACAACGTAGAAAGGCCAGCAACCGAGGGTACACAGTTTAAAGCCTGATTGCAAGAGCTAATTGCTAGCCACGCTGTGTACAACCACGTAACACCTACCAGAATTCGGGCTGCTAACAAGCCATCGATACTAGATCTTGTGCTCACTCACGAATAACTTATGGTTGACGGGGCGGTTAAAAGCACACCACTGGGTCGTAGTGATCATGTTAGTCTAATCTTTGCCTATGAATGCTATGCAGTGTATCCTGAAGAGTAGGATGAAACGTGCATACTGTCACGCAATATCATGTGTTATCTACGCTTGGTAAGGATACATCTCGGACTTTCTTAACCGAAAGCCCCAAGATGTTGCATGAGAAACCATTACAAGGCTGTTTAACACATTGGTAGCCCACGCTTTGGAACAGAATTCCTTCCAACGCAACAACAAGCATAAGTCATTTCTGAGGTGTAGAACACGAAAATGTATGTCCCGGAGAGATTTGGCTTTGCAAGATAGCAAGGAATGCTCGAATGCCGAAACCTAGACTGCATACGTGGCACATCGTAACTTCTGTGGGGAACGGCACCACGTAGACAAGGTCACTCATCAGCAAGAGTTACTCAAGCGAAACTGCACCAACCGCACACTTCTGCACTAGCAACTTAACAGACTTCGGAAGGTAAAGCAGGGGATTCCAGCACTAGCCACTGCTGATGGATGCACTCAGTCAGCAATGGAAGCAGCCGATCTCCTAACGCTTCATTACTCTCAAACTTTCCAACAGGTAACGAGCCCAAATATTCTCCAAGTTTCTAGTACTCCACCTTAGGGTTTAGACAACATCACCTTCACCGCGCAAGCGGTGTTGGAGAAGTTGTTATCCTTGCGTATCTACAGTTATCCAGGAGTCTACAACGTCCGACCAAAGGATCTGCAGCCGGTAGCTAGTGATCTAACAGAACCCCTAGCTGTTTTCTACCATCGGTTGGCTAGCCGAACAACCTCCTCGTGGTGCCAGCTGGGTGGTTCGGGTTTAACCCGTTCCAGCAAATGGTTCGGCGGCAGTGTTCCAGGACGTGGTGGGTTTTCGCCTGGCAAGCGTTCTCCCTATAAAAAGCCACAAATGTCTGCTTAACAACACTGCGACGTGGCGGATGTGACTCGCCACAAACTAAAGTCACTGGCCCGTGGACATTCGGAAAATGCTATCCAATCCACGAAAATCAATCGCTTATTCCCACATTCCTGACGATAACAAACAGTCAAAAATTCTGCGGCGCATTCAAAAACACAAGCTACATTCCTACACAATTACATACGTAAATACACCCACATACTTACATACCCTGTTATGCTTAACATGTCCTTTTGTACAATTTGTTCACACTATGTTAGCTAAGTATGATCATGCCTGTAAAGGTGTGCCTC
Organism: Dicrocoelium dendriticum; assembly: GCA_944474145.2. Lineage (NCBI taxonomy): Eukaryota > Metazoa > Platyhelminthes > Trematoda > Plagiorchiida > Dicrocoeliidae > Dicrocoelium > Dicrocoelium dendriticum. Next base: position 75,598,717 of record OX104071.1, on the reverse strand, counting down.
GCATTGTCAAGAATAAAAATTTATTTATTTATTTATTTATCTTCCTTCATAATGGAAGCCTAGGGTCGTCCCTCCTATCCATAACGCAGGTAGCTGCACTGACCCAACCAACTACCGTCCAATAACACTACTTGCTCTACTATCCAAACTGATGGAATCAATCCTCGCAGATGGTTCGATGTAGTATCAGCCAAGTCACAAATTAATAGCCCAAGAGCAATATGACTTTCGTCAAAAGCATTCGTGTAATACTAAACTATTAATTGCACGTAATAGCTGAACTGAAGCTGTCGATGATGGAGTAGGAGTCGATGTCATCTACCTGGACTTCCCAAAAACGTTTGATCGCTTAGACCCTCGAATTCTTCTTCAGAAGCTTCGGAACTACGGCATTGGCGATCCAATCCTGATTTGGATCAGCAATTTTCTACACTAACAATGGCTAGTAGTGAGAGTCCGAGAATTATTGTCCGATGTAATGTATGTGTGTGTGTGTTGTGCACCACAAGGCTCGAGGCTTGGACCTCGTCTATTCTTGATCTTCATTAACGATTTGTCGAAATCACTTGCTTCCGGTTTCCTACTTTTGCTGATGGTATAAAGTTGTGCCGAAGGATCAGAGGACCGGAAGACCACGGACGGCTCCAGTGCGATCTTAACACAGTGTCGAACTGGTTAGTTCAAAATGCCCTAGCATTCAATGTAGACAAATGTCGCTTTGTACCATTGCGCCATAGACATGAGTACACATATTTGTTTGGGTCAAACGGATTTCATACCATCGCCCTGGAACTTGACCTTGGTGTGATTGTACAGAGCGACCTCGACTGTTCCCAACAGGCTATGGTAGCTGCGAAAAGATGCAACTAGCACGTCGGCATTGTGCGAAGGTCAGTCGGGGGATTTGACCCATCAATCTTCCCACTGATGCACAATTCCTGCGTGCACCCGCATGTTGAATACGTTATCCAAGGTTGGCAACCTTGGTTGAAGGGTGACATGTAGGAGTTAGAGGCACTACAACAAAGAGCTATAAAGGATGTAAAGAGCCTGCGATAGCACTATCATCGCCGAAGGCCTGAAGTTGCTGGGAATTGTCAGCAGACGCTATCGAAGGCTGCGCGGTTATCTTATACTAACGCATCAGGTATTGTGTGGCCCCTACCAAGTATGCCGCTAGTTCCTGAAAGGTAGCCAGGACACGCAGCTCAGGGGTAACTGCTTAAAATTCAAGGAATATTATAGCCGTCTAGAATATCGATGTAATCGCTTTTCCCTTCTGGTTTTTCTAACCCTGGAACTCACCCCCTAGACAGTTGTATCCACCCTTACTTGGACGATTTTAAAAGTGATTACATGTTGCTCTTAGCTTCTAGCATCTTGTTACCTAAACTCCTCTATTGTGGATTAAGCCAAGCTTGTTTTTCAACAGGATGTATGTATCAAATGGACACAAGTGAGCGACCATATTTTACTTTGTTCACGCCTTATATCAACGACCACTGCACCCCAGTGTATTTCTAAATGTTTACACTCGATTTTTTTTTGATTTTACACTGAGGTTATTTATCAAATTATTCATCTCGACAGACATTCGGTAGATGACCCAAAGATATTTTGATTTCATTATATTCACCTCAACCTCCCTACGGGACGTGTCAAGCACTAGAGTTTTTCCCGTGATAAATCATCGATCATTATTTATTGAAAAAGGAATTTATCAAATTACTCAAAAGTTTGCCGACGTCCGTGATAAAATTAAAATATAAGCAAGAGATTTGATCCTTAGAAAACAATTTTGAAACACGACATTGTATGCAAGATCAAACTTTTTCAGGCATTGTTGGATGCCCAAACACATGATACGACTGTTTAGTAAACCCTTTGATAGTGTTGACAATATCCAGCGAGTATGTTAAGAAACCAACATCTGCACTCTCGCGATGTCAAATATATCGGGTCGCGTGTGTTTCGGATATGTAAACACAGCTGCCTACGCGAAATTTAATGCGAACCGTTGTAACGGCATTGGTGAAGAACTGACCAGGACGAAGACCTGTTGTCTCATAATAAGAGTTAAATTAATTGCACTTAACCATTCGTTCATTAGACTTCTTCGAACAGTATGACCATTTGTTTGTACTTTGCAAATTCCAACAAATCGCGAAGTGTCATGGGACGATTAGTCGGAAGAGCATGTGTTTCATTAAATACAACTTGTATTTCAGATATCTCAAATAAAACTTACAACTAATGAACACGAGATTCGCAGGATAGTCTTAGGGGTTAGAATTGAGCACAATCAGTTAATAATTGTGGGATAAAGTGCAACCGTGATATCAGTCAAAGCAGGTACGTTCTTACGAAGGCTTTAAGAAAATACTATAGATCTGTTTCACTGTAACCAGCAAAGAAAGTGGGCGGCTTGTCCCAAAATATCCTGACTAAAGCAATAATAAAACTTTGGTTTGAGACGCAGGAGTATCATCGCATTGAGGATGATCATACTATAAGGACAGTCCAAAGAATGTATTGAAGAACAGTTCCAAGGAAGTGCCAAGTGGAATCACAAGACATAAATACGGCAAAGCAATTTTAAGCAGCATTCTTGTTCTCTAGGGGAACATTAGTATATCGCGAATAGCGAACAACGTGGTGAACAAGTGTAGCCTGTTCAAAATTCGAGCGTATGGTGCATAGAAGACAACTAGTTCATTAATTGATGATAAAAAATGGCCACCTCTAAGCTCGACGATTTCTAAGCGTATAAAATTGTTGAGTCCATTATAAAACGTATGAAAAATATTTCCTTTCCACGTTTATGAGGACGCAGTTTTGACCACAATCCTTGCGCGTGCTAAGTCCGTACACGTTAGTCTTATTCTATTTGCGCTTGGTTGTACACTTTTAACTTTGATATGCTACCGTGTACAAAAAGGAGCAATATTTTGGTGAAAAGTCTTCATTTCTCACTGTAAAATATTTCAAACACTATCCCCGCAAAATCGTCCCATCTACTGGCCGTATATCTTTGACAACTGGTCTTCAATTCTTGAAAAATTCTTAGAAAGCATTTTCTGGAACAATGGACAGGTCTTTTGTGTCATTGTTATTAATCTCCCTTATATGTTGGAAACGAACCCCTTTCAGTATGTTTTTACAGAAGGAGGACAAATCTGCTAGGGCTAGATCCCGATTATACGATGGATGGAGCAGAGTGGGAATTTGATATTTTGCCAGAAAGTTGTGGATAATGATCGATTTGTGAGCCGGCGCATTGTCATGATGCAAATACCACATCCATACAGAAACGACGCATCTAAGTTTTGTCACCCCAAATTTGGTGGCATTATTCCACCAAGTCAGCAACTTTTCGAATATTTAGCCGAGGATTTCTACGGGTCACAAACGAACCCCTTCGGTATAGTCATCATCTGTTTATGAGAAATGATGCCCAAGCTTGGGGTCCTCACCGACCCATATTCTACTGTGGTTCAGGACGCTTAAAGGATTAAAATTAATGTGTGAGGCTTACGTAGTCCTCCTCGTATGATTGGCCGACCAACTAAAATGTCTTTGTGAAGTTTACAAAAGTTACTAGCAAACATCCATCCACCCACACACAATGTTCATCATGATGTTTCATTAGTAACTTGTCACTAATCCGACAAGCAGCTTGTGCCAAACTTCACTACAGTGGCTGCAGCTCGCTATCTAAGAATCAGAACGAAACGCGGCAAATGCAATTTGTTGTCTAATCCTTTCTCTACGGGAACGCAGTAGCCGCAGAGTATTATCTCTGCCAAACGGATCGCTGTTTCAATAGTACGCTTACTTTCTGAACACAACGGTATTTGTGACAGCGCGTCTACAGCACAGCGTTTACCAGCTTTTCTGAACGGCTTGGCGCACCGTTGGGTGCAACTCATCTAATGAAAAATAAATCCCAGTGGTAGTGGACTTCAATTTCAAGTTCGCTTTAAGTTAGGCACAATAGGCCTACAACAAGTAAAACACACAGTAAGGACCGTAATCGTGTCAAACAGATTAATTATGAAAGTTGACGTTTGATGATTGCGACGTATCCAATCCAATTCATCAAGTGACTTTGGCCAAATTTTTCTGTGTTTTATTTGAGTCACTATCAACTGTTACAAAATGGTTATACTACTGATTTGGATACACTGCTCCAGCCGCCGCATGTTTAACGTCAGAAAGAAGAAGGCATATCTGTCGAGTAAGACTGCACATCACCAAATACAGTAGGTGAAACACGAAAACTGCAAACCCGTATTTGTCCTGTAATCAAACAACACCCGGATATATGTTGTTTGACGCTCAAAAGAACATACTATATAACCATTTGCTTATGCTACAGAGCGCCCGGAGCTTAGGTTAACGTTGCTTCTTCGCCGCAGCTAAGCTGCAGTGATTACAATTGATCTTGCACAGCTACACACTAAAGAAGTCTTACCGAAAAACTATTGGTTGCTCGGTTATGATAATCCTCCGTAAATCCCCAGTTTATTTTATAACCTAACATCATCAATTTCATTACTTGCTTGTTAACATCCCTGCATTAAGCTTGGTGTGCCTAAGATCAAACTTACATTATAGAAGAAAAGTGATTATTATATTGTTTGCAACGCTTTATGAACTGCCAGAAGCTTAATGCCCAGGTTTTGTGTTTACTTAATTTAATAGCATGCTTCTGTTTTCTCCTAATTCCCAGTGTGAATATACCTAAAGTGCATAATAAAAAGATGCATCGCAGTCAAAATACCAGAAACTGGACACAAGGTTTTCAAAAACAAGTAGCCGCTGCGGGGAGTGTAGCGGCGTACAGTTCACATGGCCGCATAGGCGCAAAGCAGGATCCAAACAAATTTACACTTAGACAGGCATGTTGGTGCATTGTACTATTCGGAAACATTTTGTCATTGGGAATTAGGTAGTTTCGAAGGCATTGTTGAAGGAGGCAAATTGCTCCCAACCTTATGATTACAATGCGCAAGCAGTGCTTGTTGGCGGATCACATCAAGGTCGTCGGGTCACCTGGTACATCAGTCATATTAATCACAAGGAAGTGCAGCGAAAATATCCGGTCGAAACGCAGCATGGACTTGCATCGTACGATCTTTAAGTAACAGCAGATCCATGGACACGTAAGCACTGGCTGCCTACTGAATTGGCCCACAGTTGTGGAGATGCACGAACACACTAATGTCATGTCACTGCCACACTAGGAATTCTCCTAATTTTAATAACGGCTCAGATCCAATGATGCTCTTACCTACCCAGGGAACTTGCCCTTAGTATACAATTCGCCACCTACATCAGTAGTACGTAACTACACTATTCATATGAGTGTACGGCCAACTGAAACAACACAGTACAGGAACCTTTTAGCTGTAAAAGCTTTAAAATTGCTATTTGCGAACAAGTCCTAGCTTTACCTCCTTCATAGAAAGTACTGCATTGTTTCTGAGTACCAGACACTGCCTTAACAATCACACGCATTTCCTAAACAAAATCGAACACATATCGATTCTCCAGATTGCTCGGGGTGTCACGATTTCGCAATGCATAGTATCACCTGTGGCCAGATAGGCAAGCGAGCAAGGAAGGCTACCGTCTTGTCCACCTGTAAGACTTCAACGCTTCTCTTCCAACTGCCTTAAGCGTTGCAACCGCAACACCAACAACCAATCTGCTTCTTAGCACCACACGCTTAGATGTGCTCTCGCTCGTGTGGAAGGAAAACTTGCTTACGCCAGATTGCCCGCAGGACCAATCAGGTGCTATGCATCTGATTGGCTGGCCACTCTCGACACCATAGTGTAGTTCCAAAATATCCTCTTGTTTTAAGCAACCTGCAGGCTGATAACAGGCTTGCGGCTGGCTATACGATGGATTCGTTTGGTTGGTCGCCTATCGCTTCACCACAACCGGTGTACGAACCCACCTCTAAATTGTCGAGAGTGGCCCGCGAATCCAGAGACTTAATCACATTGGTAATGAGTCAGCAGGTCTTACTTCCACACGAGCGAGAGCACATCTAAGTGTGTGGTGCTAAGAAGCAGATTGGTTGTTGGTGTTGCGGTTGCAACGCTTAAGGCAGTTGGAAGAGAAGCGTTGAAGTCTTACAGGTGGACAAGACGGTAGCCTTCCTTGCTCGCTTGCCTATCTGGCCACAGGTGATACTATGCATTGCGAAATCGTGACACCCCGAGCAATCTGGAGAATCGATATGTGTTCGATTTTGTTTAGGAAATGCGTGTGATTGTTAAGGCAGTGTCTGGTACTCAGAAACAATGCAGTACTTTCTATGAAGGAGGTAAAGCTAGGACTTGTTCGCAAATAGCAATTTTAAAGCTTTTACAGCTAAAAGGTTCCTGTACTGTGTTGTTTCAGTTGGCCGTACACTCATATGAATAGTGTAGTTACGTACTACTGATGTAGGTGGCGAATTGTATACTAAGGGCAAGTTCCCTGGGTAGGTAAGAGCATCATTGGATCTGAGCCGTTATTAAAATTAGGAGAATTCCTAGTGTGGCAGTGACATGACATTAGTGTGTTCGTGCATCTCCACAACTGTGGGCCAATTCAGTAGGCAGCCAGTGCTTACGTGTCCATGGATCTGCTGTTACTTAAAGATCGTACGATGCAAGTCCATGTTGCGTTTCGACCGGATATTTTCGCTGCACTTCCTTGTGATTAATATGACTGATGTACCAGGTGACCCGACGGCCTTGATGTGATCCGCCAACAAGCACTGCTTGCGCATTGTAATCATAAGGTTGGGAGCAATTTGCCTCCTTCAACAATGCTTCCGAAACTAGCTAAGTCCTAATGTCATAATGGTTCCGAGTAGTTACCAAGCAAATAACAACGTGTGTCTTGGCATGTTTACATTACTGCTTCTAAAACTGGCTGAAATTGTGGTCCTTATCAGGAATATTGAGCACCTATGCCATTGCAAATGACTGCAAGCATGCTGTACGAATGCCGGTTGGTGAGGCTACAGTCTTTGTCTGTTCCAATTATTCACCTGAATTAGCAAAGTAAAATGTGTTCGCCGCTAATGTTTATCGGCGTTTGAGTATTTCCTTGAAAGACGCTTTGGCCTTTAAAAAACCTTAGTGTTTTGTAGCCGCCTTAAGTGTTTTTGTGAGTAATGCCTATTGCTTGAGGATTGCATTCCAGTCAATGGAAGGAATGTGGCGTTTTCATCTGCTTTTACTATGCTTGCAATGATATCATTTGGAAAGCCAATTGGGAAGTTCAAGCTGGTACCAATCGTCGGTATAATACCTATGCCTGAAGGCCCCGTTGAAAAAAGTACCGCATTAGGGGACATCTAGGCCTGGTTTTGCCGTATGGTTTATCGAGAACTCCGGTGCTTCGGTCATAGTACTTTTTACAATACAGCCATTAGTTTCAATGTATTTCTTCGCGGCCAAAGTGTCTCCACACTTAGGAGCGACCACAGGGAAGTGAAAACTTATTATCCTACAAATAAAATCGTTCCGCATCCTTCATTTAAATCATCTTTAAATAATGCCATACCTGTTGATACCGAAGCGATAACTGGGTAGCAAGTTCCTCTATGTGTCTGGAGACAAAGGAACACTCACTAATTTCGTGTCACTGTCCCATTAGCAATCCTCCTAATTGGAACAATTTCTATAGATCCAATGCCGCCCTTATATAACCGGGGAACGTGCAATCAGCCCACAACGCAACCATTAAATCAGCATTACGCAGCTACACAATTCATATCGGCATAAACACTCTGGAAGATCAAAACTGACGGACCCTGCAACGCGAAGGAATGCACATTTTCCATTTTTACACAAGTCCTAGGCTTATCTGACGTCGTATGCAACAGTTTTTCCATTCCTTGCCGCAATCAATTACAACTGTTGAACAAAGCGGTCAACTAAGTACGGCTTGCCCTTCACTGTAAAATGATTTAGTCACAAAATGGTTGCTTTGACACATTGTAGCAATAATGTGGCGCGACGGATTGATTTCTAATACCATTGCTTAAGAGGATAATAGGTCAAAGTGCGAAGTAGCTACGCAGTTTAAGGTTAAATTCGGGACATCGAAGGTTACCAAGGAAAGAGGAGTTCCAGGTAATGTGTACGACGTATGTGCACAACTCAACCTAATAAGAGTTTAGGATTTGTTGGAAGCCCGCTTTGAGGCTACCGTAGCGTTGGTCATGTTTGTGTTTAGTCACCAACCGTGATAGAATGTGCACCCATAGAACATTTGTTGTTGAGCTTCAGGTTGAGCTACCTACTTCAATGGGTACAATGGCTCTCATGTTTGCCGCAATAACATTTGCACCAAATTGTCCAACTGCGTTGTAGCCATGACTGATTCAGGTTAGGCTGTGCAAGGTCCTAGCCCCGGCGCATGCTTGACCAACCGCAACTGCGGGCGTGACTAAATCCCTCAGCCGTCCGAGACTGCGGAATGCCGGTTAGAAGAACGCCTGTCTACCATAACCATGCTTTGGCCGCTGATATAAGCCACCACGTGGTAGTGGTTAGCGATCGATAAGAATAGACCGCTTCATATGCTGGTTTGCCAGTCCGTCCGCACTGGTTACGGCGTACGCTTCTGATCATGCGGTAGCTAGGATCTCCTCCTTAGACAGGCGACACAAGTTGTCCATTGGACGGTTTCAGTTTGGAGAGAAATCATCAGGATTTCCTTCAGACGCGCACCGGAGCAGCACAAATGGTAGTGCTCGACCACTTTCAATGCAGTAACTGTCCATTATGCTCAGGGCTTCCAACTGATGTCCCAGTATCTCATGTCCTATAAATAATGAGAGCGTCACCGATGCCCAAACAGCGTTTTTAGCCTGGGGAAATTGAATGCCAAGTACAGGATTTCAAAAAGTTGCGACGCTAAATGTTTGGTACAATGCGTCAACATGCCTATAAAATTGTGTAGTGCGGAAGTGGCTGCTGCTGTACAACCATGTCACATCCCCAACGCGATTCACGACAGGAAACAAACCGGCCATCTTGGACCTCGTTTTCACCAATGAGGAACTGATGATTGACGTAGTAACCACATCCACTCCCTTAGGCCGCAGCGATCATGCGACACTATTGTTCCAATACATGTGTTATGCAGATTATCCTAATGAAAACAACGTGGAATCTTACGTCGTAACCAACTACGATAACCTGGCAGAACTCATTAGTGCTACGAGCTGGTCCTTCTTAACTGAGTGGTCCCTAGAAGTGGCATGCGGGAAATTTGTCAACAAATTCAACACGCTCGTAGAATTGGCATCTAAAACCAAAATCCCCCGACCCGACAAGGCGAAGTCGTTTCTCAGAAGCAGGACCCAGAAATGCATGGGATTGAGGCATCTGGCATGGCGCGCCCATATAGCCTCTCCGAGCGAGGATACTTGGAACACCTATATCACACAAAGAAACCACTGTGTCACACTCGTCAGGGAGGATAAGGTAAAGAGCCAACAAGATCTTGTGTCAAAGTTCTGCGTTAACCCAAAGCTACCAGACAGACACATAAATAAGCTTCGCCGCGTTAAGCGCGGAATTCCGGCTCTGCGCACAGCTTTCGGACTGGCACATACGGCACAGGATGCGGCGAACGTCCTAGGACAACACTTCGGCCGCACTTCCCAGTGTGTGCAAACATCCTGCACCATATCTAGGCAACTTATTCCGCCATCAGGCCTTAACCACATTTCCTTCACAACTGCAGCTGTATTGAAGCGGTTGATGTCGTTGCGCGAATTTAGCTCCCCGGGTGCGGACGGCATTCGGCCGAAAGCGCCGAAAGTTTCCGCCACGAGCTTAGCTGAACCTTTGGCGACACTCTTTCAGCGATGCCTTAACGAGATGCACGTCCCAACGATGTGGAAGCACGGGATCAGCACTCCAATCCACAAAAATGGTAGCCGTGCAGATCCAACTAATTATCGTCCGATTACCCTTCTTCCGGTAATCTCCAAGATCATGGAGTCCATTGTAGCCGAGGCCCTCATGGAGTACCTGGAGAAAAACAACATCCTCGTTCCGGAGCAGCACGGATTTCGCCAAGGCAGGTCCTGCACAACTAATTTGCTGATTGCTCGTTCAAACTGGACAGAGTCTGTGGACGCCGAAGTCGGAGTGGATGTAGCCTACTTGGACTTCTCTAAGGCATTCGACCGACTGGACCATCGGATTTTACTGAACAAGCTGCAGCATTGTGGTATCGGCAATCCTATTCTAGGATGGATAGGCGAATTTCTCGTTCAACGTCACCTGAATGTGAGAGTCCGAAATACCCTGTCCGAACCAATGGAAGTTCATTGTGGCGTACCTCAGGGCTCGGTACTCGGGCCTCGCTTGTTCATTGTTTTCATAAATGACCTTGCAGCTGCACTATCTTCCAACTTTCTGCTGTTTGCAGATGACCTAAAGATATGGCGTGCCATAGCTTCAGGAGAGGATCACACAGCCATGCAGGATGATTTGGACAAAGCATACAAGTGGTCAAACGAGAACATGCTACAGTTCAACACCACAAAGTGCAAAATCTTGAGCATACGCCATCAGAATGCGTATAACTACCGCTTAGGACCTGACATTCTACAGCGGACCTCTCATGAGTGCGATCTTGGCGTGCTTGTACAAGAAGATCTTGGGTGCTTAATGCAGACCGAAAAGGCCTCCAAGAGAGCAAACCAACACTTTGGCCTTCTGCGTAGAGCGTTTGGGAAGTTTGACGCCTCAATCTTTCCGAAAATGCTTAGCGCTTTTGTTAGACCGCACACAGAATACGCTATTCAAGCGTGGCAACCATGGCAGAAGTGCCACCTCACTGCACTCGATACTGCACAACGCAGAGCGACAAAGTACGTCAAAGGTCTTTCCAGCCTTCCCTACCCACTCAGGCTGAAAACTCTTAACTTATACAGTGGACGTTACCGTGGTTTGAGAGGAGATCTCATATTGGTGTACCGGATACTGAGAACCCCCAACCACACGTGTCATTCCCTTTTGAAACGTAGTCAAAACGCATCCCTAAGAGGTCATCAGTTTAAGTTGATCACACAGTACAGTCGACTGGAATGTCGACGCAATTTCTTCTCCCTCCGAGTGTCACAACCTTGGAACGCCCTTCCAGAACATGTAATTAACGCTCCCACCCTATCCCTTTTCAAAAAACGCCTTGACGAAACTCTGACACGATTGCACTATGTGATATAACGTGCGACCATCGGATGATGGTATTAGTGAACAACGAACGTGGACGGAATCCACTTAAAATTCCTATTGGATTACTTGTTTATGTGCATCTCCAATCCCTTGGTGAGTCATGCATTTCACACGTACTTTCATCGATACGATTTTTTAATTTTACGATGTTAATTCTCATCATCCTACGGGACCTGTCAAGCATTGCTGTTATACCCGTCATAAACCAAGCGGATCTGGATAAGGTGTATGCGTGGTCAGTTCAGAACCAACTCCCATTCAACACAGAAAAATGCAGAGTATTACACTTACGTCACCAATCAGCATTTTTCTATAAACTGGGTGACCATGTGCTTCACACAACTGCTGAGGAAAAGGATTTAGGAGTCTTGATTCAGTCCGACCTTGGTTGTTCAGCCCAGGCAAAGAAAGCATCGAACGTGAGCATTCGAAATTTGGGCCTTCTCCGGCGCACATTTAGACGCTTCGATCCATCCGTTTTTCACCAACTTCTAGGTGCATACATACGACCACACGTGGAGTATGCAATACAAGTCTGGCAGCCGTGGCTGAGGAAAGACCTCTCTGATTTAGAGAAACCTCAACGACGCGCAACGAAGAACGTGAAGGTTTAGGCCAGTTACGCTACGAAGACAGACTGAGATCGCTCAGGATATTTAGTGGTCAATATCGACGACTACGGGGAGATTTGATTTTGGCTTATCAGATTCTGACAGACCCCAATCATATCTGCCGCCATCTGCTGGAGCTCAGTAACAACAACAACCTGAGAGGCCATCATCTGAAGCTGGCAGTGCAGTACAGCCGTTTGGCATGTCGACGGAATTTCTTTTCCGTGCGTGTTTGCCAAGCCTGGAATGTTCTCCCAGAATCTGTAGTCAGTGCACCCAACCTGATCGAGTTCAAAAATCGAGTTGATAATGCCCTCACTTCATTGCACTATCTCCCATAGTACAGTCTAGTTTTGAGAGATCCAAAATCCATACTTTAAAAATAATTTTCCCCCACGCAAATTTCCACAGTGGATGTATATTTGGACGCTTCAAACTCAAACACTTTGCGCCATGCGAATTTCAAGGAGCAGTGACTCTTTTAACCAAATACTCCATGCCTCATGATTCCCTCCGAGTTATAGTGGATTATTATTTTGACACTTCAAACTCGGTGAGTCCACAAGCTTGTAGTGACTCGTTGTTAAACGATTTTACTGAATTGGTTTCCATTGAATTTTCCACACTTCTATGATTTTCGCACTGATCACCCTACGGGATTTGTCAAGCTTTAGCTTTTATACCCGCATAAATCCATTGTTCCATTGTTCCATTGTTCCATTGCTAACCTATTATCTTGTGACAGCGTGGTTTCTCATGTTGCTGGTTATCTTGAGGACATGTGAGCTGAGTCTATTTTTGAGTCGTTGCTCACATTCGCAAGCCCACCCGTCTTATTCCTTCTGATTTACACTGGTTATGTGCTTGTGGATGGATCTGTGTTTGGTGCATTCAAGCCACCCATCGTTCATTTGCCAGCGCAAGCGTCTTGCAGGTGTCCGGGGGCGGATTCAGATACAGCAAAATAAATAAATGGATCCCACATGCAAATACACAGTGTCCTGTCTTCAACAGCAAATGACTTTACATTTTTCACGTATGGTACTTTGTACGTAAAACAGTGACCAGCTGGGACTACATTGATACAACTTTAATAGCGTGACACCTAAATATTTGATCACTTTCCAAGTTTGCCATACAATGCTTTGCAAGTACAACCACAAGTATATTCACGAAAATTCTTTGACTTAACTGTGATTACACCTATGCGAAGTTTTGCTAATTCTGCTCATATAACTATAGCAGTCAATGCCGAAATTTTTATCATCGATCAAGTGTCATACCAAGTTACAAACTCTTACAACCGCGCTTAGACTTCTTTCCTCAAAGAATAGCTTAATTGTAACATTTGCACTCACACAAGAAATTTCAAGCACCTTTGGAAATCACGTCTTAGACACAGTGACCAAACAATTACAGGCCGCTGTTTAACTTAACGTGACTTAACCGCAAACACAGAAAGGCATACAAAAAGTAAATCCCGTGACACTAAATGGCCTACTTACAATATCTAGCTTAAGATGTTTTTCAAGAGGTTAGCTTTTTTCGTGCTTCTACCCGCCGCTTACGCTTATTTATATTAGCTGGTAAAAGCTTCCTAGTTTGCTTACAGTAAAAACAAGGTAATGGAAACAATTTCCCTGGCAGAAAGGAATTTCTCCCAGCATTCACTGAAACGCTAATCGCGGCAGGATATCCGTTCTCAATATAAGTGCTTCAAAGTGACCCATCTTGAGTGTCGAATGGGATAATATTCGTCAATCAGTGACACGTAAGAGCCGTGTCAAATATGGGACTGTATAGAAGTTGGAGACGACTGGAACCAAGGTGTATTATGCAGGCTACAAATATAGGAAGCAAATGAACCAGAGCGAGAGACGGTGCATTAAAACAAATTTTTATCAACATAAGTGCCGTCAGTAAAACAAGTAGACGTTTCGAAAGTTAAAACAATGGTAAAATCTAATGTTGTGAAGTACTGAAATAACGTGTTTTCCGATACACTACACCCAACAACCGATCATATTTAACTTTGTAATATCATGCTCAGCTGGATCGCGTGCAGGTAATATGACGGCCTAGCCTTTTTGTGTAGTTTAGCCAATAGATGTTTGATCTTTTCTCCAGCCATGTAGTGCTGAGCTATTGATTTCACTATAGGCTACTAATCTTACGATACATCCGCACTGTCTTTGGTTAACATTCATTTGGATGCAAATAACTTATAATCTTAAGAAATTGTTAATAAGAGAAGCTTGTGAATAAATTAGACAATGAAAGGAGCACAATACAACACAAATGTTCGCACGGATGCAACTGTGGTGCAAATACAAACAAGTGCAAATTATGTGAATTTCTAACCATTTCCAGAGCTGCTGACGAAAATATATTTGGTGCAGTAAAACCCTACATTACAGGGATGCTGGTAAGGTATATGTCACAGACTTCTCATGGTTGAACGACGTTCAATTTAATGTGTAATATAACAACAAATATGTGTCGATTAGCCTGACAGTTATTTTCTATTACTCTAATACGCCTCACGGGCCATCTAGTTTAACAACCATATCCGGAAAAGCACCAAACGAACACTTCGCCACAGGGGAGCTCGCATTCGGTTCGCTTGGCGTCGGTCTCACACAGCTGGTGTAACTCATGACCGCTTGCAGTCAGCGCCAAGTGGCAAGATGCTTATGCCAATGAGCACATCGAAATGACGCAATCCACCCTCTACTGACATGTGGAAAACTACCATCGCATAAGACAGTAACTGGGCTTTATTGCTTGAGATATCCGATACACGACAACTATATGGATATATTTGTGAATGTGAAAGCAAGTATTGATTCAAAAAGATTTTTATAAATGCATTAACAGTCGAGCATACAGGATCAAACACTTTGCATGCAAAGTGGCATTGTCGGGGACGTCGTGACTTCTGGAAACTAGCAGCTGTCCATTCAAATGGTAACAACTTGCATGCCGTTTAAGTATTGGTAACGTTGCATCCGAGTTGGTTTACAAGAGATGAGGATCTACCACCTTCCGCCAAGACTCACAGGCAAATCCGCCGACTTGTTCGCGCAGGATGCTAGCGGTCGCCTATTGCGTCGACCGTAGGGGGCAAATATAATGCATAATATTAGCAAACTGGTAGGAAAATTGGATTTTATTCTGGCTTTTGCTTTGAAGGTTACACCGTTTGGCTTGTGAGCAAAAAACGAAATAGCAAACCTTTAGCGGAATTCCCTGTACGCATTGGTTATAAAGTTACCTCAAGTACATCGCTGCACATCAGGCATTTGGATGTACCCACGGAAGCCGCGGACTTTTTGCTTTACCTTTGTAGTGTACCGGAAAACACGCTCTTTCTGTATTTGCAACATAGGATTTTACGGTTATTTTGACCTGCAAAACGTCCACTTGTTTTACTGACTGCACATCCGTTGACACAAAGCGTTTTGGTGAGTATCCTACTGCATCGATTCTCGCCCTGGCTTATCCGCCTCATATTTTTGTAGCCTGTACAATATACTTCGGGTTCTGTCGCTTCCAACTTCTATTCGGTCCCGCATTTGACACGTCTCTTACATGTCAGTGATTACCAACTAGCATCCCAGGCTCCACCCAACATCGTGCTGGATTCTACTTTTATCCCAGGAATACTGTGCTATACGTGTTTTCTATGTGTGAATTGTGCTCTACTATCTGCTGTCGGTGTATTTTGGCACCTGTGCGTATTTGGTGCAAATGCTCCGGCTGCTGTCGGAGATCACATTGCATAGCATGACTGCCTTCTGTGTCCGCCAGCCAGGACTTGTTCTACAGCGCGCTAACCAATGTCTGCCAGACCTCCACCTTGACCGACAGTGTTTGGATTCAGCATACCAGTTAGACGTTGCAACGAACGAGTTCCGCAGGTTTGATCGTCACAACGGCATGTACTACTTACCCACGGAAAGCTAAGCCTAAACCTTCCTAAATTAACGTTGGTTGTGGCGTAGACAGCTGTGTAAAACTTGTGAGATTTGGAATAGAATGCAGAAACTGCTGAAAATACTTCCATTCTCGTTGTGTTCGCCTTAGTCTCAGTCAGATAAATGCATAATAGTACGACCGATTCCCTCGTGTTCTGCACTGAGTGTACGTCTCTTCCACTCATCAGATGTATAACTGTGTTGGCACAGAAATGCGATAGGCTGACAAGCTTGTAGAGCAGGCAGTAGACGTAAAAGCTATCACACGTGAACCAGACAAATCAGTGCCTTGAACTCGATGCTCAGCATAAAGTCCCAGTTTGGAACAGTGCAAAAGTAACCATCCAGATTTAGCCACCCCGACACTAGCGGCTGCTAAGAAAGAGGCGTTTGCCACACATTCTTCACCAGAACCATCCGCCACACTAAACACCGTCAAATGGCCGACAGCCTACGCGTCCGCCGTTGCTGCACACATGACTGAGACACCTTCCGTCGTAACCACGCCTGCTGCCAAACGAGTTAATACTACCAATACCACCACGGAACTCTAGACCCCATAATTAGTCCAACTGAAGAACGTAGCCACTTGTCCCACTACAAAGCAGAACCTGAAACAATACCATAATTTTCTGACTGTTATGTGCTCTAATGTGACTGAATCCAGGGTGCACTCCATACAACATAAGATAGTGGAAGACAAAAGAGACCGGGACTCCCTGTGTCAACTAATTAATGTTCTAGCTAAACCAGTCAGTATGATGCGCATCGTCCGTCATCCAAACTTCGCACACTACAGTGAAACGCGGTTACTATAGGTAACGCTTCAATCAGATAATGATGCAGCGGCAGTTCTCTTGTCAGCCACTCTCTTCCGTACCACTACATGCACTGTACAAATATTCCCAGATGTTCCTTGGAGCGAGCGCCAAAAATGCAAGTAAAATCCGGATGTGTTTCGTAAACAACCTGACACAAAAGCTATTATTGTTCACGGTGTCTCCCGGTTCCAGATATTTAGCGAGCTAGAACGGTTGACTGGGATGAATGATGTTTTATTCAAAAGTGCTCTCACTCGAAAATCTTATCGCTAATTCAACATCAATTTGGCCGCTGTAATCTAACCAAAAAGGATGTGGTCCTTGTGTGTTAATAGTATCATGGCACTCCGACCTGATGACAAAACATGTGATTAAAATGTGGCACAAAAAGAGTAAAATGCTGCCATCCGAAATAGCTCTAAAGGCGATGGGCACCGAGTCACAGATAGATAAGGTAACACAGAGCAAGCAATGTAATACTACAATTCGGTCGTCTTGTAGCTCAGAACGAAGGCAATGCCAAAACACATTGGTAGCTGAAGGAGTGCAAGATAGTCATCCTCTTGTTGGCGCTGAGTTCTATACATCATCCGGAGTTGGTCTTATGGCCTACGTCATCGGTCCTACAAAAAAACGACCAGCAACCGACCCCGCAAGATCGGCACAGACACGCACCGGAAATTAGCCTTCACAAACACGCTTCTGAGGACCGATGCCCTCAGCTGCTTGTATACCAATGCACAAGGTCTTCTCAGAAAGCTAACCGAATTTCGTATTCTTCAGATCACTACACCTTGAAACCTATTTATGGTAACTAAAACATGGCTGAACACGGAGATCACGGATGTTGAGATTGTACTACCCGGCATAACTTCCATACGAAACGATCGATTTAGTAGAGAAGGGACAGTGCTCCTGTATTATTGATGTTGATATCTTTGAGTACCTAGAAACTAAAGTCGTCGATTCTCTTTGGTGTCGTACGCACCTAAGACATGGTGATGTATGCTAACTAGCAATAGTGTACTGCCCTCCAATCTCCACCTTGGAAACGGATCAGTGCCTAGCTTCTGCGATGAAATGAGTCCTGTCGTGACCACACAGTCACCTTCCGATGAGGGAATACAAACTGCACACAATCGAAGTTCCAGCACCGCACATCGAACAATCCAAGGTTGCTTTGCAAGTGGTGATTACCGATGTACCTCGGTACAACCATGTCACCGCCACCACGCCATTGCAGACGCGTGACACCCTCTGCTTGGATCTTGTGCTGTCCATCAAGGAACTAACAGTCATCACCGTGACTATAGATGCACCACTAAGCCAAAGCAATCACGCCATTTTTCGCTTTCGTTACTTCTGGTACCCAGACGATATCAATGTTCAATCCCGTTCAAGACACCGACTGATCCCTCCTGGTCGAGAAACCGCCCGATGTCGCCTGGATGGTGTTTGTCACGCAATACACTGAACTAGTAGCAAATTCGTCAGAAAGCAAGTTCTTTCGCCAGAAACAAGTGCATTTGTTCCTGAGGAACCGTGGTAGAAAATGCATGGCCTTAAGCGATTCAGCCTGGCGCGCTTACAAACTTGGTCCAAGTAACCTGAACTAGGGAGCTTACACAACTCAACGAAACCATTGTGTCAAGTTGATCCGCGAAGACAAACTCCAGCACCAACAGAACTTAACGGCAAAATTCAGTACAAAACCCAAGTTGCTGTATAGAGACGTCAATAAGCTCCGCAGAGGGTAGCGCGGCATCCCGGTTTTACGGGCAATGGATACTCTTGCGCACAAGATGCTACCATGTTTCGCCAACAATTCCTCTATACTTTCATGATTGAGTCATGATTTCATCCGCTTTGACACAGCTTCCACCGCCACCAGGGTTACACCACGTATAGTTCACGGCAGCCAATATGAAAACACTAATGCCATTGCGCCTGCACAGCTCACCTGGCGTGGACGGCATCCGATCACAGGCATTGAAGGCAGCAGCTATGAACCTTGCAGAATCATTAGCTCGGTTGTTTCAAGGCTGTCCGAACGAAATGCAGGTTTCCACAATGTGGAAATCTGGACTTGTCACTCCCATTTACAAAAGTAGTATCCGTGCAGAGCCCTCGAACTACCGTCCAATCACTCTCCTCGTAGATTTATCTAATCTACTAGAAAGTATAATTTCAATGGTGCTCATGGGATATCTTGAGAGCAACAGCATCCTAGTGTCGCAGCAAAACTGGCTCACCGAATTCGATTTTGCAGGAAAAAACTTGCTACTAGCCCGAGCAAACTGGACAGGGTCAGTCGATGCCAGAGTGGGAGTCGATGTTGTCTACCATGACTTCTCGAAAGCGTTTGATGATTTGGACCATCGCATTCTCCTTCACAAGCTTCGAAGCTATGGAATCGGTGATCCTCTGATCGGTTGGATCAGCAAGTTTCTCACTGAACGACAGCTGAATGTGAGAATCCGCAGTTACATTTCCTACCCAATTGAGGTCCAGTGTGGCGTGCCCTAAGGATCGGTACTGAGACAACGTTTATTTCTAACATACAGTAACGATCTGGCTAGGGTATTGCGGTCGAATTTCTTAATATTTGCAGATGATTTCGAAAATTGGCGTGATATCAGGACAGCGCATGATCACCTGGCATCGCAGAGTGATCTCGACAGGGTTTATGCGTGGTCATTCGACTACCGGCTCCAGTTCAACGTGACCAAGGGCAAAGACGTAAGCATACGCCATCAGCTTATCTATGAATATCAACTTGGGAACCATCAGTTACAACGTGCCTCCCAAGAAAACGACCTCGGGGTGATTGTGCAGGACGACCTTGGTTGCTCGAAGCAAGCTGAAAAAGCATTGAAAAGATCCAGGCAGCATCTTTAACTCTTGCAGATGACATTCAGAATTTCTTAGCTATCAATCATTCCGCAAACGTGAGGCTTCACGTTGTATATTCGATCCAGGCTTGGCGTCTCTGGCGCAAGCGGACATAAACACACTTGAAGATTCAAAACATAGAGCGACCAAAATCGTTAGAGGATGGTTTCATCACATCTACCAGTGCAGACTGCGGTCCCTGAGATTGCACAGTGGTGAACATCGATGCCAGCGAGGAGACTTAATCATGGTTTACATAACACTTACAAACCCAAATTACCAATGTCACACTCTGTTACATCAGAGCCAACATCAGAGCAATCTGAGAGGCCATCAGCTCAAACTAGCTACGCACTATAGTAGCCTGGCTTGTCGACGAAACGTTTTCATGCCCTCTGTCTCGCGTAATCGGAATGCCTTTCCAAATGACGTTATCCTTACCACTACGTTAACGCTATACAAAAAACGCCTTGATGAAACGCTTTCCGATTTACATTACTTGATATAGTCCGTTCCACTTGGAGGACGAAATAAAGCAAAACTAACCATGTGCTTAACGGCCCTCTCCACAACGTGGCGGTGAGGATACATGCTGAAGTGCTCAAGTGAGTAGACTGGACGTATCTAAACTGGACTAACATACCACCTCAGTCAAATAAAACGACACACGAGTGAGCGTTGTCGTTTCCATTTTTCTTTCGCACGCATTTACTGAAATAAAAGAGCATTCTGTACCATTTTGTGGGAGCACATTCAATTCCTACTTCAAACTATCGTTATGCAGTAGTGCACTGAAACTGGTGGACGCCTAAAATAACGGTTTGCTTATTCGATAATCCATTCAATAATTATTTATACTCCAGTCATGCTACAGGTGTTGTCAAGCACATGCTTTTTACCTGTGAGAAATCATTGTTCATCGTTCATCATTGTTCATCAACCATACCCAGCTGAATTCTTCGATCATTGCTGGTATAGGAAAACATGCTTTGGCAAGATAAATGGGATTTATTTCTAATGACAGATAGTTAAAGGGCCTTGCGAAGTGATAAAGAAATGCAGTCCAACAGATTTTTGGTTCCGTGCGCAGCTAAGCAAAACTGAGTTGTGACAGAGTCGCCTAATACTTCACACCGAAGCTGACCTTATTGCAAATCGTAAATTGCCATTTTTGACCAAAGTCATTTTTATCTAACTATGGAAATCGTTATGCAACATACATAGTAATATCGCCAAATCTAACGTTAAACACAGAGGAATATATTTTGCCGTCCAGCCCAAAGAAGTGTTTTGTGCCGCTTTCGTTTGCTTAGGATACCAAACATCATTGATCAGACCACCTAGTTGGACTGAACCTCGCATCGCCGCTTAATATACCAATTCTTTAATTAATATTTATTTATATAACGCTTGAATTTATCCGCTTATGCACCGTTTGTGAGTAAACACTTGCGTTCGACCTCATAAGCCTCGGGAAACCAACAGCAGACTCAATCATACGATGCCAAGTTACGTTAGCCGCCGGTTCTTTCGATATGTCGTAACTAGAAACACATATTGCAAACGCGGTGCGAGAAGCGATCCCTGACTAATCAACTATGCATCTAATAACTGTATTAAAAAATGAAATAAAAGACACTGAATCTTGCTGCACATATTGCCTAGCGTTGGTAATCAACTCCAGTCGCACTGATCTCGACCGTAGCACACTGTACTTTGGCCAGCCAAAATATTTACGAATCTATAATAATGACAATTAATTGTGATGCAAGATCGGTTTTCATTTAAACACAAGCAACCTGTACAAATTAGCACATATAAAGTTGACCGTTATGCTGTCGACCAGATTTATCGTGAAAGTTGTTTTTGATTGCTTTGGGGGGGGACACATTCTTGAGCCAACTCATCGTGCAAATTACGTTCCCTTAATCTTGCTTAATATGAGTCAATATAAAACTGCTAAAAAATAAGTACAATTACGTCTCTGGAAATTTTCTGCTCCCGTCGCCGCCTATTGGTTGTCACCATGTGATGAGATTTTTCTTGATTAAGATGTATTAACAAGCGCAGAAAGTGAAGCATGGAAGCTGTGTAACCGGGGCTGTTCTGGAATCACATGCAATAGCATCTATGCCACTCTACACTGAGAAGCAAAAACGTTATAACCACGTGATTATCTCACATTGCGCACCTGTTGCGAAGGTTTATGTTGCATTTTGTGAACTCTTTCACCACAGTTAGGATCGAGTGAATTACACTCCTGTTATGCGATAAGCAATCTTCCCTTAACCATGTAACCGATAGGTGCTCAGTTCTGTTGGTTCTCTGCGCTCTGCGTCTATTGGTTTCACTACACCTTTAGTAATATCACTTAACGTATTCCTGCCTAAGGTCAAAATAAGGTTGGGTCAGACTTAATGGTTTTCTAATCCCCCTGTTTTATTGTACTACCCCACATTTACTACCCATTTTGGTGTTCATTTTTTCCACATTACATGTTATCTTTTGCTAACCCGCTATGAATGCCTAAAGTAAAGGCTGGCAAGCTAACTACTAGCTAGCTGGAGTACGCTGGCTTTAGGAAACAGGAGATCGTTACTTGTGAATAATGGGTGCACAGACTTTGTGGCCTTGCTCGACTCAAATAATGCTCCTATGCATGAGTGCGGAACGGACTACGGCATAACCACGGTCTTTTGTACGTTTTTCACACATCATTCCCCAAGTAGACAAACAAGAAGACTGGTGCTGTGCACATTGAATGAGTGTGGGTCGGCTCCGTTGATGAATCTGGGCACCAATCCACCTGCTTCCAGATCTCATTCTTTCACATTTACCTTGTATTACGGGAGTGTGTGTGAAGCTATGCATGGTATAGCGCAAGATACCCATGAATTGTTTGAGAGCAAAAGCATGGTGTGGCTATCCTAAGAAGGTCGCAGTACCCGGACAGTTCCTATTCTGATGCCGTAGGCGAAGTCACAAAATCCCGTCCTCGTCAGAACCTAGGTTTGATATTTAACCACACATGGTACTTTGTACACAACACAGTGACCGGCGTAGACTACACACCTGCCACTGGAATAGCTTAACACCCATAACCTTCGAACATTTTCTTTGTTTGCTGTACAGCACTTCACAGAATCATACCACTACGATACTTCGATTTCTTGACTAAGATGTGCATACACTTGCGCGAACGTTTTGCTACTTTTGATCATGTAAATACAGCAGCTAATGTTGATTTTGTATTATCGAACAAGTGCCATACCAAGGGAAAAATGCTTAACACCGCACCCATAATTCTGTTCTTAAAATAAACATTAAAGCGTACAATATCATGCGCAAAAGTACTTCGAGCACCGGGGTACACGGTTTTACAGACACTGCTGTGATATTGGTTGAATGGCCGTTTAAATTAACGGAACTTGGTATCAAAACAATACCAGCCTTACTAAGGAATATAAACGGGAAAACCACAAATCTAACTACGATATCTGTAGGGAACACGCATGCTTAACGCATTCTATCTTTTGGGAAATTGGATTTTTTCTTGTTTAAATCTTCCGATCGTCCAGTAGTTTAATTGATTGTACGTACCGATCACTTTCTCCTCTGTTTATTTTTGCTGCAATACTGCTGTCTACTTATGTTTTCCTGTCCTGCATCCTTTGTAGCATTTGTCAGTATACTTTGGGTCCAAACCTCCTAATCGTTCTCCTTACATCCCTACTCGGCACATCCCTTACGTGCCACCTCTTGCAATTTGCGTCTGATTAGCACCCCACAAATGGTGACCCCGACCGCAAGCACGGTTCCGTTATCGCCGGGATCATTTTTGTTGACCTCAGTCCATTTCGCTTCTGAATTGTAGTTGGCAACTATTTTTGTGATAAGCTATTGCTCACATATTTACCTAGCACTTTTTGCTCTAATCGTCAGCCCTCGGTAGCTCAGTGGTAGAGCAGCGGACCGGAAATGCGTTGGCCGGGGTTCGACTCCCCGTCGAGGCATAATATTGTGTGTGAGATTTAATCTTGACTTCTTCTTTCTACGAACTTTACCCTACACACGGACGTCTACATTTCTTCTATTAGTAATTCAGGTTAATCTATTATTGTCGCGTCGCTATCTGTCCTCCCTATCCTATTTGATGACCCACCTTTTAGTTTTGTCTCGTTACAGTATGAAATTTGCGTCATAATATTAGTTCCAACCAACATAAATGTAATCGTTTGCTAAGTAACCTACCCAGGGTCTTTGCCTTACAGCTCAGGGACACGCTCTCGAGCCGGTATACTAATCTTTATTACGAGTAGCTTAAGTAAGATATCGTGAGCAGACTAGAACAACCAGCGAGTATGCAGAGCAAACAGCTATTCCATGCTTCGCATTTAGGAGAGGCAAGGAGTCCGCCCTATTAAATGACATGAAGAGAATCTGCTGCTCTTACTCCACGGATGATTCCATCCTTCTGAAACTATGGACTGCAGCACCTATCCGAAATATTCCAAGCTATCGTCATATCTGCTAAGGTCTCTTCTCTCACTATAGCCGCGCACTTGACTAAGGCGGTCATAAGTCATCATCATTGCGTACCACCACCCCCACATACCCGTCGAATAGCCCTAGTGCGTCTCAGCAGCCTGCTATTCAAGCAGGTATCATTCATCACTCGCTCTAAGCTTGCCGTAGTACTTAATAAACTAAAGTCATTACGCAGCGCCCTCGATTCTCCTTTGGCACACGATAACTCATCACTACCTAAGAGCAAGTCGGCCAAGCCCAACAGCCTACCAGGTACCAAACTATACTGGTATCACTGCCGTTTTGGTCCTCAGGGGAAGCGAGATTCTACCCCTTGCAGCCCTCGCTCGACTCAGTCGGGGAAACTTCGAAGCTGCAAATCACGTACCACTAACATTGCCGCCCACATCTCCAGCAGTGGCCTCCTTTACGTTCAGGCGTGCAAATCTAGAACCACGTTCCTTGTTGATACTGGGGCTGCAGTAAGCCAGGTCGCGCCTGCACCTGGGAGGCCACTCGGCCGTCTACTCTCTGTCTTCTTGCCGCCAACGGCACACTCATTCTTACTTACGGCCAAAGTTTTTTAACCCTTAATTTGGGTCTCCGTAGAACATTTCAAAGGGGGTGAAGTATTACCGCCGTCCCGATTGCCATCATCGGCATAGATTTCCTTAGACATTTTAACCTCTTGTTTGACGAGAGTCTAATGAGAATAGCCGGCTTTGCAACGACGCTCAGGGTCACGGGCACCAACGCCGGCATCTCAACCATCATCACAATCTATATTCGCCACCAGACCTCTCTCGATTACGCTGACATTTGCTCTCACTGCGCTTTGCTCGTTCAACCAATGAACGCACCTCTGCCGGTGGCATCCTAAGTCCCACAGCATAACCGTACCAACGGCCCACCTGTCTCATCACGCCCGCGCCGTCTTTCGGCGGAGACCCTCAATCTAGCTAGGGCGGAGTTTGAGCACATGCTTGCAGTTGGAAAAATGCATCCTTCAGATAGTCCCTGGTCCTCTCCACTACAGTTAGTTCCAAAGAAATCTGGCGACTAGCGTCCTTGCCGTGAGTACCGGGCACTAAATATACTTACAATCTCCGATAGTTACCATATCCCACACATGCAGGAACTTACCTCATACTTTGCAAGTAAGACAGTCTTTAGTAAGATAAAGCTTGTTAGTGCCTATCACCAGATACCTGCTGAGGAAGCTGACATACGTAAAACAACGGTCACTGCTCCCTTCGGCTTGTTCGAATTTTAAAGAATGCCTTTTGGATTGTGCATTACCGCACAGACCTTTCAACACTCATCTACTACGGCACTCGTGACTTAGACTTCAATTACTCCTACCTAGACCATATTCTGGTAGCCAGTTCATCCGAGAGAGGGCACCTCGCACATCTCATCTCTTCCAACGGCTGACCAAACATGGCGTCTCCGTTAACCCTACTAAGTGCGAAATTAGCAAGTACACGGTAGAATTTCTAGGCCATTTTATCTCCTCGTCTGACGTCGAGTTGCTTACGAACAAGTTAAGGCCATTAAAGATTTTCGGCTCCGAGTTCATTTAAACATATCCGTTGATTTTGTGACCTGGTAAGCTATTATCGACGTTTCATCTTCCTTTGCGCTCAACTTAGCAACCCCTAGCTGATCTCAGATGAAACGGTCATAGATTTGCGTTCCCCGATACAGCACACGTGGCATTCACCAAGCTCAAGGATGCTATCTCCAACCTAGCTCTCCTCGCTCACTCCGAACCGCCTGCACCCCCGCTCTGACTACTGACGCTTCAGACTTTGCGGTAAGAGCTATTCTCTAACAGCAGGTTGGTGGGAAGTGGTGTCTACTCGGTTTCTTCTCAAAACGCCTACAACCAGCGGAATCCCGCTAGAGCATTTTTGGTGGAGTACTACTTGCCATCTGCACAGCTATTCATCACTACCGACACAATTTAGGTCTGGCTTTCATGCACTAAAGTAATCACAAGACTCTCACTTTTGCTTTCAGCTCCTATTCTGATAAAAATTAACCACGGAAATCTAGCGACCTAGACATTGGCAAGCAGTTCACTGCTGACAAATGCTCTGTCTCAGGTGTCACCGCCCCCGTCGCTGAAGCTCTCACTCACGTCGACCTTACTCTTCCCTCTTTGCCTACTACCAACCTCGCCTTCATGGCACCGGCTCAGACGCAAGAAGAAGTCCTCCAACCCACCTTGCAGTCCACTTCACTGAATGTGCAACCACTTCCTCTCCAGACTACAGATGGAACAATCCCTTTTGACACTTACACTCGCTGTTCTAGACCCCTCGTGCCCGCCTCGTTTAGACGCACATTACTCGACACCCATCTTTCACTGTCTCATTCTGGCATTCTGGCATCTATAAACTGCTCACCGAGCGTTTGATTTGGCCAAGCGTAAACAAAGATGTTGCTAACTGGGCTCGAGCTTGTATCCACCACCAGCGCACCAAGCTTCACCGACACACACGCAGTCCTCTAGGTTCATTACCTGCTACGGATTCACAATTCTCACACATACACTTAGACTTGGTAGGAACCTTGCCTCCATCTCGCGGTTCCGCATACATACTGACAGGTATCGGCCGTTTCACTAGATGGCCAGAAGCCATCCCTGTACCCGACTGCACGGCTGAAACAGTTATTCGAGCGTCTTTGGACCTTGGGTTTCCCCTTACTTATGTCCATCTACCATCACCACCGACCATGGAACGCCTACCGAATCTTTGCACTGCGGTACGTACTGCAACTTCTTAAACTGCCATGGTACTCACACGATGGCATATCATCCTGTGGCGAATGGCCTAGTTGAAAGTGTTTATCGACAGCGTAAGTGAGCTATTTGTGCCACTGCTGAACTTGCCTGGAGCGAAAACCCTTCGTTAGTACTTGTAGGTATCCGCAGCGACATCAAAGCTGACCTGCAGTGTACACCCGCAGAGCTGGTCAACGGCACAACGCTTAAGCTGCCATGAGACTACATTTTCACCCATCGCCATCGTGTATGCCAACTTCAAAGTTCGCAGCCTCCCTTTCTCAACTCATGCGTCCGCTGTACCCGGTCACTCCTGGTGAGCAGACGTGAGATGTGCAGATTCCCAGTGGACTCTCCAACTGCACACACGTTTTCATCCGCACAGACGCAGTGCGTCGTCTCTTCAGCCTCCCTACACTGGCCGAGGCTGTAGACAGATCAAAGGTCCAATCCGCTTTTCAGCGTTCGTTAACTTATGCTATATTTCTTGAACTGCTTATCTTTTACCTTACCATGTGTTTCACAAAGGTTTAGAAAACGGCAAAAATACCTGAAACTTTTCACGAAAAAGCACAAATGTGTAACATTTTTGTTTACTACACTTGTCTCCTTTTCCGTATGCCGACACACCGCCTATCCCGACCATGCCCGACCCTCCGCGAATTTTCAATTCCAGAACACAAGTCCCCTGAGAAACCGCGGAATATCCTGGCCCACCTGCCCGAAACCTCTGTCCCCATAATCTTGGCTCCAAGCGACCACGACTCCCGACTGCCGGTGCGACTACGACTTCTCTAGCACCCACAGAATACATCCGCGTTCTTTGTGGGAAGAGGATATTTAGGGGTGTGGACTCCGAGTGCTGTGAGGTGCGTGACAACTCCCAAGCGCACCTTTCAGCAGTAGCGGAGGAGAGGTCTTGTCTATCTTATTTATGGACAACGCGGTTGTTTTTGCAGTCCGCAAAGCCCACCCCGACGGCCACCGGTGATGTACTCCAGTCCACACCAAAATAATAAATTACGAATACCAAAGCAGCCTGGACCTAGCGAAATCTACGCTCGCCCTCGGTCCGCTTGCGCCTGCTACAATTGCTAAACTATTGCTCCCTTCTCCAATTCCCTCCTCCACTGGTATCTCTATCGAAGTCTCCCTTCATTCAACTTTCTAATTGGAGACCAGTGTAGTGAACACAAATCATTCACGTATTCAACCTTTTGAGACACTGAGTTTCATGCTGGTTTATACCTTCCGATCATCCAGTTGTTTAACTGATTTCAAGTACCAATCAATTGCTCTTCCGGTTGGTCACGCTGCAATACTGCTGTCTACTTCTGCTTACTTTCCCTCCATCCTTTGTTAGTTTTCGTCAGTACATTTTGGGTCTAGACCTTCAAACTGTTCTCCCTACTTCCGTACTCAGCACGCTCTTTATGTGCCGTCTCCTGCGATTTTTATCTGAGTAGTAGCCCAATTGTCCTCGTTGGAATGTTTCTTAAGCATCTTATATTTGTGCTTCTATCCAATTCGTCATCTTTATATATTGTAAGTGAAAACAGTGGCTAAATTTGCTACAAATTAACGCAAGCACATAGATGCCGTTTTTCTCTTAGAAAGGAACAGCATCAACTGTTCATTTGAACACCAATCGCAGCAGACTATGGAATCGCGCGTCGCATTCCATTCGTACTACAAATTTTCCAAGGTGACTCAGCAGCCAAATATGTTCACCGTTAGAATTGCAGGCTAAGCTGCTTCACGTGAAGAAAACTTGATTAACAAAGCTTAGTGTAGTACGTAAGCATGCATTTGTTAGATAATTCTCCAGCTACATAGTAGTGAGCCGCTTACTTACACCACTGGCTTTTAATTATCTAATGCTGCATCCCGTCTTTCGTGGAAGATTCTTTCGCTGAAGCAAAATTGCAGTCTTGTGAACTTGTTGATAAGAGCATCTTGTGACCAAATTAGGCAATGAATGAAACAAGTCAAGTCAACGATGAAGAGTGAATATTCAGTAAAGTGCACTGCGTAGCCACAGAGTAAATAAATAATGTGCACTTTATGTAAGGTTATAAAGCTAAGTTCATTAATGTTGTTGTAAACCATTTTTGCAGTAAAACGAGGCATTTAGAAAAAGCCATACAGGAATATGTATCAAACATATCATCGTTGAAAGATGCTAATTTTAATACGCAATATGACAAGACATTGGGTATATTAGCCTGTGAAGTCTTGTTACACTTATTTCAATACGGCTCACGAGCCTTCTAGTAAAGCCCCAACATCCGATAAAGCGTCAAACGAACAGTTCACCATAGTGGTGATCGCTATGGGTACACATCGCATAAGTCTCATGCGGTGGGCGCAACTCATGACCGCTTGCAGCATGCACCCAGCAGCCAGCAGCTTATGTGGCTGAGCAATGGCGGAAGCTGGAAGTTTAGCATAAATTGTAAGCTACATGGAAATGATTTAAGCTATCCTCCACTGACAAGCAGGTAATTACCATCGCGGAGAACAGTAAGTGGAGTCCAACGCTCGCGACATCCAATGCACAGCAGCTATATGCGCATATTCTTTGCAAATAATTTTCACTTACAAAGAGTACAGGCATTTTGGATAGATGCTTGTACATTCGAAGGCCAGTGTCAAACATCATGTGTGTACAGCTGTTTTGAGGTGTACGTCGGGAAATTTGGAGGTCAGCAGACGTCCTATAAAATGGTAGTAACCTTCAAATCAATTATTTATGAGGGCACGATTTGTCCAAGTTGGCTTGTGTGTTATGACGATCTGCCATTTTCCCCCATGGCTCATTGCCACATGCTGCTGACTTGTTTGTGCAGGGTGCTGGCAATCACGATTTACGTCAGCTGTAGCAAGTAAATAGTATGCAAAGCAGTCAATTAGTCTGACAAGAAGATACGAGCAAATCGTAATTTTCCGGTTTAGGGATTGCATCATTTGGCTTAATAGCTGTGTCGGAACAGTATCCTTTCAGCGAAGTTCCCTCCACTTATTGCACATGAAGCTACGTTGATTATACCCTCCCATAATTCTGCTCATAGATAGAAGGGAACTGAGAATTTTCGCTATATAAAATAGTCCAGTAACTACTGAAAGATATCAAAAAGTCTTGCAACCAACAAATAAATGCAATTCAACATGTCATTGGTTACATCTATGGAATTTTACTATGCAAAACACAGATGTGGCTGACCCATTTAATGTTTCCCACCGAAACTGGCTTTATTGCAACCCAAATGTTGACAAGGTCAGCTAAAATCCTTCGCTTATGAACCTGGATATTTTGTGCTAAATACATGATAATGTCGCCATGGCTAACTTCAAACGGTCAAAGAACATAGGTAAATCGCTCTGCCCAAACAAGTGCGGTTAGCCCCATTCTCTTTCTTAGGATACCTCAAGTCGTGCTCAAGTAACGCTTGAACATTTATCGGCTTATGCAGCAATTTTGCATAAGCGTTTTCGCAACTTCACCCGTTAGACCACAAATCCATCCCGAAACCTACAGTAGACTCAAACATACGATGCGCGGTTTCGTTAGCCGCCTGTTCTTCCAACAATGTTGTAACGATTAGTACTTACTGCAGGTGCGGTGCGAATAGCAGTCCGTGAGCAATCAAAAACGCATCTAATAATTGTGATAAAGGAAACCAAATATAAGACAACGACTCCCGCTGCACATATTGCCTAGCGTTGGTAAACAACTCCCATCGGATTGACCTCGACTGTAGCTCTTTGTATTTTGTCTGAGTATTATATTGTTTGTAAGCAGTGCGACACTTGTTAAGGTGCAATCAACCGTGGGATATGAGGGTATTTGTTTTGTGTTTGTGACCTTTGTAATCGATCACATGCAAATGCCACAACTTGGGCTGTTTAACGACTGTTAGACGACCGATGAATCAATGGAAGCACACCCTTTTCGTTAACGAATGTTAAACATCTGCAAATGCACATTCTTTATGTACGAAAACACCACAAACAGCCTGCTGGTGACTGTCAACCATTGTAATATTATGTTCGTTGCGAAGCAAACAGTGCAGTTAAACAGTTCAGCTTATTTAGATTAAGCCTCGGGGTGGAGGCCCCTAACACAACTCTCTACTTCGGCTTGGGCAACCGGGTAGTATCACAATTACTGACAAAACCAGATGCCTCAACTGCAATAGCGCTCGCAGCTTCTTTTGTTCCTGCTAGTCACACACGTTCACACGCCACCTATTCATTTGTTACAAATCAGTATTATCCGTTACCAAATGCTTTTTGTTTCCGTGATTCTACTCCGGATGGTTTCGTTGACACCCAGAGACCTCGTCCAGTCGCATTCCTTCGGCCTCGGTCTACATTCCATCTGGCATGCTTCAATGTACCTAAACGCAAACACACCGGCCAGCAAGCTGGTCTTGCGCGCACCGCTAAAGCCCTCATCAACGATGTTTGCAGTCTTGCCGAAGCGCTCTTACAAGATCCCAGTACTGTGATTGAGTTGAGATCTCCCACCGCCCACAGAGTCATATTTCATCTACCTCTATCTGGTGACGCAGAAGCAGATGCGGCAGGCTTAACTGGCATTGGTGTAGAGCTAAGTAGCGAAGCCGAGGCGGCACTGCCGGACTAGTTCCCGATTAATGGCCGAAGGTGTGCAGTTTGGCCTCGGGGATCAAGCAACATAAACCGATGTCGTGTAAAGAGACGCAACTTGTTTCTGACATCAGCTTATGCTGCAACTGACTGCAGTTCCGACTCCGTCATGGACGATTTCTACCGTGAACTTCATCCGCTCTTGGGCAGAGTCTGCAAATCCGACATTGTTGGCCTTGCTGGGTATCAACGCACAAATCGGTCTTTTGCTGGCATGCGAAAGTCACCTTGATGGTCACAATGCGCTCGATGAGAGCCGCTGAGATAATGGAGTGCCACTTCACTCACTGTGCGAAACCAACCATATTTCGCTCTCGAGCACCAACTTCTGGCGTTTGAGGAAACATTCCGATACTTGGCGACCTCCTTCTGCGTTTCAGTCGTTGTCTAAAATTGATCATAACGCAATCAATTTAGCTGGAGGGGTAGTGTAAATGATTGCAGACCAATCCAGTCAAATTTCTTGACCTAGACAACGCCCTTGTTTGTGCGAACATTTGCATGGTTTTCGGAGAGATTCCCCAAAAAGAAGCGCTGTATAAAGACAAAAATAGACTATCTACTCTTTCGGTTAAGCAAAGGTATCAAGCTTCCTTGGCTGCTACACTCGTCTGCGACCCACCGCAAGCTATTGATGAACTCAGGACGTGCATGCAGAGGACCATGACTTCTTCCGGACAGCAAGTCAGTTGTCTTACCCAGCACCCTATGAAGGCCTGGATTTCCACGCGCTTTTGGACTTGTTTGGTCGCCGCAGTAATGTCCCGGTGAAGTCTAATCATTATGAAGTGCGGCGTTCTGTCAGTCGGCAGATTAAACAAAGCCTACTCAGTGACTGTGAAGCCTAGTGACCACAGCTTGCTTAAGAAATGGAGACCGCTGCCTTCTCTGGAAATACTTGCAAGCACTTCCAACTCATTCGATCGACTGGCCACAGCAATGCTTGGTGTCATTGCGAATATATGCGAAGGGGATGGTTACCTGCTTGCCAACTTACAGAGACGCTTAGACCGATATGCCGAACATTTCCAGTCCCAATTCAATTGGCTCGCACTGTCCACTTATAGCCCATGCGAGCCCAGCTTCTCGCCCGGGGTGGTCAAACTTGATTCACCCAACGAAACGGAAGTTTTCTTGTGTTTCGACACCTAAGAGGATTCGAGGCTGCCGGCTGAGACGGACTTCCTCCGGAGCTGTTCAAATATGGAGGCTCAGTTATCATTAGCCACCTAACTTCCTTGTTCTCCAAAATCTGTCACGAAGAAAAAAGCCTTCTTCCGTGGACGAGTCAGATATTGTTCCGGATTTAAGGAGGGTGCTCGCACTTTATGCACCAAGCATCCGGGGATTAGTCTCATTTCGCGTGCCTCCAAACTACTGGCATCCATACTACTCCGTAGGCAATCTACCATTCGTGAATCTCAGAATCGGAAAGAACCAAATGGCTTCCGACCTGGCCGCGGGTGTGTGGATCAGATTTTCGCACTCCGTCAAATCCTGGAACACCGTCAACATTGTCAGATACCTACCAGCGTTGCATTCTTGGACATCCGTGCAGCATTTGACTTGGTTGATCGATCTGCACTATGGCGTTGTTTGCTTGGGAACGGTGTCCCAGAAAAGTAGCATGCCATCCTACTCGCCCAGCATTTCTACCTATCTGGCAGAGTGAATGTGTACGGCGGCCTTTCTTTGTCCTTCGCTGTCAATAGCGATGCACTACAAGGTTGCCCTATGTCCCCGTTCATCTTCAGTTTTGTGATTAACAACATCCTGTCGTGAACTCTAGACGGTTGCCAAAATTTTGGTATACTGCTAATACCGGGCAACCGAGCGGTTGACTTAGGTAATGCCGATGATATCGCCTTACTCAGTGAGGACTCACAGAGCATACAAACCATTCTGGGCCGGTTGGCGATTAAGGCATCTAGGTACGGAATGTGCATTGCCCAGCTGAAGTGTAAAGTGCTGCTTCAGGACTGGCACCCAACTGTTCCCGTGCTCTATATTGAGGGTACACAGCTTGAACAGATTACTGCTTACTGGTTGGAAGCTGTAAGTAAAGGTCTCTCCGTATAGCTGCATCTAATGTCACTTAGGGACAAAGAACCGTCATGTTGTGTTGCACTCGATATGTTTTATGTCGGCAAATTGCTTGTCCAGGAATTTCTTAAATTCCCACACCGACTTCGCCTCAACTAGGTGCTGCGGTAGGTCGTTCCATGCATTTACCACGCTGCTTTCGAAACAGAATTGGTGAGCGACCTGCTTCAAATCCAGTACGACAAGCTTGTACCGGTGTCGTCGTGTGCTGTTTGGTGTGTGTAGATGAATCAGCGGTCTCAACATAGGGTATATATATATATGTATATTTGCTAAAGTCTGTTAACAGACATAATGCCATCAGAAACCATGGGATTCAAACGAAGGTACAGAAACAGTAAAATAAAACACAACACAACAATGTCCATGGTTTCCTCAGAGGGCGAGATAATACCCGGTTGCCCAAGCCGAAGTAGGGTGTTGACTTAGGGGACACCACCCCGAGCCTTTGGCTGAATAGCCTGCCCGCAAGGCAGCGGAGCGAATTCAGGGAATCGCGCCCATTGGGAGCCGGTGACTGATTGCTCAGTTCATACGCCTTTTGTTTGTTCCTTTGTCAAACGGGGGCCCAATGCTCCCCAGAAGTACAGCATAAGGGTTGCTGGAATACAATGCTTCGCCAGAATGAAGCAAGGGGCAGTGACTTTATTTAGTGGCGAGTCACATCCGCCACGTCACAGTGTTGTTAAACGGACATATGTGGCTTTTTATAGGGAGAACGCTTGCCAGGCGAAAACCCACCACGTCCTGGAACACTGCCGCCGAACCATTTGCTGGAACGGGAAAATCCCGAACCACCCAGCTGGCACCACATGGAGGTTGTTCGGCAAGCCAGCCCTCAACATAGGGTAATCACCCAGATGTACTATCAGGTGCGTCATGATGAGGTCAACTAGCAGTCGACGATAAGCTAGGGTGTACAACCCTACTTTCTTACCCAGGTCTTCGTACGGCACACCTCCTAAATTAGGAATAAGCCTGGCGGCTATATGCTGCACTCGCTCAATATTTATTACCTTGTCCCGGGTGATAAGACCATACGCGGGAGAGCCATACTCTAGCAATGGTCATATTATTGAGACGAAGAGGCGACTGGCAATCACTTCGGACCAAGTACTGAAACTGCGCCTGAGCGCCCAAAGCAACCGAAGGCTGTTTTGGTTTCGCGAGTTTCCTTGTGTTCGCTTCCTGCCGGAATATGCCCATGAACATCGATAAGTTCCATAGACCCAGTGTACATGTTGGCGATTAGACTTACCACATGAGGAGTTGCCTGCTGCTAGTAAGGTCTGGCGAACATGTGACCAGTGACCATCAGTTGTCTACACCGAGCGTTTACTCAACTCGCATGTCAGCGTACTTCCATACGCATTCAGAACAGCTGACTTTGTCAATTGGCTGGTGTCAATGCGCTCACAGCGTCGTCGTGGGCGTCCGCCAAAACTCATTCGCATGTCAGTATATACAAGTGCATGATCAGTGTCCACACATGTGCGCCAAATCGAGCGACCGTTTTGGATGCAGCCTCTCCTGCGGTAACTGATAGCAATGTGATCGATTTGCGTCCAAGCCTGGTTCGAGGCTGGTGGGCGCCAAGTCACCCTCCGGCAACTGCTGTGTCGGAAGTTAGTGCTGGCAAGAAACAAGCCAGCATCTTCCCACAAATGAAGTAACCGCTCACTGTTGTCATTACGGGAGCCTACACCATT
Organism: Dicrocoelium dendriticum; assembly: GCA_944474145.2. Lineage (NCBI taxonomy): Eukaryota > Metazoa > Platyhelminthes > Trematoda > Plagiorchiida > Dicrocoeliidae > Dicrocoelium > Dicrocoelium dendriticum. Next base: position 75,563,351 of record OX104071.1, on the reverse strand, counting down.
TTGGCTGCCCAGACGCAGTTCATCAGTGGATAATTTTCCAACTTGAGTCTTCAGATTCCCAGCCAGCACAACAGTGTCCGTGCGTCTTCTGTGGTGAAAGAGCTGCGTCAGTGGGCGTTAGAAGTCGTTCTTTACCGAATCATCGCCAGAGTTGTTGGGTGCATAGGCAGCGATGATGAATAGACACGCATTAGTCCCGCGCGAATTTGAGGCTTTGAACGAGCCAGCTAATCGGACCGCACACATCTGGCTACTGATTGAAATCCAATCAACCAGAGCAGCTTCAGCTTGGGTACTCAGGGCAATACTAACATTGGCTTGACCGGTGCTCCAAGCTACATCGTCAACTTGTGAGCGCAATGAGAAAATACTGCTTGCGTCACCTGAAGGGGATCGCAAAGAGAGTACAGAGTTCAAAGCTCGCAAACGGGTCTCCGATAAGCAGCAGATATCGACCGAGAGTGTCCCTAATGTTCGAACAAGTGAGACCTGTTGACCGTTCTGTGGAAATGTGCGTACATTGAGGCATGCCAAACTGAAGAAAGATCGTCGGCTCCAAATGGAAGCCGATGAACTGGAATAGACCGCCAGCAATTAGTAGTTCATCATTATTTCCCGATGTCCAGCCACTCGATCATACACTTCAGACCACCAGTTTCTCCACCCCAACACCTGACAGAGACTAAGAAGTGTTCTCGCGACATACAATGAGCTCACCAGAACGTACAGACAAACTGTACCGGGCTTTACTTCCTATACTCTTCGCATTGAGGCGCAGTAGTTCCACATGCTCCGAAGAAATCGTCCAGCGCCCATTCATCTCACTCATTAGACCAATCCTTGAATACGGTGCCCCAGCTTACCATCCGATAATCCAATGCGAAACTGAAAAGCTGGAGAAAATGCAGCATATCGCAGCTAGAATGACACCCAGTCTAAGAAATTTTCCGTATGAGAGACATCGTGAAAGGCTCGGACTCTACACACTATCCTACAACCAAATAAAAATGGAGCTTATTATCACCCATCGAGTAATACATTTGAATCACGTCCCCATACTGCGGCCAATATTTCACCTGCGGGAACCCTGTAACACCCGAGAACACAGTTACATACTCAGGGTCCCCAGTATGAACAAGGATCCCATCAGTGTTGTGTAGAACGATGAATCCTAAGCTAATGGAATACACTACCAGAAGGACTAATAGTGACGGCTTCTGTGAAGTCTTTTAAAACACGTCTCGACGATTATTTCGGAAGCCTGTGCTTTTGTGAAACGGCTCACCGTGCACCAAAAGACATCCAATTACCGAAAATAATGACACAAATAAGAAATCCTAACCGAACAAGGATAAACGAGTAACTGACCAAACACCACCGCGGACGGTTCGCAATTAAACATTTTTGAATTTTCGCAATTCGTTAGAGTTGTACAGAAATCATTCTACTTGCTAGTAAATGCAGTCTTAGTCACAGATATTATAGTGCGTTTTGGCAAACCTCACGAGTACCCGCACAATACGGAAGCAACCGATTTTTTCACGTGCTTCGAAATAAGGCGCCTAAACAACGTAGTTGTGGCTGTGTAGACAAATAATGAATAACAGTGTAAGCCAGGGAGGTCAATCAGACGCTAGTATAAGCCAAGAGAAACGTTTAAAATGCTATGACTGCTGTTCAACGCTTCATGGGCTTATAATGCATTACGATCATGGATAAGATCTACGAAGGACTACATGTAACGGGGCAGATGTGCAAAACGACCATAAGGAACTGACGACAGAAAAGTGTGACAATTGACGCAAAAGTGATTTTTTATTTGGGACACTATTGCTGTAAACAATTTTCACCTTATCTGAGTATTTTAGATTTTACACTTGGTAACGAACGAATATCTTTACTAAAATGCCACCTCTTCACTTTTCATCCGAAGCGGATCTTCACACACAGCTGTCTCAGACAATCGCTATTATGTTACTTGTATGTGCACTTTTCTACAACCAGCAAGCCGTTTCCTCATGGAGATTAACGCACACATTGAATTCTCATCGCAAATAAGTACAACCAGGCTTGCAAACACCCTCGTGATTATAGTTAAAAACTGCTGTACTCTTACATACATTCCAGTACAATTTCTATTTCTGTTTCAGAACAATTTGTCAAACGTTTGCCTTACAATGTCGCACGTAAAAGAATAAAACACAATCTCAGGAGTTGCTAGCAACTCTCGGCTATTGCGTTCAACTTTTTAATTACTGGTTTTTACTTTCGCTAGCAATACACTGATTTGATCCCAACGATCTCCGAAAATAATCCTTCAACACACTTGCGCTTACAACACGCATATAATATCCGGTTATAGGTTTATAACAAATTTTGTAGATTTCCAAAAAAGCGGCTCGATGATCCTATTTGACTACGCCTTTATTAACTGGATCTGCTTGTTCGAGAATAAACAATATTGTTGATGTAAATCAACATTCGTTTTTCTAATAAAATTTTGTAGTCTACATAATTACCTGCGAAATTAATACCGTAAAAATTAATTTTCACAAACTAGCAACAAGTTGAAACAGTTATTTCACTTCTTTTTGGTTAGACATTTCTTGCCTCACACCATTGCCTCAAAGTTCGGGTTAAACTTACATTGTCTGTCGTTTCTGTGCTTCACGTCCTAGGATGTGTTTGTACGCAGATACGCCAAGAAGTTAGTCATGTGACCGAACGCATGCGTGTGATCCGTGAATAAAGTGCTACGCGTTTCTTGATTGGATTTCTAGTTCAGTCCTTCTCTAACACTTCGCTAACTTCCTTGCACGTTTTACTGTTCCTTATTGGCTTCTGACATTTATCGTTATGTCTGAAACCTAATTGGACGCCAAGCAATCTGGAGCATATTTAAGTGAACACTGTGTTACACTCTCATGGGAAATTTTGTACCCTCCGCCCGTTTTCATAGCATATCATTTGAAAGCAGCATGAATCTTTCACTTACTTGTCTCCTGTTACTGTGCCTTTCTGTGCAACACCTTCCATGCTTTACTGCAATGCGCATGCTCGGAGGGTTCACTAATCCATGCGCACCAAGCGAGGAACAACAGTTAATTTACCTGCCCATAGTAAGCTTGTATTCACCTTACTTCTTTTACTGACCATTTTATTTAGCTTCAAGCCAAGCTGGCAGCAGATGGAAGCACGCAACTAAATCCTTCTGAGCTAATAAGCGTCTCTACACAAGTCGTCGCCGGAACAAATTATAAGTTTGTGGTAATTTTTCTTGGCTACCTCATTTATTCGAAATACAAAGGTCAAATTCAATGAAGACACTTGCACGGAACTCAAATTCTATCAAGCCCTTGGCGAACCGCTGCATACGATGCGTTCAACCGGCAGCAAGACAGTACCATGCATTCAACCTCTCTCGCAATGTAGGCCAATTTGACGATTTTGACCTAAACGATCTTTTACTTTCCTTTCCTTAATTTCTCACGTCCGTATCGCCTATCCTTCGCACATTTTAAATGCAAGTTCAATCGGTTTTATCATCTTTTTCAAAGATTTTCTAACACTCCAGTTTAATCGCGCTATTAGATATTCACTAGTTTGGGTTGGTAATCTAAAATAGTTCTGTAATTTATTTGATCATCTAGCAACAACAAGTCGTTTACAGTTACACAAGCTCTATGTGCAGTTTAATGCGTCGAATTCAAGCAACTATATGTTTGGTTTCGTGTCCGTAAGAATACCCAAGCATACTCTGTTGTACACCGTTACTTTGTACATAGCAGACAGTCTTCCGTCCAGTTATTCTTTCAAAACGGATACGATTTACCTGACAAGCGCCAAGCGCCATCTTCGTTATGAGGAGAACACCGTCAACAGTCTCAAATTTTAGAACATTAAAACTAGTAACAAATGAAGTACATTCATGTGTGTGACATTTATTTCGGGCTGTTTGCAGCTGGCAGTAAACGCCATGCGTGATATCGAATACACAGTGGATAGCGTAGCGACACAAGTAGCGATTGTCCTGCGCTGTACATGTAAGACCCATCAAACAAAAAGTGTAAAACGGAATTCCACTCGCGTTATGTATAGATAACTGCATTAATTGGCCAAATTGTTAAATGGTATGAAGTCGAGGTCTAATGTGACGGAATCCCTGAATACTACGGCCTAGATCACAATTAGTATTAGATATTTCATTTGCCAGCTGGACGGCCTTGGCAGCTAAGGTATTTATTCTCTTAATCCAACTTAACTTTTGACCTGTGAACAGAATTTTGGACATCAAATATAAAAGTTAATCAATGTTTGGCTTAAAGGAAGAATGCAAGCTTTACTATGGCGGGACACGCATTTTAAAAAGGTGCCGCAGCGTAAATTAGTTGGATCAACTTCTGTAGTTGTTACACAATGCCCGTCTAGTTTCCTCTAATACAATGTCTGTTTTGTAGTTATATGAACGTCACCAAAGTACATCCAAGATGCACAATTTGTATGTCTAGTGTATATCAGGTCTTGAACAATGAACAAAGATTTTAAACGGGTCAAGGCGCACTGTTTTATAATCCCCATTGGATAGTCCGGTGGGTTATCGAAAAACCTTAATTATATAGTGCATTTAGTAGTCTTATCCTCAAAACTATGGACTTATCATATCTAGTGCAGGAGCCTTGCAATCCTAGTGTTTCCATAGCTTCAGTAGGCGAGAAACAATACATCCACGGTATTTCCGGGACTGGGATGGATGTAAGTGGCGGAGTGCTTCATCCACCCGACTGTTAATATAGCTAGGATAGGTGTAGAAACAACCGATTCTGGAAGAGCTCTGCATGGTTGACACACAAGAATAGAAAAGACACATCTACGGCCCTCCAAACGGCTGTACTGTTCCGCTACTTGCAAGCAGTGGCATTTAGGCTTGGAGTAACTGCCGAGTTTCAGTAAACATTGACACATGATTTGGATAGTGCTAACTCAAGTATGCTATAATCAAGTCCCCTCGTAGTCGACGATACCGCTCACTGCATACTTTCACACGTTTCAGCCGCTGCTTGTCTGGAAGGTGACACATTCCAATGACGTATTTACAAGTCCGACGTTAATGTTGGTTCAGTGCAGTAAGTTCGTGCTTCAGCCATCACTTCCAGGCTTGGATTACGTATTCGATATGGGGTCGAACATACACAATCAGGATCTGTCTGAAAATAGTGGTATCTATTTGTTCGAAAGCCCGCCGTTACAAGCGGACTTGCTGGTTGTCAGTTTGCAATGCCTTCACTGTTTGCTTAGAAAGACCCAAGTTATCCTGAACAAACAGCCTAAGGTAGTGCTCGATGGATAATCGTTGAAGCATTTGCGTTCCCAGCTTGTAGGAATAGGTACGCTGGTGTCGTATGGAAAGTACCTTGCATTGGTCCACGATGAACTATAACAGATTTCGGGTCGCCCACCCAAATACCATAACAAGGTCAGGCTAAGATGAATTTCGATCGGCATCCACCTGAATCCGATGCCGTATCTTGCAATATTCAGCAAACAGCAAAACATTTGAAGCCATTGTTAACGCAAGGTCATTGTTGAGTACCAAAAATAATCGCGGTCCTAGAACTAAGCCCTGGGGCAATCCATACACGACTTTTATGATGTCATATAAGCAACTCCGAACGCTGACCACTAACTGTCGTTGCAGGAGAACGTTGGCGATCCAGCTCGATAAGACGTTATCGATCCCGTACTACTGGAGCTTGGGAAGGAGGATCCGATGACCTAGACGAAGGAACGCCTTGGACAAATTCAAGAGAAATCACATCAGCGTTTCTCAAACGTCAACTGGCTCGGTACAACTAACCTTGCAATTGGTAACTTCGTTGTGTACCATGGCTCTCGTCGAACGCCCTGTTGCACGGGAGCACTAATGTTACAACCTTTTAGCTAAAACACCAGTAACAATGGATCCAATGACCTTAGACAATACAGGGAACAGAGAAAATGGGCGGTAGTTTGAGGGCTTAGTCCTGCTTGCACCTTTGTGAATCGGAGTCAATATTCCAAGTTTCCACGTCGCAGGACTCTGGTTCTGATCTATGCAGCGCTGAAAGAACTGGGCCAAACGTTTTGCCAGTTGCTTAGCTGCTGCTCTCAGTGCCTCTGGTTGCGCAGAGTCGTCACCATCCGAAAAACAGCTTCGGAAATAAAGGAGACGAGTGTGAGTCCTGGAGGCGGGAAACCAAAAGCTGGAAGATGGCATGATGGTAAGACCCTCTGAAATGCGCAAGGCGTTTGCTGCGTCTATATCTGTTCTAGTTGGACCATCAGTCGTCCGGAGAGGAGGAATTCCCTGCCTCAACTTACGACGGCCTTGGATATACTTGGAAAGTATTTTGTCGTTCGCACCAAAAGTTTTCACCATATTCTACTGATATGCGACTTTGTCATCTCTGAGCAATTGAGTGCAGTGGTTGCGACGGGCTACGTAGCTATCCCAATTAACTGGTTTTGGTGATGCTCTGTACTCTCGACAGGTTATGTTTCGTACAGTCATCCAATTGCTAACCTTGCTACTCACGAACGAAACGGTTTTAACCTCCTTTCAAAATTCTTGTCTCCGAGGCGTCTATCATTCATCATTATACACGTTAACTGGAGGTGGGAAACACCTCATCTACTGTGCCGCAATATATAAAAGATAAAAGTAGAAAGCTATGCAACAGGGGCAAGTCAGCTAAGCAACCGGTAACGGATGGGCATCGTCCAGGTAAGCTACCAGCCGGCCACCGTGCAGCAAAAAAATTACTATGCAAAATCATAAAAGGCTGAATATTGAGATGGTGGTTGAAGGGGGAGGCTAAGAGGGGTGGGACAACGAAATTCACCGCACGAACACCACTGAGGTCGGCTCCTAGCTATATCAGCAAGTGTCTCCAACCAAACGTGTTCATCGTCTTTCGGAACCCAACCAGGGAGCAAAGACGCTCCAACCGAGGACAGCTTCGAAGTGAAGACCTTCATTCATCTCGACCAAGTCATCGCTTGGCTGCCGCTTCTCTTCTTCCATCCACCCCACCGGCGCGCAAACAACAAACGTCGCGGGGGCCGGTGGATTGGCATGCGTGACACGTGGCCCAGCCATCGGAGCCTGGTGCTTAAATAACGGAGCTGAGCGGCTCCGTTCCTCTTCCTATGCCGTAAACAAGGCGTCGAACACGCTTGTTGCTTACTCGGTGTTCCTACCAGATGTGAGCTAATGTGCGAAGTCACCGGTTGTCGAACGTAACTAACCTCTTTATGTACGTTGTTCTAAGGGGCCAGGTTTCACAGCCGTACAGTAGGGTCGAAGGTTTCTCTGCATTTTACACTCTATCCTTCAGGGCGAGAGTAAAGTCGCGCCACCGCCATAGGTGGCGAAGACTAGCAAAATCATCTCGTGTTTTTACTCTACGGTTCTTGATCTCACTTTCAATCCCATGGGTGCTGACACAACTTCCCAGGTAGTTGAATTTTTGAACGGCTTCTGGCTGATCCCCACCAATGGTCAGTGTAGGAGTCGATCCAGACCAACCTTGGAGGAACAGTTTGCAATTCGAGGGAGCGAAGCAAAACCCGTAGTGACAGACAGCCAGTGCTAATCTGTCCAGTTCCGCTTGGCACGTTTGTGAGCTGCCACAGGTAGGGCAATATCATCAGCATAAGTCAAGAATTCTTTCTTCTGGGAGCAGATCCACACCTTCTAAGTTGTGTTCTATAAATGCGATTTCCATGTCTTCATCAACAGCAAATTTGAAAAGGAAAGGTGACGGCGGGCGTAGGTAACCAGTTGATTGAAATTGCCGACGAATTTAAGCAAAGTGACATCCATGGCATTCAGGGAGGAACGATGAGATTGTGGTACTGATGAATCTGACTAAGTGGTCGTAGCGCGTAATGGTGCGCAACATCTCATTGTCCCGGTGGCGGTATTCCGCATTACAGATGAAATCGAAACGGATGAGTGCATGATCACTGCTACCTAAATGACATTCTACAATCAGTACATCATTCATATGTTCCACGTAGTTGGACACAAGATCCTTCAAAATGGTCTATTAACAAGTGAGTATAATGGCGTGATTGCAAATCTGATTGCAAATCTGCTTTGTGTGATTTTCCGATTGTAGCAGGGGTTATGTAAGCAGTGTAGCTTGAAATTACCCATGATAAGGATGTGAGTGTGCTCTCCCTTTAGACTGCATCTTAAATTGGTAGCAATGTTACTTTTTAATCCCGGTGTCGAGTTGGGAAGCAGTACCCCAAACCTATAAGGCAACTCTCTCTGCCATGTAATTGAAGGCGGCACCAAAGAGAATCGGCGAACAGTGAACCTAATCGTCCACAGCCTAGCAATCTAGGTCGCTTCGGTAAAGAATTACGCCTGCTTCTTTCATATGCCAGTCGTTTTGTTTGCATGACATGAGCGGCAGCGAGAATTCAGCGTCCGTCATTCCAGTGTGCAGTCTTTTCTCCGTGACACTGATGTTATCGCATGGCTACGAAATGTGGCGAACTTTCAGTTGGGCCATCGTAGTGTAAAAGCCTTGAGGATTAGTATAAAGGCAAGTTAGTTGCTCCGGCTCTAGGGGCCCACATGAAGTCAAAGGAGTCAACTGAGGTAGAATGTTGACCGATGCGATGTCGGCCGTTACTCGTTTTAATGGGGTGATGACACGTCGTTCATAAACTGATTTGGCCGAGGTGCATCTCAGTCCTCGTCCGGAAATACTGCAGAATTGCTTGATCAAGCGGGAAAGTAATGCTAGTTTGCATTTCGGGTAGGCTCATGACTGTCCTTGCAGTGCCTCACGAGATCTTAGGCGAAGTTCAGATGGAAGGGTTTTACGATATTATTGCCAACGTTCTAATATTTACGTTACTGTCTGCTTTGACTGAACCAGCAGTTTTAGGATCGTTGGTCCGCTTCTTCTGTAATTTGATGAGTGAGGTAGCCTTTAGAGCGATCGCACCGCAACGTTGTCCAAGAAAAGTGTTTAACGCGTGAAAAGACACGGTTCGAAATCGTGATTACCAGCCTCATGACTATCGCGGGGGGAACTTCTGGCTCGCCAAAAATAATAGTTTGCCTAGACAGTCCAGTTTGCTGTGCTCTTCCGAGATGTTTCTTTTCGATTGACGCATGCATTAAAGGATTTCAGGATAAATGCGTACCCTACAAGTAGTGTTGTTTCGCGCTTGCAGAGCGTAAAATACTTTCTACATCAGTGGCGAATTTCAGAGTTACTCTAATAATTCTGGGTTCACCATAGTGTGAAGAGTTCGGGTTACGAGTAAGTCTCACTAGATTTATGAGTTTAGTTTTACGCGCACCAAACTGCACAGTTCCACTGGCCTTGCTCGTCAGACAACTTACACCGCGATGTGATGGCGGTAGATTCGGGAACATTTGTGCACACGACAGTCACGGCGTTACTGTTGGAGCCCTTTTTCGTTGAAATGCAAGGTCAGGTGATCGTTGGGCCTGACTTTATGCCAAGTGATAATGGTCTACTGTTTGTCACTCCATTTAGGTTAGCGGTGTTTGCAACAAAGGAGGCACTAAATGTAGCATCCAAAGGAACTTTTGCAACGATCGCTACATTTGTTACTGGATTCTCGGTTATCTGAACTCTACCAGAGACCCTTGAGTTGCAGCCGCCGTGGCTCGGGTTCGGCTGTTCCATCCTTGTTAATGATACAAGTTGTTAAAGCTGGCTGGATTTGGTCGATCACACGTTTCTGGTGGCACCTGAATTTTGTGCTCCTGCGTTTCGTTTCGCTATTAAGGCCACGGTCTGTTTTCGTTAAGCGTTATTTTAAAATGGAATGGAGATAACGGCAATGGGGACTTTGTCGATCAATTTTCGAGCAAAGGGAATTTTGCACCACTGCTTCTTTGTGAAGTAACTGTGTTGACCTGATGCATACCTGCTTTCAGCGATATAATCTTAGCATTCGTTCGTTGTTCAACATCTGCTAACCCGTCGCAATTATGAACGGAGAAGTATGTATTCGGACACGCAGTGCAAAACCAGTGATCTCTTTGATAGCTGTTTCGATCTCGCATGTATTGATGGGAGAGAGTTACGCGCTTTGAATGGTACAGTTAAAGCAACGTGAGCATGCCAACTCAAATCTGCTCAATTGGTTACATTATGCGGACCCGCTTTTACTTTTAACTGGAGCCATTTTGTATTTGTATTGAATTGCTTTCTGCTGCGTGGCATGGTGTCGCTACATTATATCATTTGCACGGAAATATACGCAACATTTGTTTTCGGCTTTTTCGTGAACAAGAAAGTAATTAACAGCTGTCGTGTTGGTTGTCCTTTTTTGGGGTACTTATAAATCATTTCAGAGGTATATAACACGGCTTTCAATAGATAACTTTAACAGCATTACAGGATTGTCACTCCCCATTGTGACTGCGCTTGAGGTGAATGCTGACAAGGTGCCTACCTGCTTAACACTCTCTCCCTCGACTGCTGACTTCCAGAGACTGAATCCTTGCTGGGGGTAGGGAAGCTAGGCTCAAATATTGGTTCCATGCATCCAATGTGGAGCGGACTAAGGCCCATCCACGGCCTTGTGTATTTCTGGTAGTCATGATTCCCTACATAGATAGACAGGAATGCTGCTACTGTGCATGTTGAAGGAGTGTGGGCCGACTCCGTTGATGAAACGTGGATCCCATCCACTTACAGAGCAATCTTCTTCCTTCGGGTTTACACTGGATATGGGGTGTGTGGATGGAGCTGTGCGTGGTGCAGCCCAAGCCACTCATGGTCTCTCTGTAGGCACAGTCCACCTGTGCCTGTCCCCGTGGAGACCACAGTGACAGGCGAATCCGGAACCGGATGTCAACAACCATAAATAATTATCATTAGTTGATGGAATGGACCTTTGGCAAAGTTCAGAATCAGCGCGTCTGTTGCGGCAAAACACTATCAGTCGTGGAAAGCATTGCTGTTTATGCGTGTGATGGAATTGGACCTAGTTATTTTGATCAAGTAAGTAACATTTTTTCGCAAACCGATTGGTTTGTATCCAAATGTATCCGATGAAATGATTCTGAGTTTTACCGGAATAGTGGATCATAATAGAGATATGTAGGCCGGAACGTTTAACAACTGCGTGGTGTGCAAACAATGTTCGAGGAGCATGCAGAATGTATGGCCATGTGGAGGTGACGGGACGCACGGCCTGCCCCACACCCGCAGCAGCAGCACCCTCAACACCTTCAACACAGGCTGCCCTCACCGTATCTAGATTGTCCACTACCGAATCAACCGCCTCACTGCTTGGACACACCTGCTCCCCTAAACACCCCTATCGGCAGCCTACCAACGAACCTCACGCATCTATCCGCCCCTGCTCCGATGATCCACGCCCTACATCCCCAAGTTCCAGCAATCTTAACCGATCTGTGTTTCCATACGAAGGATAGGGTTACTGTTAGTCACCAGTTGGCAGGTAGCGCGGTAAGTGCTCCTGCACTCTTCACGCAAACAAACCTTGCTTGCATTTACACGAATACACAGGGCCTCCTACGCACTCTTCCGGAACTCCAATCTCGACTTTTGTCAACGCCAGCGGACCTAATAACCATAACGGAAACATGGCTGTCCGGCGGTATCACCGACAATGAAATCTAAATTCCTCACATGTCCGACCTACGCTCCGATCGCGAAACCCCAGGTGGTGGTGACGCGCTGTATTACAGCACCTCCCTCGGTTACACCATCATGATAGACTCTGCTTTGCGGTCTCCTGACACGATGTGGTGCGAAGTCGTATTAACTATCAAATCCCCTGCTCTCTTGGTATCGTTTGTCGCTCCCCTAACCACCTATCCGAGAATGGCGCAAAACCCTTGCACGATGTCCACTTCATTCTATCCCTCAGATACACACCCTCGGATCTGGGGAGATTTCAATCTACCCGGTCTACTTCGCTTTGTTCCGACAACTTGCTCCTTTGCGTCAAGCCTCATTAAGCTACTTCACACTGCCGCATGGTACAACTATACCTGTAAGCCAAGCAGATTACGAACCAATAACTAACCATCTCTACGGAACCTCTTCCACACCAACCGAAAATTGATGGTTGAGCACGTAGAATATGATGCTCCTTCGGAGTTCAGCGATCACTGCGTCCTGCGGTACGAATTTGCATGCTTTGCCGAAAAGCCTTTTGACGGGCTGACTTACACGAAACGCTGGAATGATTACGGAAAGTTAATCGCTCTGCTTTCCGCAAACAATTGGTTACCGGAACCTCACTTGAGCGCCGACAACGCGTGGTCAACCTTTTGCACTACATACGCGAACTGTGCTCCTTAACCACGTTACCATAGTGTAGAAACGCTTCACGCCCATCCGAGGTCGGACCCGGAAGTCGATTGCCCAGAGGGACACGGCATGTAGAACATATCATTCCTGTCCAACAGCTACGCACTGAAACTCTTACAAAATTCTCCGTAACCACTGCGTCCAGCTGATACAAGAAGATAAATCTGCGCAGCAGCGTCAGCATGCGCACAGATTACCTAACAACTCCAAAGCCCTGTATAGTCACGTCAACCGTCCTTTGCAACTCAAACACGGTGGCACTGCATTGACGACACCCAATGGGCTCACCGCATCAGCGAACGAGGCCGCAGGATTGCTGTGTTAACATTACGCATCTGCTACTTCCGTTCCAGCAGTCTACACCATGACGCAACTTTTTCCGTTCTCAGCTTCAACGTCCCTGGCAAATGCTCAGTTCAGTTCGGAAAAGGTCCTGGCGAAGCTCAAATCCCTGCGGGTAACAGCCTCCCCAGGCGCAGACGGTTTACATCCATCGTTCCTGCGAATATGCACTGTAGCTCTAGAATTACCTCTAGCGTAGCTGTTCATCCAGTTTTTTTGCACGGTGAAGTCTACAACGATTGGAAATGCAGTAAAATTACACCAACCTACAAAGACAGCACGCTTAAGGACGCTGCCAACTACCGACCGATACCATCCTCTGTACGATTTCTAAAGCAATGCGATCGACCATCATTGATGCTTTACTAGACCACCTTGAGGCGCAGGAACTCTTTGCCGAATGCCAACATGACTTACGACGGCAACGGTCATGCCTGAGTAATCTGCTACTCGCACTGGATAGCTGGACGACTGCGGCTGACACCGACCTGGAAATGTAAGTTATCATAGATTTTTTTAACGTTTTTGACAAAGTCGACCATAGCCATCCTAATGCATAAGCTTTCGTTCCACAGTTTCTCTGGGGCCTTAATGGAGTGGATCAAGAGCTACACCACCGTAACCTCTAAGTACGCGTCGACGGAGCGCTGTCCTCTCGTATCCCTTTGACAAATGGGGTTCCACAGGGGACTGTTCTTGGGCCGGAATTTTTCCCATCATTAATCAATAATATTACAACACAAGTAGAATCTTTGATGCTGCTCTAGCCGACGGCGCGAAGCTGTGGGGCACAATCCATGCTACAGATGATAACCGCGCACTTCAGAGCGACCACAGCCGCCTGTACCATAACCTCCCATGTAACTTTTGAAAATGTCGCGTCCCCTCCACTCGCCATTTTGCTTCTCCGATGCACTTCCCGGAAAAGTCTGTTCACCAGGTCTTGTCAGCTGAAATAGAGTTAAGTAGCAGCGCCCAAACCAAACTTTCAGCAGCTGCTTCCTGCCGCAACCTTTGCTGATAACCGCATGCTGGAACGGTTAAAACGTGCCTTCGGCCAAATTGACCAGAGGGATATCCGTCTCCTCTTAACCGACTTTCTATGTCCTCATTTGGAGTTTTCTATCTAGGTTTGAAGACCCTGATTGCTCAAAGACCAGCGTACGCTTGAATTCTCACAACGTAAAGCGACAAAATTAGTAAGGAGTCTCAGACACTTGGATTAATCACAAAGTCTCCGTCGCTCTGGTTACTTCTCCATGAAATAAAGACAGCTACGGAGTGAATTGATCCTTGTGTCTGCAATTAAATCCAACCGGGAAACTGAAGACGCCACTTACTGAAACTGCAAACTGAGGCTCCCATCATCGCGGTTACGCACCCCGGCACACATATAAACACAGCCAGGTGAACTGAAGGCAAAACCTCTGCGCTCCACGGGTCTGCCGACCATGGAATGCCCAGCACGGGAACGATATCTCGGCATATTATGTGAATGAATCAAGACTAACAGGGACCCTAAACTTCAATGAACAATGAATTTATACGGGTTAAGGAGCGTTGCTTTACAAGTCCCGTTGGATAGTTGGTGGGGATATCAACATAATAATTATGATGAAAAGGATAGTAAAATAGTTAACACTTTAAATACGAAAATAAGGACTTATCGTTTGCTTCGCTGCAGTCCTGCGATCCACTTAGATTCACAACACCCACAGTTAACAACAAATACTTCCAGGGTAAACTCCAGGTGTAGGATGGAGACATAGTGTTAAGTAACAAAGTGTAATTGGATGAGTGCATCGTCCAACCGTCTTTTAAATATTGTTAGTGTCGGTGCAGAGACGACCGATTCTGGGAGAGCATTCCACGGGTGACAGACACGGATGGAAAAGAAATTTCTGCGGCACTCCAGACGACTGTATTGTTCTGCGAGTTTTAATGAGTGGCCCCTCAGGTTTGTATTGCTGCTGAGTTGCAGTAAAGGGCGGCACACATGATGTGGGTCTCGCAGAATCAAGTATGTCATAATCAGGTCGCCTCGTAGCCTGCGATAGCTTCCACTGAACAATCCTAGTCGTCGCAGCCTCTCCTGGTAGGACAGATTGCGCATTCCATTTACGTTCTTAGATGCCCGGCGTTGAGGCTGCTCCAGTGCATTAATGTCGTGTTTCAGCCATGGATGCCAGGCTTGAATTGCATATTCGACATGGGGGCGAACATACGCACTGAGCATTTGTCGAAATATGGAGCTGTTTATTTGTCCAAACGCCCGCCTCAACAGCCCAACGTGTTGGTTCCCGGTCTTCGAGGCCTTTTCGGATTGCCTGGAGCAACCCAAGTCATCTTGAACCAGGACACCCAAGTCACGTTCGAGAGTTGATTGTTGCAGTACATCCGTTCCGAGTCGGTATGAGTAGCTGCCGTGATGTCGGATGGAAAGCACCTTGCATTTACTGACGTTGAAATGCAATAAGTTTTGGATCGACCATTGATACACTGTATCTAAGTCACTTTGGAGCACATGTTGGTCGGCGTTCGCCTGGATCCTGCGCCAGATCTTGATATCGTCGGCAAACATTAGGAAGTTTGAAGCGATTCCCTGTGCAAGGTCATTAATAAACACCAGAAACAAACGTGGACCTAGAACCGAGCCTTGCGGCACACCACACTCGACTTGTATGGGGTCCGATAAAGAGCTCCGAACTCTGACCACTAATTGCCTTTGAAATAGAAAGTTGGCGATCCAGCTTAAAAGAGGGTCTCCGATCCCGTAATGCTGCAGTTTGGATAGTAGTATCCGATGGTCTAGACGATCGAAAGCCTTGGAAAAATCCAGGTAGATCACATCAACACCTTCTCCAGCGTCGGCTGCCTCGGTCCAACTACTGCGTGCAATGAGTAAATTAGTTGTACATGACCGCTGTCGACGGAAACCGTGCTGTTCAGGAGTGATGAGGTTGCAGTTTTCCAGATAGCACACCAGTGCATCGGCAACTATGGATTCCATGAAGTTGGATAGTATAGGAAGAAGGGTTACTGGGCGGTAGTTGGAGGGATCAGATCTGCTTCCACCTTTGTGAATCGGGCTTATTATTCCAAGCTTCCACATGGCGGGAACTTGGTTCTGGTCTAAGCAGTGCTGGAAAAACTGAGCTAAATGTCCTGCCAGTTGGTTTGCTGCTGCTCCTAATGCCTCAGGACGAATGGCGTCGACACCCGGCGAGCTGTGTTTGCGTAGAGAAGTCAGCTTTTGCAATACAGCCTCTGCGGTAAAATTGATGTGGGTTAGTCCTGGTGAGCAGAGGACAAAGCTTGGTAGATCGCTTGGTGGCAAGACCCTTTGAAACTTGGGGGCGTATTGCATCTGCAGTGCGTTTGCAGCTTCCATAGACGTTCTTGTTTGGCCACCAACCGCCTTGAGTGGAGGAAATCCTTGCCTCACCTTTCGTAGGCTATTAACGTGATTGTACAGCAGTTTGTGGTTAGCAATGAAGGTTTTTGCGATGTTCTGCTGATAAGTGGCTTTGTCTTCTCTTAACAGTTGAGTGCAGTGGTTACGTTGGACTACGTAGTTGTCCCAAGTTTCTGGTGCTGGAGCTTCTCTGTACACTCGCCATGCTGCGTTGCGTACTGTCATCCATTTTCGGGTTCTGCTCCTAACGAAGAAACGGATTTGCACTTATTGCAAGCTTTTATCTCCGAAGCCTGTGCAATCAGCTGACTGAATGTGTTGACGAACTCGAGCCAGGCGACTTCTGGGGGTTCTTCTTCTAGGAAAGACCATGTTGTGGCGCTGACTAGCTGGGCGACTCGGTCGTACCTTGTGATGGTTCGCACAGTATCATCGTTATCATTCCGATATTCTGCATAGCAGACGAAGTTGAAACTGATGACTGCGGGATCACTGCGACCCAACGGGCAGTGTAAAACCAACGCATCAATCATATCCTTCTCGTTGGTAAGCACAAGATCCAACACAGATGGCCTGTTACCAGTTCTGAACCGAGTGGGCAAAGTGATGTGGTTGTAAAGAGGAGCAGTAGTTACTAGATCTTGTAAATCGGTTTTGAATTGTTCGCCGGTTGTGGCAGGGGCTTCTAAACAATGTACGTTGAAATCACCCATGATAAGAATGTGAGTGTACTTTTGTTGTAAACTGCACCTTAAACCAGCCGCTAGGTGGTAGTCGGTTTCGGGAGTTGAGTTAGGGGCGCGGTACACTTCAAGACATGCATCGCGACATCCATGGAGAAAAGCACCTGCAGTTTTCGATTCATTCATCATCAGGCTTGGTACAGAAATATACGTTGAGAAGAGGCGTTCATTCGGGAAACAGAGAATAACTATTGATTGAACAACAACCTTTAAATGCTTAACGTTACTTGTCGTGTGATCAAGTGACTGAAGGCATGTGATACCACTGAGTGAGATCCGATCCATCTTTATTACTGGCTAGCCAGGGTAGTTGTAATGCTTGCACGTGCTGCTTCTGAATACATAGATTTGGTTTTGTCAACCTGATATATACTGCTTCAGCGGTAGCAAGTAGCCGAGTCCCTGACCGATGGTGTAGCTGTGATGGCACTCGATAGAGGATCTCAAATGACTTGCGTTTACAAATCGGATGACTAGTGCAGATCAGATGGTTGGTTATGGCACTCAACTTCGTTTTGTCCCGTTGGGTGACGAGCAAGGTTGGTAAATGTTCCTTGATTCGCCTTTTTCAAGTGCCTGGTCGTGCGTCCAATGTGCCTAGCCACACAGGAGCATGTGAACCGGTAGACTACCATTGATTGGTTCAGTTGCTCATTTGTTCGCCGAGCTATCAGTATTCCAAAACATTTTAAACCATTGACTGGTGTTCAACAGGCATCCTGTCTTTGAATGCACTCCAGTCCACATCAAAATAATAAATTACAAATACCAGAGGAGCCTGGACCTAGCAACTCTACGCTCGCCCTCAGTCCGCTTGCGCCTGCTACAATTGCAAAACTATCGTTCCGTTCTCCAATTCCCTCCTCCACCGGTATCTCTATCGAAGGCTTCCTTCATTCAACATACTAGTTGGAGACCAGTGTAGTGAACAGAAATCATTCACGCGTTTAGTATTTTGAGACATTGGATTTCATTCTGGTTTATATCTTCCGATCGTCCAGTTGTTTAACTGATTGTGCATACCAATCACTTGCTCTTCCTGTTAGCCCGGCTGCAATAATTCTGTCCACTTCTGCTTACTTTCCCTCCATCCTTCGTAACTTTTGTCAGTGCATTTTGGGTCCAGACATTCAGACTGTTCTCCCTACTACCGTATTCAACACACCCTCTATATGCCATCTCTTGCGATTACCATCTGAGTAATAGCACAGTTATCTTCGTTGGAATGCTTCTTAAGACATCTACTTATATTTGTGCTTCTACACTATTCTTCATCTTTATACATTTTAGGTGATAACAGCGGCTAGGTTGGTTAAAAATTAAAGCAAGCACGTTGATACAGTCCTTCTGATAGAAGGGAATATCATTAAAGTTTCACTTGAACGCCAATCGCGGAACACTTTGGAATGGCGCGTCACAATTCATTCTCACTATAATTTTTTCAAGGTGACTCAGCAGCCGAATATGTTCACCGTTGGAATTTTAGGCACAGCTGTTTCAGGTAAATGAAACTTGATGACTTAATCTTATTCTGACACCTGAGCAGGCGTTTGACAGAGCTTTTTCCAGCTACATGGTAGTGAGCTGCTTACCTACACTACTGGCTTTTAAGTACATAATGCTGCATCCCGTCCTTTGTGAACGATTTTTTAGCTGCAGCAATATTGCAATGTTATGAATTTGTTGATAAGAGCCACTTGTGAGCAAATTAGATAATGAATGGAACACGTCAAGTCAAGTCAACAATGAAGAGTGCATATTTAGCAATATGCACAAACGTAGCTGCAGAGTAAATAAATCATATGCACTTTATTTAACGTTGTAATGCTAGGTTCATTACTGTTGGTGAAAACATATTTTGCAGTAAAACGCGGCATGTAAAAGCTGCCATATAGGAATATATATGAAACGTATCATCGTTGAAAGACGCCAAGTTTAATACGCAATATGACAAACATAGGGTATATTAGCCTATGAAGTCATGTTATTGTTAACTTATTACGGCTCACGAGCATTCTAGTACAGCCCCAATAACCGGAAAAGCACCAAACGAACAGTTCACCATAGTGGTGATCGCTATTGGTGCACATCGCATAAGTCTCATGCGGCAGGCGCAACTCAAGACTGCTAGCAGCATACACCCAACAGCCAGAAGCTTATGTGTCTGAGCAATGGCCGAAGCTGGCATTTTAACATAAATTGCAAGCGAAATGGAAGTGACGTAAGCTATCCTCTACTGACATGCATGGAATTACCCATCGTGGAGAACAGTAACTGGAGTCTAGCGCTTGCGACATCCAATGCACAACACCTATGTGCACATAATCTTTGCAAATATGAGGGTGGATTTTCACTAACAAAGAGTATAGACACTTTATGGATGCTTGTACGTGCAAAGACACAGTCCTAAACATCATGTGTTTACAGCTGCTTTGAGGTGTAAGTCGGGAACTTTGGAGGTTAGCAGAAGTCTTCTGATATGGTAGTAACATTCATATCAATTAAGTATGATGGCACGGTGGATTCAAATTAACTTCTAAGTTATGACGATCTGCTAAATTCTGTCATGGCTCATTGCCAAATGCTGCTGGCTTGTTTGTGGAGGGTGCTAGCGATCACGATTTGCGTCAGCTGTAGGGTGCAAATTGAATGCAATACAGCAAATTACTCTGACAAGAAGATACGTGTGTAGGGTATTTTCCGGATTACGGCTTACATTGTTTGGCTTGATAGCTGAGAATTCGGAACAGTATACTTTTAGCAACATTCCCTCCACTTATTTCATATGAAGCTACGTCGACTATACCCACCTATAACTTTTGATCATGGCTAGAACGGAACTAAACATTTTCGCTATATAAAATAGATCAATCACCATTGCTAGACATCAAGAAATTTGATGTACTCATGAGTAGGGGATTTTGATGTAATTAAGTGAGGTTCATCGCAGGCAGTTTCCAAATCATATAGTCGTCCACGTGCCCGAAAAAGCACTAGACTGCAGTTTCAGCCTGTTGAGCATCGTCAGTAGTGCGCATCCATCGGATCCATCAGGATTCGAACCCATGATCACCAGCGGCTTGAACCGCCAGTAAGAAGCATATGCCACTGGGCCACGGGGAACAGCTTCGGACCGTCATGATTTACAAGCTAACTGCGATATAGCGCGTCTTATCCTCCACTGCCATGTAAGTTACGATTATTGCAGAGGACAGGGTTGGCCCCGAAAGACACGGCGTCCACTAACAGTAGCTATGTACGACATAGCATTTAGAAACTGTCCGGGCATGTGGACGACTATGTGATTTGGAAACTGACTGCGAAGAACCTCACTTAATTACATCAAGAAATCTTCGAAGCAAAAAATAAATGCAATTCCGCATGTTTTTGGTTAAGTCTATTAAATTCGACAATGCAAAACAGAGTTGTGGCAGAGCCACTTCAGGTTTCTCACCGAAACTGACTTTCTTACAACCCAAAACTTGACAAGTTTTGCTACAATCCTTCTTTTATAAACATGGAAATTTCGTGCTAAATACTTGGAAGTGCCGCCATGACTAAGGTCAAACTGTCGAGGAAAATAGATACAGCGCCCTGCCCAAACAATTGCGGTTAGCCCCATTACCTTTCTTAGGATACCTCACCTCGTGCTCTTGTAACGCTTGAATATTTATCAGCTTATACAGCGATTTTGCATAAGCGTATTCGCAACTTCACCCGTTAGACCACAAATCCATCCCGAAACCTACAGTAGACTTAAACATACGATGCGCGGTTTCGTTAGCCGCCTGTTCTGCCAACAATGTTGTAACGATTATTACATACTGCAGGCGCGGTGCGAGTAGCAGTCCGTGACCAATCAAAAATGCATCTAATAATTGTGATAAAGGAAACCAAATATAAGACAACGACTCCCGCTGCACATATTGCCTAGCGCTGGTAAACAACTCCCGTCGGATTGACCTCGACTGTAGCTCGCTGTATTTTGTCAGAGTATTATACTGTTTGTAAGCAATGCGACTGTTTTTAAGGTGCAGTCAACCGTGGGATATGAGGGTCTTTATTTTGTGTTTGGGACCTATGCAATCGATCACATGCAATTACCGCAACTTACAATGAACAATGATATATAACGGGTAAAAAAAGCAGGTGCTTGACATGTCCCGTGTGGGGTATACCGTGATAAAAAAATAGCGAAGGGATAATGGAGTCTTCATTTCGGGCGCTTACAGATGTAACTGCACTGTCGTATAGAGGGAGTTTGAAATGAGAATGTACTCACGCAAAGCAACAGGGGAGTGGTTATTGTTCACATCATAGACGAGAAAAATAAAAAGGTAGCAAGGACAACGCTTACTCGTGTGCAACAATCTTGGGTCCACAGGATACAGTAATCCAGTTTCTGTAGTAGTAGCGTTTATCAAATTTTGTGTAAAGATTTTGGAATGACTCATTCTCGAGTAGAGTTATGGCACTATCCCCCGTCTGTTGTGCATTAGTGCCAGCATCTGGTGATCATGAGCTATAGCACGTAGTGTAAATGTGCCAGGGTGTCGTCAAGGGAAAAGGGATAGAGTGGGTGCATTAATTACGTGTTCCGGGAGGGCGTTCAAAGGCTGTGCCACTCGAAGGGAGGAATAGTTTCGTCGGCATTCCAGGCGGCTGTACTGCGTGACTAACTTAAACTGGTGACCTCTTAGCGAGGTGTTTTGACTGAGTATTAGAAGGGAATGGCATGAGTGGTTGGGGTCTCTCAGGATTAGGCACACCATTATGAAATCGCCCCTTAAACGCCGATAACGTCCACTGTATATTTTGAGGGTCTTCAGCCTGAGTGGGTAGGGGAGGCTGGTCAAACCTCTGACGCTCTTCGTTGCCCTACGCTGTGCAGTATCGAGCGCGGTGAGATGGGGCTTGAGCCAGGGTTACCACGCTTGGATAGCGTATTCCGCGTGCGGCCTCATGTACGCACTAAGCATTTTTGGGAAGACTGAAGGCTCAAACTTCCCGAAGGCTCTACGAAGAAGGCCGAGGTACTGGTTCGCTTTCTTAGCTGCCTTTTCAGTCTGCCTCGAACAACCGAGGTCATCTTGAACTATCACACTGAGATTGCACTTGTGAGAAGCCCGCTGTAGAATTTGTGGTCCTTGGCGGTAGTTGTGCATACTCTTGTGCCATATCCTGAGAACTTTGCACTTGGTGACGTTGAAATGCAGCATCTTCTCAATGGACCATGTGTACGTTTTGTCCAGGTCCTACTGTAAGAATGTGTGATCCTCCACTGCAGCTATAGTGCGCCATACCTTTAGGTCATCAGCAAATAGCATACAGTTAGAAGATAGCACACTGGCGAGATCATTTATGAAGACCAGGAACAGGCGGGGTCCAAGTACCGAGCCCTGAGGTACGCCGCATTGAACTTCGATGGATTCTGATAGGTTGCTTCGAACCCTCACGTTCAGGTGACGTTGAACGAGAAAGTCTCCTATCCAGCCCAGAACATGATCACCGATTCCATGTTTATGGAGTTTGTGGAGGAGATTGCGATGGTCTATGCGGTCGAATACCTTTGAGAAATCCAAGTAGGCCACGTCAACTCCTACACCAGCGTCCACGGATTCCGTCCCGCTTGCATGAGCAATCAAGAGATTAGTTGTACAGGAGTGATTTCGGCGAAATCCATGCTGTTGCGGAACGAGAATCTTGCTGTTCTCCAGATACCCCATCAAAGCGTCAGCTATAATGGACTCCATAATCTTGGAGATCACAGGCAGTAGTGTTATCGGGCGATAGTTTGCTGGTTCAGCTCGGCTACCACTTTTGTAGATAGGCGTGATGATTCCGTGCTTCCACATCGTGGGAACGTGCATCTCGTTCAGACATCGTTGAAAGAAAATTGTTAATGGTCCTGCCAAACTCAGGGCAGCAACTTTCAACGCCTTCGGTACCCGGGGAGCTGAACTCGCGCAGAGACATCAGCCTCTTCAATACAGCTGCGGAGGTGAACGGTATGTGATTAAGCCCTGATGGCGGCGTTATCTGCTTAGGCACGATGAATGGTGATTGCGCGCTTTGGAAGGTACGGCCAAATTGTTGTCCAAGGACGTTGGCCGCCTCTTGTGCGGTTCGGGCTAACCCGCATGATGTGTGCAGAGCAGGAATACCGCGCTTAACACGGCGCAAATTCTTTACGTGTCTGTATATCAGTTTGGGATTGGAGCAAAACTTTTTCACTAAACCTTGTTGGTTCTTAAGTTTATCCTCCCGGACGAGTTTGACACAGTGGTTCCTTTGTATTGTGTAGACCTCCCAGGTATGGTCGTTCGGGGAGGCTATGTAAGTTTGCCATGCCAAGTCCCTTAATGCCATGCACATACGTGTCCTGCTCCTTACGAAAGGCTTCATCCTTTTAGGTCGGTAGAGTTTGGCTTCAGATGTCTTTGCCACGAGCTTGGTAAATATGCTGACGAATTCACCGAAGGCCACCTCAGGGGTTAATTCAGCTAAGAACGACCAGCTTGTTGCATCAATTAGGTCGGACAGGTCTTCGTAGTTGGTAATGACTGGGCTGTTTAACGACTGTAAGGCAACCGACGAATCATTGGAAGCATACATTTTTCGTTAATGGCTGGTAAACTTTCTGCAAATGCACTTTCTTCACGTACGAAAGCACAATAAACAGCCTGCTGGTGACCGTCAAGCATTTTAAAATTATGTTCGTTGCGAAGTAAGCAGTTCAGTTGGTTTAAAACAGAACTTTACTGCTGATTCATCGCAACGAGACTGGACCTTAACCTGGTGCGATGGCTTGTGCGCCTCTGTGACCCATTGAGCCACGCTGGGTGGCACATCCAAAAGCCTTCAGAGCCACTCATACTAGACAGGTCAATGGCTAGGGGTCAGACTAACTCAAACTCACAATCGCCCCGCTGCTTTGCTGACAGGCTATTTAGCTTAAGCCTCGAGGTTGAGGCCCCTAACACAACTCTCTACTTCGGCTTGGGCAACCGGCTAGTATCACGATTACTGACAAAACCATACTCTTCAACTGCAATATCGCTCACAGCTGCTTTTGCTACTGCTAGTCACGCATCTTCACGCGCCACCTGCTCATTTGTTACAAATCAGTATTATCCGTTACCAAATGTTTCTTCTTTCCATGGTTCTACTCCGGATGGTTTAGTTGACACCTAGAGAGCTCGCCCAGTCGCATTCTTTCGGCCTCGGTCTGCGTTCCGTCTGGCATGCTTCAATGTACCTACACTCAAGCAGACCGGCCAGCAAGCTGGTCTTACGCGCACCGTGGAATCCCTCATCATCGATGTTTGCAGTCTTGCCGAAGTGCTCTTACAAGATCCCAGTACTGTGATTGAGTTGAGATCTCCCACCGCCCACAGAGTCATATTTCATCTACCTCTATCTGGTGACGCAGAAGCAGATGCGGCAGGCTTAACTGGCATTGGTGTAGAGCTAAGTAGCGAAGCCGAGGCGGCACTGCCGGACTAGTTCCCGATTAATGGCCGAAGGTGTGCAGTTTGGCCTCGGGGATCAAGCAACATAAACCGATGTCGTGTAAAGAGACGCAACTTGTTTCTGACATCAGCTTATGCTGCAACTGACTGCAGTTCCGACTCCGTCATGGACGATTTCTACCGTGAACTTCATCCGCTCTTGGGCAGAGTCTGCAAATCCGACATTGTTGTCTTTGCTGGGTATCAACGCACAAATCGGTCTTTTGCTGGCACGCGAAAGTCACCTTGATGGTCACAATGCGCTCGATGAGAGCCGCTGAGATAATGGAGTGCCACTTCACTCACTGTGCGAAACCAACCATATTTCGCTCTCGAGCATCAACTTCTGGCGTTTGAGGAAACATTCCGATACTTGGCGACCTCTTTCTGCGTTTAATTCATGGTCCAAGATTGATCATATCGCAATCAAGCTAGCTGGAGGGGTAGTGTAAATGATTGCAGACCAATCCAGTCCACTTTTCTTGACCTAGACAATGCCCTTGTTTGTGCGAACATTTGCATGATTTTCGGAGGGTCCCGAAAATGAAGCGCTGTAAAATAAACACAAATAGACTATCTACTCTTTCGGTTAAGCATAGGTATAAAGTTTCCTTGGCTGGTGCACTCGGCTGCGCACCACCCCAAGATAATGATGAACACTGGACGTTCATGCAGAGGACCATGATCTCTTCCGAACAGTAAGTCAGTGGTCTTACTCAGTCTTCCATGATGGCCCGGTTCTCTACGTGCTCTTTAGATTTTTGGATTGCCACAGGAATATCCCAGCGGAATCTAATCATAATGAAGTGCTCCGTTCTGCCATTCAGCAGCTCAACCATAGCCTACGCAGTGACCGGGAAGCCTGTTACTTCCCACGTGCCTCGGATATGGAGGCGGCCGCCCTCTCTGGTAATACTCGCGAGCTCTTCCAGCACGCTCGATCTACTGACCACAGAAAGCCTAGTGTCATTGCGAATATTTGCGAAGGGGATGGTTACTTGCCTGCCTACTTACAGAGCCGCTTGGACCGAAATGCCGAACATTTCCATTCCCAGTTCAATTGGCTCGCACTGTCCACTTATAGCCCATGCGAGCCCAGCTTCTCGCCCGGGGTCGTCAAACTTGATTCACCCAACGAAACGGAAGTTTTCTTGTGTTTTGACACCTAAGAGGATTCGAGGCTTCCGGTGGAGACGGACTTCCTCCGGAGCTGTTCAAATATGGAGGCTCAGTTATCATTAGGCAGCTAACCTCATTGTTCTCCAAAATCTGTCACGAAGAAAAATTGTTTTCTTCCGTGGAGGAGGCAGTTATTGTTCCTGATTTAAGGAGAGTGCTCGCAATTTATGTACCAAGTATCCGGGGATTAGTCTCATTTCGGGTGCCTCCAAGCTACTGGCATCCATACTACTCCGTAGGCAATCTACCATTCGTGAATCTCAGTATCGGAAAGAACCAAATGGCTTCCGACCTGGCCGCGGGTGTGTGGATCAGATTTTCGCACTCCGTCAAATCCTCAAACATCGCCAACATTGTCAGATACTTGCCATCTTTGCATTCCTGGACATCCGTGCAGCATTTGACTTGGTTGATCGACCTGCACTGTAGCGTTGTTTGCTTAGGAACGGTGTCCCAGAAAGGTATCATGCCATTCTACGCGCCCAGCGTTTCCACCTATCTGGCAGAGTGAGGGTGTACGGCAGCCTTTCGTCATCCTTCGCTATCAATAGCGGTACACTACAAGGTAGTCCTATGTCCCTGTTCCTCTTCAGTTTTGCGATTAACAACATCCTGTCGTGAGCTCTAGACGGTTGCCAAAATTTTGCTGTACTGCCATTACCGCGCAAGCGAGCGGCTGATTTAGATAATGCCGATGATATCGTCTTACTCGGTGACGACTCACAGAGCATACAGACCATTCTGGGCCGATTGGCGATTAAGGCATCTAGGTACGGAACCTGCATTGCCCAGCTGAAGTGTAAAGTGCTGTTTCAGGATTGGCACCCAACTGTTCCCGTGCTCAATGCTGAGGGTACACAGCTTGAACAGATTACTGATTACTGGTTGGAAGCAGCAAGTAAAGGTTTCTCTGTATAGCTGCATCTAATGTCACTTATGGACAAAGACCCGTCATGTTGTGTTGCGCTCGATATGTCTTATGTCGGCAAATTGCTTGTCCAGGAATTTCTTAAATTCCCACACTGACTTCGCCTCAACTACGTGCTGCGGTAGGTCGTTCCATACATTTACCACGCTGCATTCGAAACAGAGTTGGTGAGCGACCGGCTTCAAATCCAGTACGACAAGCTTGTACCGGTGTCCTCGTGTGCTGCTTGGTGTGCGCAGATGAAGCAGCGGTCTCAACAGTGGGTACTCTCCTGAATCTACACTTGTGCACTCGTGTTTTTTAACTGTGGTTCAGCGACATTTGGTCGCACACCTTTGGATCCATACTCATTCGTCGTGCTTTTACAAGCTATATTTTGTGATACCAGTTTCCCGAGTATATCCCAGTGCATCCTACATTTACCCTGATTTCTAACTTCCGGGCCGTGTTTCGTCGATATCCAAGCGGCAAAAGTTGTCTAACTCCAATCATCGGAGACATTGTTTGGTCTTACTCGATAGACCATTTCAACGGCTATCGAACGAACTGTCACTCTTTCAAATCCAACATTGCTCGGTGCAGCTACAGGTCTCAAAGCAAATTCACCCGGCGCGATCCATAGGCTAAACCACGAAAATTCTCAATCACACCTTCGTGTATTCTGCCCCACGTTCAAGCTGTCACATTCAACTGGCAAGCCAGAGAGGACAGTATAAAAGTACACAACTGCAACGTGACCACTGTGACCTTACCGACAACGTCAATAACAGAACGACCTTTTACCATAGAAGGTGAGTAATTCAAATGGTTCGTAACATTTGTTCAACAAGCGTGATGCCCGGCGTGCCATAGACTAAAGACCTATGTGGATCATGTCCCAAACTTGTTAAGGGGGGCATTTTGTGCCGTAACTGTTGCTAGTTCTTCCATGCGAGATGCCTCAGAGTACAACCTAGTCAGGCCAAGTTATTAAACAAAACAGACTCGCTATGGTTCTGTGTGGAATGCACATTGATCCCACTGATAAAAAGCGTGCTCTTATTATCTCAGAAGTATGACCAGCTACTAGCGAAGTTTGAGGAAATGGTGACCACCAAAATCACTGGGGTTGGGGTAAGCATGGCAGACTGTGCAACCCAATCCTCTCCCGTAAGTGCTTCTCCTAACCCGCGAAGAACTGTTAATAACACCGTAAGCAACACGACACCTAGAGTCCAGAAGATCAACAGCTGTCCCAATACCACATGTAGCTCACATTTGACTAAAGCGGTTCCCAGTTCGATCGGAGTAACTACACGTAAGGCTACTTTCAAACTCGCGACGGAGTGCGTAGTAAAAGAGCAAGCCGTTACGAGCAAAAGTTGGGTTACGGTTGCTTCCAAGAAGAGCCGTCATATAAAAGTAACATCACCCTCAACTGGATCGGAAACTGAGGAGCGTAGCGGAGTTTTCCAGGTGCAAGCACCACCGGTTTCCTGCGGTAAATCTCCGATTACTTCAGTCACTAAAAGTGACATGTCGAAAGGTGTAAAGAAACAACTACCTGTGCTGAGCGTACTGTGCTCCAATATCCCAGAATCAAATTCGACATCGATAAGAGGCAGGCAATTGGATGACTTCAACCAGTAGGACATTATTAGTAACCTAATCGGTGTTGTACTTAAACCTGTACACGTAATGCGTATTACACGACACCAAAACTCTAAACATTTCGGAGAGCCGAGACTTCTGCGTGTTGTGCTGAACTCCATCACTGAAGTAGAATCAGTACTACTGTCGGCAGGTAGTCTCAGAAATGAACACTGCTCCATCCGTATCTTTCCAGACAACCCATGGGGCGAGCGTTATCTATTTAACCGCACCTTAGAGGACTAACGGAAGGAAACTTCAACCAGAACCATACTTCTCCACAGGGTTCCTGAAACCGAAGCATGTGATCAGCATGATAAAGAACAGTGGAGTTATATTCGTGAAACACTATGCTTGGATGATGTGGTAGCGAAATCCGTGTCACGACTGCCTACCTCACCGAACTACAAAGGAATTGGCCCGAGAATGTTGAAAGTGGTCCTTCAGTCAAAACATATGGTAGCACGGATGTTAAAAAGCTGGTACATGTTCCCTTGCAAGCTACCATCTGAGGTTCGGCTGAAGACAATCAGTGATATGCCTCCTAGAGATGATATGTCACTCAAAGAACCAAACGCGATGGGATCTATGAGAGAATAATGCACCAGTAGTGTGCCGAATGAGCCCATACAACCTGTAGAAGATGACATTGACCAGACACCTTACACTGTACGTCGCAGATCAGATACGGGGCTAACTACACGGACGATGAATATGACGTTAAACCCTTCACCAAGCACACATCGGAAAAACGATTAGTCGCCGGCCACTCACTGGTCGGTGAGACTTCACATATGAGTTGCAGAACCTCCGAAACATTGCTTAAATCTTAGAAACTTTCATGTATGTACACTAACGCCCAAGGGCTCCTCAGTAAAATTACCGAACTTCGACTACATCAGGTTGCGAATGCTTGGGACCTAATTTCTTTTACCGAAACTTGGTTACACCAAGAGGCGACGGATGCTGAGGTTGAGATAGCCGGAATGTCACTCATCCGGAACGACCGCCCCAGCAGAGAAGGTGGGGTCCTACTCTACTACCGCAGCGATCTACAATGTACAACCGTTGATGATCTGGAAACACACGTTACTGACTCACTCTGGTGCCGTCTCCGACTGAGACACAACGACACGTGTCTAGTAGCTGTCGTTTACCGCCCCTCTACGTCCACTCCGGAAATGGATTCCTGCTTGATCCGTGGCCTAAACAGAGTAACACGCACTAGGTACAGCCACATTCTCATCTCCGGGGTCTTCAATCTACACAATCTGAAGGTTTCGGCATCGCCCAGTAAGCAGTTCAAAGCAGACTTGCATGAGCTGATCGCTAATATTCCTTTGTACAATCATGTCACCACGCCCACTAGATTCAGGACAGCAAACAAACCGTCCATAGTGGACCTTGTGCTCAGGAATGAAGAGCTCATGGTTGACAAGTTATTGATGGATAGTCCATTAGGTCTCAGTGACCACGTAGTAATAACTTTTGAATATGTGTGTTATGCAGAGTATCCATCTGAACACTCGGAACTAAATCATACAATCACACGCTACCACGTATTGAAAGAACTCGCCGACGCAGCTGCTTGGGAATTCTCAAACAAAAGTCCACTTGACAACGCTTGGGCAGAGTTCGTTAATAGACTCCGCGACATCGTCAACAGAGCATCAGAGACCAAGTCCCTACATCCCGCGAAAATGCCTTCAATTATAAGGAGTAGGACACGAAAATGCCTGGCGATAAGGGATGCAGCATGGCATGCCTACAAGATTAACCCCGACTCAGAGACTTGGGGAAATTTCCTGACCCATCGCAACCATTGCACTGCAAATGTCCGTGAGGACAAAGTAACTTATCAACAGTGCCTAGCCAAAAAATTCATGGCAAACAACAAACTGCCATATAGGCATGTCAATAAGCTTCGTAAAGTGCAGCATGGAATCCCCCCACTTTTCACGAAAGGCGTTAGAGTACAAATGCCGAAGAAGCAGCTAATGCCCTGCGGCTGCAATACGCCCCAATTTTCGAACTCGCAACCTCTACCTGTCCCATAATATCAAGCACATTACCGACACCTTTGTTTACAAATGTTATTTTCAACCCATCAATTGTGCTAAGGAAGTTACTCTCACTGCGCGAACATAGTTCTCCGGGAGCAGACAACATCCGCCCGAAGGCACTGAAGGCTACGGCCACCAAGCTAGCTGAACCACTGTCACAGTTCTTCCAAAGGTGCTTTGATGAACAACAAGTCCCCACTATGTGGAAGTGTGGCATTATAACCCCGTTTTTAAAGGCGGTAGCCGTTCAGATCCTGCAAACTATCGTCCAATGACTCTCCTCCCTGTGCTCGCGAAGGTGATGGAAGCAGTCGTCGCTGAGGCTTTAACGGACTACCTAGAAAAATGCAACATTTTGGTACCGGAGCAGCATGGCTTCCGTCAACACCGGTCATGCACCACCAAACTACTAATTGCACGAGGCAGTTGGACGGAAGTGGCCGATGATGGGGTCGGAGTCGACGTCATCTATCTGGAATTCTCCAAAGCTTTCGACCGCCTTGATCACCGCATCCTACTTCAAAGTTTACAGAGTTACGGAATCGAAGATCCTGTACTTGGTTGGATTGGAAACTTCCTTTACCAACGAAAGCTTCAAGTACGTATTAGGGGATCACTTTCTAACCCAATTGAGGTGGAATGTGGTGTCCCACAAGGCTCAGTGCTGGGACCGCGTTTATTCCCGGTGTTTATCAACGACCTGGCAAGGGTCATCTCCTCAAATTTCCTGCTTTTCGCCGATGACGTCAAGATATGGCGGGCGACTAGTAACAAGGCAGATCAGGATCTGCTCCAACATGACCTAGATTGCATTTACGGATGGTCAAAGAGGAACAAGCTTCAATTGAACATGGCTAAGTGCAAAGTGATCCATCTGCGTCACCAGCCGGTGAGCGCTTACAAGATTGGAGACCACACCTTAGCGAAGGTTTCTGAGGAGCGTGACCTGGGAGTATTGGTACAGGAAGATCTCGGGTGTTCAAAACAAGCAGCGAAAGCGAGGAGAACTGGAAATCAACACTTCGGCCTTCTTCGTAGAGCCTTCCGTCGGTTTGAACCATCAACATTTCCCCAAATGCTTAACGTCTACGTGCGACCTCACGTGGAATATGCTATTCAGGCGTGGCAGCCGTGGCAGAAACAGGATCTCGTTGCTCTCGAGACTCCTCAAAGACGGGCAACCAAGAACGTCAGGGGCCTCTTTCATCTCTCCTATCAGCTTAGACTGAAATTTCTAAGAATGTACAGCAGTTGATATCGGCTTTTGCGGGGGGATCTCATAATGGTTTACCAGATTCTGAAGAACCCAAACCACATTTGTCGTCCGCTGCTGGAATTGAACCACAACACTAAACTAAGAGGTCATCCTCTGAAACTGACAATTCATTATAGCCGGTTTGAATGCCGTAGAAATTTCTTTTCTCTCCGCGTGTGCCAGACTTGGAACGCCCTCCCTAATTATGTCGGCTCTGCTCCCAATCTGGCGATATTTAAAAAACGTGTTGATGATGCATTGTCTCACATACATTTCAAAACGCAATCAAACGGGGTCTTGCCAAACGCTTAACAAATGGATTTATGGATTTTTATGTTTAATACGCGAACATCTCCGCTATTCCGCATAAGTCTATGGTGAATCCACCACAACGCTTTTCATTTTATCATGCAACTGATTTTCACAATAATTTCAATCCTACGGGACTTGTTAAGCAACGCTTTTTTACCCGTAATAAACCATTGTTCCATTGTTCCATAATATCAGGTGTGACATGATGAGGTCCACCAGCAGTCAACGATAAGCTAGTGGGTACAGTCCTAGTTTCTTACACCGGTCTTCGTACGGCACACCTCGTAAATTCGGAATAAGCCTGGCGGCTACACGCTGCACTCGCTCAACCTTTACTACCTCTTCCCGGGTGATAAGACAATACGCGGGAGAGCCATACTCTAGCAATGGTCGTATTATTGAGACGAAGAGGCGAGTGGCAATCTCTTTGGACCAAGCACTGAAGCTGCGCCTGAGCACCAAAAGCATACGAAAGCTGTTTTGGTAAAGCCTATTCCTATTGTCCATTGACTTTAGGCCATGTCGTGAGAGTACACTGAGGTCGCGCACGAAAGGCACGAGTGGCAAACGGTTGACTGGCCACCTTGTAGGTTTAACTGTGCTCACACTTACCCAGCCTCATGAATTGTGACTTGACCGGGTTGATCGGAAGGTTGACCTCTGCAGACCAAGTAGAGCGGCAGTCGAGTTCCCGCTGAAGCAGATTACAATCATTGGGTGTGCGGGTTACTCTCCACACCTTCAAGTCATCTGCCAACAAAGCACAAAGCGCTTGGAGTAGTTGAGGCACATGATTTACATGGATCAGGAAGAAAATCGACCCCAGTAAAGTGTCGTGGGGCACGCCACTACTCGATGAATATCAGTCGGTCAAATTTTTGTCCACCTGGACCCTCCACTTTCGATCAACAAGGCAATTCTTTATCCATTGATGCAGCAAGCCGCCAACACCGCACACCCTCAGCCTGTCAAGCAGCACTTCATGATTTACCTCGTCAAAGCCTTACTGAAATCAATGTAAGTGACCCTGACCGACTTGCCTTTGTTCAGCGCTTGTAACTATACGTGTCTCGTCAACAGTAGGTTGGTGATGCACAAGCGACCATGCACGAAACAATGCCGTGCGTTCAGAGGCTTTTAGACTCGAGAAACTGCAGAAGACTCTTCTTCACTATCTTCGCCATCGTCTTTGATAAAAGAGTTGTCAGGCAGAGCAGCCAGTAGTTATCCCCTTTGCTTGAGTTAACATCTTTCGGTATTGGCTTTACGATTGAGCATTTCCAGTCGACCGGTAATAGTCCAGTGGAGAGTGACCTTGACTTACGGATAGTGACCTGTTGAGCAGGTCAGTTACGGAAGTCGAGATGATGGCCGATAGGGAATTAAGGATCAGTGGGTGGATTCCATCTCGCCCGGCAAGCTTCGTCCCATCAAGACCTGCCAGAAGCTTGTGTATATCTTCAATGCTGCAATCCAGTTCAGCGTGAGCGGTACTCGTAGAACTAGTTACAAACACCTGTTCACTTGCAAATACGGAGGCGAAGTGCTCGGCCAATGCGGATGCACGATCTTTGGTCCAGGTTAGGGGCTGTCCATCTGAACCTTTTGACACTGACACATTGCTTGCAGGCCTCAGGCGTCGCTCCACGTAGGCGAAGATCATGTTGGGAGCAGTAATTGCGGCGGTTGGAAGCTGCTCTTCCAAGATTCTGCGCTTTTTTGTTTTCTCGTTGTTGTAGAGACTTGCAGTCCGCATCAGAACTAGATAACATGAATTCGTTCCATAGTCTGCATCGTCGTCGAGTCAGTTTGTTGTATTCCTTGTCGAACCCAAGTGGTTTGACTGGCCCAACTTTCCTATACTTGAGGGGTACAAATCGGATGTACAACGATTTCACTCCTTTTAATTATAGGCCAACACGTTTCAACAGACGAATGCTCTGTTAAATACTTGTCAACCTGAGGCCATTAAAGTCCGCCTTCCAATAGTTGAAGGTTGGTTCCAGTGGGGAAGAATGCGGCAGCGGATAACTTTGTCGACCTTGGTAGCTGTGTGTCTGCTGTTGGTGCCAGTAGAATGGAAGATTCCCTTCGCATCGCCAAAGCTCGATCGGTGTATGTCAACGATAACAATTGTGGCGTCGCCGGGATATCACCCTCTTCATAAAGCTTCGTGTTTTCAATGCCACCGTTCGGGCGGTGTTGCGATATGTGAACGAGTAATCGCCAGGCCACCCAGATTATATGCGCTGGCTCTCGGCCTTCGTCAACGTGTGCTTGAGGAGGATTGCTCGAGTGTGGTGGCAACAACACATTTACAGCACTGAAGTCAACCGTGGTGTCTCAGGGAATGCGAGTATTCCCTTCGACAAGCTGGTTTTGCTGCGCCAGTCAAGATGGCCCGGTCATGTCCTGTGTATGTCAACTGAGTGTCTGCGCTATCGCGCTCTGTTTGCTTATGCAGGAATCAACTAGAAGAGACCATTTGATGCTCCACTATCCATCTGACGATAGCAAATGAAACCGTCGACTTCAAGTCTTGCCACCATAGGATCCACACATCTGCGTGGTTGGGGACCAAAGGACGAAGAGTGCTGACGGCTGGAAACAATTCAGGATATGGCTCTTAACCGAAACCAGGGGAGGGTCTCGATTTAGATAATTAATGCTAAAAGGTTAAAAACGAAAAAAAATTAAAAAATGGCGTGTGTAAAGTAACGAAATGTTTCGTTGTTTTTTATCTTGCGGTACAATAGCTGAACTGTGTTTCTCACCTTCAGTTAATGTGACTTAATCCTCTCAAAGTGTTCAAACGGCCTTCTTTAGTGATTTCCATGCTTATGTTTGGATTTATATCTAGTTGAGAAACTGCTGACTATACTACTACTACTTTACTGAGACTGGCCATAGAAGATTGTGCTAGCAAGTAAGTGTTGAGGGCCAGCCTAAAACCCAGTACAAATGTTTTGACATATGAGCCGATACAGATGCGAAACATCAGCTTAAGATACCAGCCATAACACATGGATGTTACAGTTACAAAACTAAAACTTGCAACCGATAGTACTGTCGTTTTGCACACCAACATCTGCGGACACATCGAAAATCATACTACCTGTAATAGGCTTACCGAAAAAATAGAGACCCGAATTGTGTTGGAAATCAGTGCATGTAATAAAGTATTTAGTGGCAGATAGACTGCTATTTATTTTTGACCCAGATGCTTTCACCGCATTTGCTTGAGTTCCTATTCCTGAAGCTTCACGTGAATCAGCCAACTATTTGTCTGAGACACATACTTGGCACCTATAGAATAACATGCATTCCAGTTACGCCGACGCATCGCCGTATCACTAAACCTAGAAAAGAAAATTTTTGGGAAGAAAACACTAATCTATATTTTTTGATGTAAATGACTAAAGACTGTAGCAAACATCTTACTGAAAACCTCCAATTCAGCGTCACCACTTCTGCTTTAATCCACAGTATATCATACCACTCTTGTTAAACGACAACATCCTTTGAGTTTTTAGCTCCTATCTATGCAGAAAGTGGAATATTTCTCCTGGAGCACAGCGTGCTTGTTTTTAAAACAGACTTCAAGTATAGGACATACGTGAAATTAACATAAAACAGCAGATAATGGTAGAGTTCAAACTTCAAGGTCATTGGAAAGCAGATCAGAAGTGATCGATGGACTATCGGCGGCATGTCCCTCAACGAGTCGTTGTGATAGAGGGCCAGGGCAAACACAGAATCTGAACGAATCGTTTTTGAGCACATAAGTCTGGGTCCTGGTGGCGGATAGCAATTGCCTCAGCTGTTGCTAGTAAGCGACATTTTACCGCACGTGAAAAACGTCCAGGTACACGGTACAGCAATCGTGAGGCCCCAACTCAAAGACAGACTTCCTTGGTCATGTACTTCTTATTGTGTATATTCCTTCTCTTGTTCATGTCGAGCAAGATACATCGGAAGAACTACTAGGAGGCTGTCTGAGAGAATACGCGAGCATTGTCCAGCTAACGTACGCAATGGTGAAAGAAAAACCGTGATGAGCGCCGTGTTGGCACACTTGGTTGATTCTAATCACCAAATCGACACCCGCCAATCTTTCCAACCCATTTACCGTGTACCTAAACGTCTTTCATGTGCGGTAAAATGTCGCTTACTAGCAACAGCTGAGGCAATTGCTATCCGCCACCAGGACCCAGACTTATGTGCTCAAAAACTATTCGTTCAGATTCTGTGTTTGCCCTGGCCCTCTATCACAACGACTCATTGAGGGACATGCCGCCGATAGTCCATCGATCACTTCTGATCTGCTTTCCAATGACCTTGAAGTTTGAACTCTACCATTATCTGCTGTTTTATGTTAATCTTATTCCCATCAGTTGTGGTGTTTTAGCCTGACGAGAGCTACCGAATACGTGAAATTACCTGCACTTACTGCACACAGGCACCGTGACACACATTGCCCTCCCAAAAACCTCAGAACCGTCATCGAATTCCCCTTTGCTTTACGTCAAGCAGACCACATTACCCAGGCTTTATGAAACGGTAGTTCAGCGAAATATATATTGGGGGATTTGTTACATTTATCCCTCCTGTAAGGTTTACAGATCTTACCCGACCACAATATTTAGTTGAATAGATACATTATACGTACCATAGTAAATTATCCCAGATCCATCTTTTGCTAATTTCCTATACTGGCAGCAGATTCTATATTAAGTATAAACAAATGTGGATATTCATCCCATAGCAATATAACTTTGTTATTAGTATATATGAAACCCATTCAAAAATTTTTCTTCTCTGTCAGCTTCTGGAATGTTGCTGTAATTATGGGCACTATTCTGTCTTCTATGTTACGTCTTGAACATTGTGCTGATCTGATCGCAACTTATCTCTTAAGGACTAAATTTTTAGCTCCGAACAATTTACAAACTTCGTTAACATGTCTTATTCCATATAAGTAACCCGGTCTTCCATTGCTTCAACCCGGTGGGTCCAATGCACTTTTACTTATGTCTGTTTGTCCACCTTTCTTTGTGCATCTTCATACAAACCTCAGAATCCTGATCCATGTCGCAACAATGATTTCGCTCAAAGCAATTTATCCTAACCAGTCTGGTACTCGATAGATAATTTTCCTACCAACGTTTTAGCTTAACCTACAAGGAGAATTGCAACTCATAATTTATTTAAAGCCTGAACAAATTCTTCTACTATTGAGAGCTCTACGTGAGCATGCTCAAACTTTCCACCGTTGACACCTCCAACTTATTAGGATGGACCAGTATCTTGCAATTAATTATCAGTATGCAACTTCCTCCAGTATCTACCATTTCTTGGCTAACTTCTCGCAACCGAAATAATATCGTGCCTTCCTTCTGCACTTAAGCTTCGCGCGTGGCTATTGATGGATAAATTAGCAAATGACATGAAGCCTCTTTTAAGTGGATTTACACCTTTTTCCTCTCGGGTGGAATTCATTACCTTCCGTTCGCAGCCGCATTTTGCTTGCCTGAAGCTATCTAGAAGAGAGAAAACGTGATTAGCATACATAGTGAGAGGTACTACACATTTGATTTTCCCTATATTTACACGTTTCCAGGACCATCATGCACTGCTTCCAAAGGTATTTAAAACACAACTTAAATTCCTTTCGCAATTATTACATCTCCGTCCGCAACTCGCTTAACTTTGTGATCGACAAAACTAGTGTACCTTGAAATTCTGCCCTGCAAAATTTCAATTTTTCTTCAGAACCCTCTGTGTCATGCATTTATGTTTTATGGTGCACATAAAACAACGAAATCCGAAATGAATATTTCATCCAACTCTCAGCTTTTGCTGACACATTTTGAATAATTATGTTTCCGTGCACAATCGCCACGTTACATTCATCTCAACGAACCCGAAAGTAATCAGGCAACACACCTGTGGTAACAAATGCAAAAATATCCGGTTGAAAGGTTTAACGATTTTTGTAGTATTCTGAACTCATGTCCACGACACTTTTCCACCGCAACGCTAAATGATATATGCCGAATATAATATTTTTCAAATTTTTGTAATTATCTGTTTTGTAATTTTTTTTGTTTGCATATTTCGGGCACGTCCAATTTGTCAAAACACCGTTGAAAGAATCGAGCCAAATGCTCAGCTGTGCTCTCTACTACCGCCGCTAGCGATTTCGTGTGCATATTTTCAACTCCAGGAGAGTTGCGCTTGCGCATACTCAACAGCTTTTTTAGTGCAGCTTCTGCCGTGAAGGATATGTGAGCGAATTTTGGGGGTAAAATTACCATTATCATAGGGCTATGTGGCCAGTGATCGCACTGAAACGTTGCAGCATATTGTTGGCGCAAGGTATTCGCTGCCTCCTTCGTTGTCCGTGTAGTCCCGTCCGCTGTTTGAATTGGAGGAAGTCAGTGTTTCACCTTACTTCGACTGTTGACGTGTTGATACAGTAGCTTTGATCTGAGGCTGTTGTGTCCCGAAAAAGCAGCAGACCAGAGCAGCACCGGAACATATGTATGGAGAAAACTGTCTGCGCACTCGCGCAGTACGATTAAGTCGATAGAGGTTCGAATTGCAACCAATCAAATGCAGGAGCACGTGATTGGCCAACAAGTGCTAAATAGAGGTGTGCGTAGGATAAAAAGAATCGAGGGCAAAAACAAAGCAAACTATTTGTACACCACAGAGGCCCTACGCACTGCCAATTTCTGCTGGTACGCCATTCTATCCTCGCGAAAGGGCTTGCGTTGGTTCGCATTTGCCATCCAGTTCTCGGTGCTCGGGGAGCGTTCGTAGATATGCTAGGGTGTTTTGCCCCGCTATACACTTGCGTGTACTGTTTCGCAGAAACGCGACCAGTTCTTTCGGGCGGAAGGTCTTAGTCGCGGCCATTTTCGCAATAAGAGCGTTAAAATGGCTGACGAAATGTTCCCATGTATTAGCTGGTGTCTCGTCTGTCTGAAAGGTTCAATGCGTCGTATCGCCTAGTGTAGCTAATATTACGTAGCGTTTAGTCGTTTTTTGCGCCATCAGTTTCCACGGAATATTCTGCATAGCAAATGTATCTGACGAGTGGGACGGCATGATCGATGCGGTCCAAGGGGACGTCAGCGATCAAGACCTCGACCATTAGTTCTTCGTTGGTGAATATCCGAGCCAGTATCGAAGGCTTGTCATCTTCTCGGAATCGAACATGATTGTTGATGTGAACATACAGCGGATAACTGAAGATAAGTTCTTGTAGCCCGGCTTTCAACTGTTCACTGGGAGCTACCTAAGATTCCAGAGCTTGAAGGTTGGAAACGCCAGTAATGAGAAGGGGAAGGTAAGTTGTGTTCTTATCACCATCCTTATTGCGGATGCCTGCGCCCCATGCTGAGGCTGATGTTGCATTAATGATGCATCTTCACCGCAGTTAGCCTAAACCAACTTACACTTAAACTAGGTCTCTTTTTAAGCTGGATAAATTTCATTCCACTTCATTTGATTTGTTCTGCCTACCGGAATAAGGTTCCATTAATTTTCCACTTTGCTTACGGTAATTGTGCTTATCTTCGTTAAGTTTATTGCGTATGTAGCATTTTCTGAGTCACTTTTGGACATGTTTTACTTATCGCGGATTCGTTGCAAACCATAATATGTTAATTTAGGGAAGAGTTATGTCTGCATAGCCGTATTCTTTAACAGATATATTTTATTTGTTACTGTCACTTAAAGTGATTGGCTGTTGTTTGACATCCCCGGTGCGGCTGCGCTTGATGTGCATGTTGACAAGATGTTTACCTGTCTATTACCTACTACCTCGTTCAAACTGTCTGTAGGAAATAGTTGGTCGTTGCTGGAGGGGACGGGGTGCACGGTCCTTGTGATCGTGCTAGGCTCGAAGAGCGGACTACAGTCCAGCCACCGCCTTGTGTGCGCTTGATTCCCAAATACAGCGTGCTTGTGTTTGCCTGTGAAGGAGTGTGGGCCGGCTCCGTTGATCAAACGTGGCTCCCATCCATATGTCTCCCGGTCTTATTCCCTCGCGTTTACACTGGATATTGGGTATGTGGTTGGAGCTGTGGGTGGTGCAGCGCAAGCCACCCATGGTCCCTCTGTAGGCGCAGGCGTCTTGTGGCTGGCCACAGTGACAGGAAAATCCGAAACCGGATGCCGCCAACCATATTGCGGATGCCAGATGGGAGTGCATCTCGGGTATGGAGAAAAGTGGGTGGCCAATGACAGCCACAAAGCAAGTGTCGTCACCTTTTAAACGTAGACGGTACAAAAGGGAATCTTGTACCGTGCTGACTGGATCCTCTATCGGCTCACCTTGGAGGGCGTTGCGGAATTACAGAGCCACTGCTCCACCTTTGCTGGGTCGGTCGTGCCGAACAATAGACTTGCCTGGCAGTGCGACCTCCATGTAACTTATGTCAAGCCCTAACCATGTCTCCGTTATTGTGGTGAGGCCGCAGCCTTTTGTTCCTTGACGCTGCCGCATTTCGAAATGTTTTGTCGGTAAGCCATTAGCGTTGCTGTACATATAGGAAAGCTTCTTGGATATTTAAGCTGTTGCTTAGAAGCATATTCACGTTGTGTATTTGTGCCGACCAATGAGACGTCAACACCTAATCGTTTAAGGGTGAATTGTCGAATCTCGACAGGAATGCAAGCTCACTTTGGTCTTGCTTGCACCTGATGTATGTAATCCACCGGCAGCTTTCTCGGTAGCCACGGGTCTTAGCGCATGGGTTTCTGAATCGCTGTTGTAGTTATATTGGGTCTCGGGTGGTATCGTTCATGCGAGAACAGCTGGTGGCTGCGGCTTCGTAACTGCTGTATTTCCGGTAGCGACTGCCAGTTACGGATTACGTGCATGGTCATCTGTTTTGACTGCAACGTTGGTTTTACTATCCTAGGGCCACTGCCTCTGTAGTTTCGCGACAAGGGTATCCGTGTAATCGACTGAAGTATGACGTCGAACGCACTGAAAGCTTTATGGATGTATCGCCATTCTTCCAGGTCATGAGCCTGGGCTTCATCATTACTAGTTGTTGATAGTTCGGGCAGGCTATGAACTATAATAAAACATTTTGCCACGCACTGTGTGGTGGTCCTGTAAATCATTTTTGTCTAGCTGGCGTTCGCTCCTTGGGGTATCCAGAAATATATGTGTCCCAAGTTTTCAGTCCGCAAGCGGTATGCCGACAAAAACACCGCCTCGACATCATCTGCTAATAAAGTGCTACTCTCATTAGCCGGAACTCCCCATAATGCTTCGAGGTTGGATGGCTAGTGATGCGTATTGTATTAGTCGGACTTGCCTGAATTCCGATTTTATCACCAAGGAAACTCCATTGCTCTAAATCATCCAGCTTTCTACCCCTTAAGTACTTTGCCTTAGACGCAGTAACGTTGGTGCAAATATGTGTCAAGGACCCGTAGTTCCACCTGGTCATTGGGGGTGTGTGGAAAGCACGCTTATCGAGGGAGTCAGTGACGACTCTGCACTTGAGCCTGGTCTTGACCCGTTTTTCTTCTGTGCTGGGTGAGACTAGTGAGGTCGTACTTTGATTATGCCGAGCAGCAGCGGTTGCATATTTGGTTCCGTCTTTAGTTCGCTTCAGATTTCTTCGGTCTATCGGAATGGTCAGTGTTACCGACACATCGGATAAGATTAATTGGGTGGTGGGGCTAGGCATGCTTCTAGCTAGCAGGACGACGACTTGCTTCGTGGTTCCCGAGGTTCCTACTACTGCGTGGCCGTGTGAACACCTGGCTCTTTTCCTTGGTTTCGAGGACGCAATTAAGGGAGACGGATGAGCTGCAAAATTGCTATCTTCGTCTTGAGCGAAACCATTTTGCATTAAAACGACCTTACTTTTCGGTGACTAGGCTGTCGTAGTATGTGTTAACGCTAATACGCGTTTTACTGGCGGAAGCGTCGGACACTACGATCAGAACCAAAGTGAAGCCGACGCATTGTATTTCTTTATGTTGGTTCTACAGACCTTGACGCAATTCGAATGGTCCCGGTTAATGCAGTTTGTACAAATCAAACGTACTTTTACTAACTTAACACTTGTTTGCTCAGCACAAAATGTTTCGTTTCAGGTTACCGGTGTGGTAGTCATAAAGGCCGATTACCGTAGAACATATCCAAGATGACGACACATACGGCAGTTGGGTCAATAAAGGTGAACTCTGCAAGTAGCCACTGAACATCTAATAAATTTGCACAGGTTGGAAAATACACCAAGGAAAAGACTGGCGAACAAATCATACAAAACGTGCACGTAAAACACAGTACTTCCGAAGCAAATGTGGAATTTGGCATTATAATCCAGGAATCCGCGGCCTCCGGGGGTATCTCCAAGAACAAGGTTTAATTTCAGGCTGTTTGATGCGAACTTATCGGTCGCAATCCTCTAAGTGGTACGGAGTAACATCAGTGGGTCCGTATTGATTTTCTAGGTTTAATTACAAACTAATCGGCTCTCAGTTGCATCGGTGAGTTATTTCATTAAGCATGGAATTAGATGGCCGCTAGATCGCAGCTAACGTTATTTGCTTTGCTTCCAC
Source organism: Dicrocoelium dendriticum (assembly GCA_944474145.2). Classification (NCBI taxonomy): domain Eukaryota; kingdom Metazoa; phylum Platyhelminthes; class Trematoda; order Plagiorchiida; family Dicrocoeliidae; genus Dicrocoelium; species Dicrocoelium dendriticum. The sequence goes on along the minus strand of OX104071.1, from coordinate 75,520,995 downwards.
ATCTCCTTGCCGCCAAGTAACTACGAAAGTACGCATATATGTTTGATTAAGTCCTCAACATCCCTAATTTGTGCAACCTTTGGGATTTCAATAATGTGGAGACCTAATGGTTTGCATGTGATACAAACTACACAAGTAAGATACTGGTGGCGCGAGAGAACTCTAACACAAACGGCATTATCATTCGCAAGCCATACAAAGGATCAGGAACCATAATCATAGATCGCAGTGAATATATAAAAATGCAATCATCCACTCTGATACTACACGTTTCCTGAGGTGTACACAAGAGGAAGCAGAACGAAGTACACAGAAACGTAAATGACAAGGTCTTTGAAATTGCTAGTAATTAACGATTTCACAGCAAATAGACATATTAAGCACTTCGCCCAGCAGGCTTTCTCAGTTGCCGCCTTTATTATGCCTCTAAGATACACAAACCGGACTTACCTTCAAGACCAATACTAGGCATGAGGACGAAGCCATGCTATAGCCTAGAATGAAGGCTGGCAAAGTATCAGATCTTATTAGGCAAATTATAGTTCGGTATTGCCTAACGGACAGAGTTTAATTTGTCGAAGCATCCCGAAACATGAATATCCGTGACTATTGGATGTTTGTCGTTGACGTCGTCACACTACCTAGCAAGAAATAAATAAATGGTATATTCTCGGGGCGACGAGGCACACGTGTGATGGCACGATCAAATATGCATACATGCATAGCTGCTTCGGAAAACTTTTGGTTTCAATCAAACTTTTAACCGAAATGTTCGTAGTTACTGTGAGTGAGCAGTTTGACATGTTATAGTCCGGCCCAGGAACCTGATGGATCTGGGGCGCAGAAAAAGCAGTCATAATTGGTGTGTCAATATTCAAGTTCTGCGTGATTTTGCCTCGTGGCAATCCATAAACACGGGAGCTAAATTAAGCATTCGATGCAATCGTTGTCACTTAAAAGCTAGGAATGTTCACTACTCCATCACAGCATTCTCCGTAGCAAAATCGGTTGCACAGGCTGCATGTAGAAGTCTGATGACTGCGCCAGTGTGAAATGCTGACCTGCGACTTCATTAAGTCACATCCAGCAAGTCGCAGTGTTGTTAAACAGATATTTGTGGCTTTTTATAGTGAGAATGCATGCCAGGAGAAAAGCCACCAAGTCCTGGAACACTGCCGCTAAAGGAGACAGTTGATTCGGTTCACAAAAACATAAATTAGCGAGGAATGCATCTTAGCTTACTGATTTGTAAGTATTAGCGACCTTTCCCTACATGCACACAAAATGTCCATTTTCAATTTGACAATAAGTTGTATAGGGTGTGAAAATGGAAGCCCCTCTATGACCGTTGTTGACTGATGTATATTTGGGAAAAGTAGAAGGATGCCCATTATATTCTGTTAATTCAGTCTTGTATTTCTACCATCGGTATGGGTACAACATATTTTCTAGGTGCGACCGAATGACCAACATGCAGTATGTCGTCCAATGCATTTAAATGGGAACGGAGAGTAACGGTTAGGAAAACTTCCCTTCCGTCTGCAATCTATATTTTACAATTTTACACATTCTTAACCCAGACTTTCGCCACATTACTAAAGATTCCGTTCCTGACCAGCGCATTCTCCGATTCGGTAACCTCTGTAGATTTTGCGAACAGCGCATCACACCGTGCGGCCGCACTTTAGCTCGGCTCTCGCTTTGCTCTCTGTGGCCACTCCAATTCTCCCTAAACAATATTGTGTATGCGCTCGTTCGAACGAGTTCGACGAGCTCTACTCAGTGTTTCCCCACTCTTGGATCTAACCTGTGTGGATTATACTTGTGCTCCAGTTCCCAGTCATCGGCACCGTCTTTGCCGAGTTTCACCTGTGTGACTGCATCAAAGTGGTTTTTCGGAAAAGATTTTGGTCTCATTCAGAATAAGAAGCTGAGGGCTACCAAACTACGCGGCAACCATCCCTGCAAGTTGCAGCATAACAAAGTTACAGGTTTTTTGTTCCGCTCATCAACTGAGCAGCTCTAGGGGCGCTTATCAGCGCTCCACCTACATCGTCGCTTAAGACAGGCCAATTAACATATGCTGCAGCTTTGTGTGGGTGCATGCGTTCAACTGAGAGTCCATTGCTCGCTGAGACCAACAGTCAACGCGTTATGACCTCCAGCTGCCTCTAGCGCCTGACCTTGGTGCGGTTGAACAACTCTCGATTCGTGTGCGTGTTCTGACTTGTTTGTGTTTCACGCGTAGAACAGAGAACACTCATCAAGGTGAGCGCTTAGATAGGACTTGCTGTAAACAATAAGAGGACGACTAGCATTCCAGTGGTTCAACGTCGCATATGTTGCACAGACAATTGCAATAAAGTCCTTTAGATCAGTAATACCTGTTCTAACTGCATTAGATCGTATTGTTCGCAACGTGTAGGCAAATCCGTCAAAGACATGAGACAGACTAACCAAGCTGCTGACACAATTTGCTTTTGTGGATGTTTGTGAGTAGTGTAAAGTTCGTAGAAAGTAGAAGTCGCGATTAAAATTCACACACAATAATGTGCCTCGACGGGGAATCGAACCCCGGCTCAACGAATTTCCGGTCTGCTGCTCTACTTTCTACGAACTTTACACTACTCCCAAACATCCACAATTAATCTACCATCGCCATTTGGATATCTGAAAGACAGATACTTCGGTGCATTGGGAAGTGACGGGTGAGTGAGCCAATCTGCAACACCAGGACAGATACTGTGAGCTCATTGACAATACGTAGCGCACAAAGCAGAAGTCAAGTATTAAAAATTGCGCACCTGATCGGCAGCCCTCGGTAGCTCAGTGTTAGAGCAGCGGACCGGAAGTTCGTTGGGCCGGGGTTCGATTCCCCGTCGAGGCACATTACTGTGTGTGAATTTTAATCGTGCCCTCTACTCTGTACGAACAATTTGCTTTTGCACAACATGTCAAGTCATTCCAATTGTCCACTGTTTATCTTTCCTCAAGAACAAGTGCGATAGAATGACTGAGATAAACTACCATTTTATAAATACTAAGATCGATCACACGGAGGTAAATATGGCCACGATGACACTCCACCCAGCCAAAGTAAGCTCCGCATCTAAGCCTAAGAAGAGAGCTAGACGCTCCAACCGCACTGTACCGTTTGTACCTCTAAATCCACTGGGTCACCTCACTCCAATAAGTGGAAAAGCCGCAAACATGCCTGCTTACACTTTTCCAAACCTAGACGCTTCACTTGGAGCTACAGCCATGACACCGACAGCTCAGAGCCCAAGGCAGTTCTGTGCAGATAACAAGCAGGTAACATACGCATCGATTGCTTCGACTAACACACTGGGAGCGACACACATAGGCCCATCTTCTGTACCGAGCACGCGTGGCGCAAAGCAGCTTTCACCGTCAACTCCAGTGGTGCCTTCTAAACAACCCAAATTGCCGGCAAAAGCTATACAGCCAAGACTCGCTAGACAAAACCACGCTGCGTTAACTCTCGCGTGCACTAATGTTCTCGAATCCAAATCTGGTACGATAAATGGCAAGTTGCAAGACGATCGTAACCAGTGGAGTTCCATCTGCGATGCGATTGGTAGTCGGGTTCAGCCTGCATTGCTGCAACGCGTAGCGCATCATCCGAACTCAGTGCACTCTGGTGAACCTCGAATTCTTCAAATAACACTAGACTCGGCAGATAAGACATAGACAGTCCTGCTCTCTGTCGTATTCGGGCCCAACCCAACATGGAGTGCTGTCATCCAATCAGACCATACAACTGTCCAGCCAATCACCACCAAGCTGGAACCAACGAAACCGATATAACCCAGTGAGTCTGGTAAACACGTGAACTTCCTGTTGACACTTTGTTGACTCTGCTTGTCAGTAACTTGATCCGCTGTATCAATACTGCCGGTCATTTCCACGATCTAGTATTCTATCCACCTACTAGAACAGTTCGGGTTATATCACTCTCAGCAGTCCGTCTTCACATCTCACCAAGCGGAATGCGCATATTACCTGATCTACCTTGGAAAGATCGCCCAAAAGTAACAGGTGAACAACGCAGCATTCCTAATAGCTATAGCAAGAAAACAATATTTGTTCATGGTGGTCCCGAGCTTCTGCATTCTTCTGATCACGATGGGCAAACACATGACCGAGAGCATTAGTGTTACATCCGCGAAGCACTCTCTGTTAACAATGTTATTGCCATATTCTTGTCAAGAGTTCCGTCATCACCTACCTACAAGGGCTGCAATCCAAGAATAATGAAAGTAACATTACACTTCGAGAGAAGGATGCAACTTCTGTTGGATAACTGGTAAAAGTTTAGAGCCAGACTGCCAACAGAGATCAGGCTAAAGGCAGCAGGCAAACGGTCGAAATTCGCAAGCAATTCGATGAAATTGCAAAAGCTGCAAATTCTTTATCTGCACAGTCTTGCGGAGAGACTGACACAACAGCACCGACGGCACACAACAGGATAGAGCACAGCACGAGTGCACCTTCTGTTCAGGAACGCTCAATAACCTCATGCAACTTGACTGAAATCCATGAACCAAAAAACGTTTAATGACCGGCCACCTAACGGCCGGCTTAAAAACTAACACAAAGTTGACATCCGTCAACGCACTCCTAACAACAAAAGATCTATGTTACACGTACACAAACGCCCAAAGCCTTCTAAGCAAGTTGGCCGAACTTAGAGAACTCCATGCCTTACAACCGTGAGACCACGTCTTGATTACAGAAACCTGCTTAAACTTTGAGATGACTGATTCCGAGATCAATTTGTCCGGTATCTCGCTGCTTTGGAGCGATAGAACCGGAAGGGGTGGCGGTATGATTCTTTCTTATTATACAAACCTTCGATGTGTAGTTGTCGATCACTCGGAAATCCGAGCTCTTGATTCGCTTTGCTGCCGCCTATGGTTGCGAAATAAGGACACATGTCTACTGGCTATGATTTACCGCCCAGAAAACTCAACGTCGGAAATGGACTCCAAACTGAACCACGTCCTTTAGTTCGCTCTGAACAATTCCTACGCCCACATCCTTATCGCTGGAGACTTTATTGTGCATGACAGAAACGCCGGCAACCGAAGGTACACAGTTTAAAGCCTGCTTGCAAGAGCTTATTGCTAGCCAGCCTCTATACAATCAAGTAATCTCTCCCACCAGATTTCGAACGGCTAACAAGCCATCGATACTGGATCTTGCGCTAATTAACGAAGAAATTATGGTTGACGGAAAAGTTACAAGCACACCACTGTGTCGTAGTGATCATGTTACTCTACTCTTTGACTATATATGTTATGCGGAGTACCCTGAAAAGGAGGTCGATAAAGTGCATAACGTCACGAACTACAATGTGTTATCTCAGCTTGTTAAGGATGCACCATTTACTTTCTTAACCGAATGCTCCCCAGATATTGCCTAGGAAACCTTTACAAGGACATTCAGCACACTGGTAGCGAACTCATCGGAACAGAAGTCCTTCCAAGCCAAAAACAATCCTAAGTCATTTCTGAGGAACAGAAGGCGTAAATGTGTCTCTGTGGGATTTGGCATGGCGAGATCACCAGGACTGCTCGAATGACGAAACCTGGACTGCATACTTGACACATCGTAACTTCTGTGTGGAACTGATCCGTGAAGATATGGCCACGCATTAGTAGCAGTTAATGAAGCGATTCTGCACGAACCGCAAATTTTTGTGCAGGCACGTTAACGGCCTTCGAAAGGTGAAGCGGGGGATTCCAGCACTAGTCACGGCGGATACGTGCATGCGATCAGCAATGGAAGCAGCCGATCTCCTACGGCTTCATTACTCCCAAACTTCCAAGCAGGTAAGGAGCCCAACCATTCTCCTCATTTCTATTACCCCACCAGCGAGTTTAGACAGCATCAACTAGACTGCAGAAGCTGTGTGGAAGAAGATGTTATCCATGCGTAGCCACGGTTCTACTGGAATCGCGAACATCTGACCAAAGCCTCTGCAGACGGTAGCTAGTGATCTAGCAGAACCACTGGCTGTTTTCTACTGGCGATTTCTAGAAGAGAACCATATTCCACCAGTATGGAAATAAGGGGTCATCATTCCTACATATGCCTGATTTGGTGTGTCTCTAAAATTTGAGAATAAAATATTTATTTAGAAACATTATTTTTCATTTATTTTATTTATTTATAAAACAGGTAGCCGCACTGATCCTGCCAACTACCGTCCAATAACACTACTTCCTGTACTATCCAAAGTGATGGAATCAATCATCGCAGATGCGCTGATGCAATACCTAGACAGCCACAATTTAATAGCCCCAGAGCAACATGGCTTTCGTCAAAAGCTTCCATGTAATACTAACCTATTAATTGCACGTAATAGCTGAACTGAAGCTGTCGATGTTGTAGCAGGAGTCGATGTCATCTACCTGGACTTCTCAAAAGGTTTGATCGCTCAGACCATCGAATTCTCCTTCAGAAGCTTCGGAACTACGGTATTGGCGACCCAATCCTGAGTTGAATTAACAATTTCCTACATCAACGACGGCCAGTAGTGAGAGTCAGCGAATCATTGTCTGATGCAATCGATGTGGCGTGTGGTGTACCCCAAGGCTCGGTGCTTGAACCACGACTATTCTTGGTGTGCGTTAACGATTTGCCAAGATCAATTACTTCCGATTTCTTATATTTTGCTGATGACATCAAGATATGGAAAAGAATCAGAGGACCGGAAGACTACGAACGGTTCCAGTGCGATCTTAGCACGGTGTCGAACTGGTCAGTTCAAAACGCCCTACCATTCAATGTAGACAAATGTCGCGTTGTACAATTACGCCATAGGCGTAACTACACATATTTGCCTAGGACAAACGGATTGCGGACCAGTTCCCAGGAACCTGACCCTGGTGTGATCGTACAGAGCGACCTCAACTGTTCAAAACAGGCTGACGTAGCTGCGAAAGGAGGCAACCAGCACGTCGGCATGGTGAGTAGGGCATTCGGGAGATTCGACCCATCAATCTTTCCAATGATGCACAATTCCTACGTGCACCCGCATGTCGGATACGCCATCCAAGTTTAGCAACCTTGGTTGAAGCGCGACCTAAAAGCGTTAGAGGCACCACAACGAAGAGCAACAAAGAACGCAAAGGGCCTGCGCTATCACTCTTCCCACCGAAGGCTGAAGTTTCTGGGGATTTTCGGCGGACACTATCGAAGGCTGCGCGGCGATCTCATATTAGCGTATCAGATATTGAGTGATCCCAAACACGTATGCTGCCATTTGCTGAAACTTAGCCACAACACGCAGCTCAGTGGTAACTGCTTAAAATTGAAAGAACAATATAGTTGTTTAGAGTGTCGACAGAATTAGTTTTCCCTTCGGGTTTGCCAACCCTGGGACGCACTCCCAGACTCTGTTGTATCCTCTCCTACCTTGGACGTTTTCAAAAAACGATTAGATTTTGCTCTTAGCTCCCAGCATTTTGTTCCCTAAACTCCTCTATCGTGGATTATGCCAAGGATGCATTTCAACAAGATTTATGTATCAAATGGACTTAAGTGAGCGACCATATTTTGCATTTCTCACGCCTTACATCAACGATCACTGCACCCCAGTGTCTTTCTGAACGTTTAGGCTCGATTTTTTTAATTTTACGCTGATGTAATTTATCAAAGTATCCATCTAGGCAGACGTTCGGTAGATGACCCAGATATATTTTGGTTTCATCATATTCACCCCAACCTTCCTACGGGACGTGTCAAGCACTTGCTTTTATCCCGTGATAAATCATTGTTCATTGTTTGTTCATGCGATGCAACGTGCCCGTTGCGAAACAATCGCTTGTAAAGTCTTAATCATGCCAGATTTGTTGTGTCACGAAGTATCACATAATAAATGATTTATTTATTTAGTCCTTTAATACAAAAGTGAAGCGAAGGAAGGACGTTTCAATCCACCTAAATGTGTACAGAAATCAATAATGGGCTGACGAGTGCACGAAATTGCACAGTTTTACCCAATTCGGCCGCAAGAGAACGCCAGTACGTACATACTTTAACAAACAGAGCCGCAGCGAAGACACTATTGCGGACGTACTGAGGCTGGTCAAACAAGTGCTCCAAAAGTATGGGTATTAGGAATGATTCAATTACACACATATGAAGTACAAAACTGCAAAAATATAGCCACAAGCGGTCAAAACGTGCAATATTTCCCTTCTATTCCTTCGATAGAGGACAATCCAGTGAAAATCTGTAAGCACAGGCTGATAAAAACATTTTTGAATCATGAGTTTCCCTTCATAATTCCAAACAAGAACGTAAGAAAACAAACATTGTGGGATGATACTATCAGTTCGTGCATGCTCGTCGATTGGTGTGTTGCAAACTACCACAGTAATCTGTGTCCAGAAGCAGCTGACGATGATACTAAGCCTACTGTATTGTACCTGAAAACACTTGCTGTATTTTGCAACATTGGATTTTACAGTTGCTTTAATCCTCGAAACCTCCACTTGTTTTACGGACGGCATTTCCGTTGTCACCAATTGTTTTGGTGAGTATCTTGCTGCACTGTTTCTTGCTCCTGTTGATTCGCTCTCATTTTTTGCCTGCACGATACACGTTGGGTTCAGTCGATTCCAACTTGTTTTTTCTTGTCCTTTGTATTGCGCACAATAGCTGTTTTTTTCATCTGCAGCTAACGTATATAACTAGAATGCCTAGGAAACCGAAATTCTAACTTGGCTTTCGATTGGTCATTGTTGGAAACGTGTACATTGATTCTGACACATCTGCACCAAAGTCATAGCTCCTTGAGGAACAAGGTTCTTCAAACCTACTGCTTAAATTAGAGTGCTCTATCTTTACTTCAATAGAAAGTATACAACATTTATGTGGACACTTGGCTAGGTAAACCTAGTGACTTTTTCGTCCAGACAGGATGCCCAGTTGGACGCTGTATTCGTACATAAACGATAGTTGATTGCAATACGAAAGTTGACTCATTTGAACAGCTCAGACCATTGTAGCTTAAAACTGTGTCCGATCATATACAGCTGGTCTAAATTTTTAATGTTGTCCAGGCGTCCTTACTATCTTATCAAACGGCGAAATTGCTCCTTGGACAACATCACGGGCTCTAGCCGATGTTTCGTTAACTGATAATTCCGTCTTTAACGAAGAGGACCTGTTACTCGAATGTGACCATCCTACGGACGACAGCAAATAATGCTTTTATATATATGTTTCCCCGCCGAAAGCATCTATCTTATCTCAGAACGAATTTCATCGCCACTACTAAAGCAACTTCGAAGGATGAAAGAATGGGTTTACAAGTGCAAGAATGCTATCCGTGTCAAAAGCCTAACTACAGCAACTGAATTCGAGAAAAATATACTAAACCAAATATATGTCGAATTACGTCTAGGTAAACATGACTGTCGCTATCTACGGAGGCTACCGAGGAAGCTCTGTGGTAAGAGCGCTTGCAGCCAGAGCGGTGAAGTGGATGTAGATAAACTGAATTCGTAGTTTAGTTCCGCCTCACTAAACTTATCTTTCTTGCCCACCTTCATTAGCTCACGTCCAGCCGCGCCCTTCAATCAACGCAACGTTCACAAGAAACTCAAATGATCAAAGACAAACAAAGCTTGTGGTCCGGATGCTCGCTCACCATTAGCTTTGAAGAAGTGTGCTGATTCTCTCACTTTGCTCCTAACAGACCTCTTTAACAAAAGCATCACTACGCATGTGATCCCGGACATTTGGAGAACGGCCAGGGTCAATCCAGCAGTAAAAATAGATCTCCAAAGTATCGCCCAATTGTTTGTACATCTGTGCTCCTAATGGTTTCCAAAAGACGGTTAATTTCGCGGATTTTTTCAGACTCTCCTGAAGACGACATCTACCAGTCTGCGCATAGATCCCAGCTTTCCAGATTGGCTGCAGTGGCGTATCTTGTACATTCTACAGCCTCCGCATTAGATTAAAAATGTTAATCCGTACGGTTTCTCTTCCGGATTATTCGGATGCCTTTAGAAGCTTGGATAAGTTAAGGTTGCTAAATCTGCTACCTGAAAATGGAGTTCACCCTGGTGTGTATAATCTGTTACATGACTGTTGTACAGATCGTACTCACTTCACCGTTGAACGGGAAGAAATCCTCTGTCCTCCGTGTAGACTTTGTTGTTCTATAAGGAGCAATCCTATCACTTTTTATATTTGTTATATGTTGAACATCTCTCTAAACAAACCACCTTTATAGCGTGTAAGTATGCTGATGATGTTGTGCTGGGATGTATGGCCCCACTAACCTGGACTCCTCATCTCTTCAACGTGGGTTGAAAGATCTGGGGAAATGGTCTTCAATCAGATCTATTACGCACAATGCTTCTAAATAAGGTGCGGTATTTTTTTCTTTTCTCAGTGGCGATAAGTTTCAGTCACCCATAGCTCTCTTCCCCCAATTACAGTGAATGAAAATCCTATACCCAACCCTTCCATCGTCAAGTATTCGACGTCGTTTTGTCCTAGAACATTTCTTGGTCTAAATATATCTGTAAAACGTTCCAAAAATTCAGAAAATTTTTTATGTCCACAGACGTAGTGTTTTCAGTACCTAGTATTTTAGCATTTAGGTTTGTGACCATTTGCTTTATTCCCCATTGGTTATACTGCTATCCTGTTATTTTCACTGCACTGCTTCAGAAAGATTACGTCTTATTGATGGGACCTATAAAGCACATTTCTATATTCGGCGGTTTGTCAAGAGATTCCTCACATGAGCTGATCATTACAAGACCTTGTGATGCCTGAAATGATTTTCAATCTATGATACTAGTTGATCGATTGCATTCACTTCACAAGGATTTTCCCAAAACGCTGCTTTCTCTTCCAGTGGTACAAATTTTAGCATGTTAATCTCCCGCATTTCGTCGTACCATAATACTGTTTTTCTTATCTCTTACGTTTGCTTGTTGACATAGTAAAAGTCATTAACATGCTACGCGAGCAGTTGTTGGAATTGCAGTTCCGCCTTTTTCTACTTGTTTCCATAAGTATGTATATTGATATTATCATTCAGGTGTCAACAGTGGTGGTGTAAATGCTGCAATCGTATCCATTGGGGTTCATATAACTTAGTTTGACTTCGTTATAATTTTTGTAGAAAGTAGAAGCCACGATTAAACACCAGGACAGATACTGTGAACTTATTGGCAATACGTCGCGAACAAATCAGATGTCATGTATTAAATTGCGCACCTGTTCCTCAGTCCTCGGTAGCTCAGTTGGTAGAGCAGCGGACCGGTACACCGTATGTCCGAGGTTCGATTCCCGTCGAGGTAGATTATTGTGCAAAGTCTAATCGCGGCTTCTACTTCCTACGAAAATCACGTACTCACAATACCAAGAATACCCTAAAGTCGATAAAATTCACTGTTTGAAATGGACAAGAGGCGTCTCAACAGGCGTGGCACCTGGAGTATATTTCTCTAATGACAATTATGGGTTCGCCGTTTATTTATAACATGCTTTTGATGGTAAAAGTATCACCTGGTAAGCAATTTACATCTTGATCCTGGTGCTTAAATCTGACGTAAAAATACCATTGGCTGAATGTTTAATATGTAAGTAAATAGCTCGTTCTCAAAAGAACGAGTCACATCAAAATTTATATTATCATGCAGGCGCAGTACACATAATTGTATTGCAATAGTACAAATAATTAATCAAAAGCTGTACGACTGAAAATATTTGCACTTGGTACACATAAAAAGCTTGTCGGTTAATCGGGAAATCGAAGTAAACAATGAAGCTGCTGTACGAAAAACTCAAAGTAGCTGCTTATGTGGCACTGGCAAATATTCGGTAACATTTTGTTTTGTTGTAATTGGTGGATTCACATGTAGAGACTAAAAGAACTAGCCAGTAAATATTCTAGATGAAAAAGCGTAATATTCTGGGGACTTTTGGATTGAAGGAGCAATCTGCTGAGCATGTTCTTTGTGCAAATTCAGAACGAAAATAAATCAAATTGAGTTCACTAGATCTTTGAGGACAAAGCAAGCTAAGTGTAGATAAATGCAAATCATGAAAGACTAGTGTTGCGACTTTGGATGTCTGAGTTAATCAAGATATTTTCCATACTAAAATAGGAAGGAACATTAGATAAACGTATCCAGCAACCTGGAGATTTCCCAGTCTGAAATGTAATGTGTATCTTATTTTTAGTTTCGATTTTATTTGGAAGATTAGGCCGTTTAATGACGCTTATTGACCATCTTTTCTTATCTACATAAATATTCGAAACTCGACAATAACGCTGTCTCCCTTTGCTCTCGGAACGTTTTCTGCGCTCCTTAGCTAGCATTCCATTGCATGCGTTTAGCTTAACGAGCTAGTACGTTTAGGCAATAAAGGAATTTGTCCCAAGTGGCATTTGGTGTACACGCTGTGCGGTTGAATTGCGACTCGCAACCTCTATTCAGACCCCGGTCTTCATTGAACTAGACTTCGGTCATTGCGATCACAAGGACCGTATCCGAATTGGTGGTCCGATGTTGCTGCTCCCAACCCTTACGCCACATAACCGGCTTCGTCCGCATTGGACTCATCTGATGGAGATAGCTAACCACACAGCGGGTACACCAAGTGGCACTTGGAATTCTTTACCGCTGTGCCAAGCGTTGCGCGCGGATCTTAGAGTCATAGTTGTCAAGCCGTAACCTTGGAACACTATGCCTCGAGGTCCACCGCAGCTCAGGCTATCTCTATCTGATGAGTCCAAAGGAGAACGGAACCGGTTATGAGGTGTTGGGGTTGCGAAGAGCAACACCGAAACGCCAAAGATATTTGTCCCTTTACATCTTCCAAAAGGTTGGTTGGCTTTGCAAATTATTCTATTAAGATGGCGCCCGTCCATCTATCACGCAAAAATTGGCAATCGCGTTAAAAATGGCAACGTTGAATATAAATAGTTGCAATAAGTTAGTTACTAATCTTCTGTTCAGATTTTTGATATCAGTTCAAGTATGTGTGCTTTAGGTTCCCGAGCGGTTGCATTTTCTGCATATTTCTATGCTTAGCGCGCAAGGACTAAAATTGCGACGATAATAATACCAGTTGTGTAGACGAAAAGAGTTACATGCCTTGCAAATCTTTTACTTAATTAAGCGGTCGCGTATCCGCAAGTACTAATTTCCTTGATCCAACGAATCATTGTTAGTTGCTTCATATTGAGGTTATAGTGCTGGAACGCGGTTTGTCAATCATGACGATGATTCAAGTAAAACACCACCTTTGATAAATTCGTATACTATGCGTTGTAACTTGAAATTGTGGGGCGCACTGATTTGAGTTGAGGCCGTTGCATTTCGCGTGAGCTGAAAAACTGAGGGTTAATGTTACCCCTCGGTTTGAAAAGCAAACGGTTAAACACAGTACAAAAGCCAAGCCCAGAAAGCGAGAACACAACAAGAGCAGGGTAGCAACTATTCGCATAGGGTGCATCATACGCATGACCCAATATGCTCTCCTATCTTAAAGGTTCGGATAATTTCGTACTATATTGAAGAAAAGGAAATATACTGGGATTGTGCTGCATCGTTGTTGCATAGTAGCTGGTAATGCGGAAGGCATAGCGATACAGATTCTGTGTACCGTTCTGTTGCTGAAGACACTTTGACCGATGGTGCTAAAATGTCTGGTGTGCTAAATGTCCATCGACGCAACATGATGAGTGTAGAGGCAAAACTTTCTCCGTGCAGTGCATTGTAACCCTACCGTCTTTGAGCTGTTCCCGCGGTTCCATTTTCAAATGCGCCGCGCAATCTATGTGAACAATTAACACATGCGGCTGTACGGTGCAGTCAGAAATAATGGAGGAACCGGAAACCCTCAGCTTAATTACTCTAAATTGAACCAAGGTCCCAGATTGGTGCTATCATTTGTACGGGGACGCACCGATAAAGAGACAGATTGGATTAAGAACAACTGGTTCGAAAGCATTTGTGGATGAGGCACTTTCTAAGTCTAAGGTAGCACAGCTTTTGGGGCTCAAGAAGCTTTTGTGTAACTCAGAACTTTTTTCATCGACCCAAAATACAAGATTGCGAAGCAGCCGAGATGTAAAGTGTGATGTCATCGGGAGTGTGATTGGAGTCTTCCGTATAGCGGCAGTCCTGCGAATAGTGATGGTGGTGGTGGATATCTGAAGATAAGTCGCCCCTGCTGCTAAACAAGCATCAATCATGTAATGTTTTGCGAAAGCGCAATGTTAATCTAAACACAGTGGATGCGTGAATTAGGTTACATGAGTGAATCGGCCCCTATGAAGGGGTGTCGGATCTGGTGAAAGTCAAAGAACTAAACCGCTCCTTATACACCTCCACTTCTAATGCATCAGGAGGAAAACCAACAGTACCATCATTTCACATACCTTAATGCCAAAGCAGGAAAATATATAGATAACATACATCTCTTTTAGTATCGGATGGAGAAAAATGTCGTGAGGTTGTCTCAAGGTGGATTAGTTTGTTCTGAGGCGGTACCTAATGAGGACTGTTGCAACGACCGATTGGGTAGCCGGGGGTTCTAACTGCTTGCCATGCCACAAACGTAGTGCGAAATGCTTGGAGGCAAGATCTTAGCAGATCAAGTGAGCTGAAAAAGTGAGAGGTAATGTTACCTCTCAGCTTGGTATGCGATCGGTTCACCATAGAACAACAGCCGAGCCCAGGAAATGAGGACACTGCAAGCACAGGGAAAAGTATTTCGCTGTGTAACAAATGCATACATGTAACCAGGTAAGCAAGTATGCCACTAGGAGACAAAGCTCCTCACATCAAACTGAACGACTGAAATGCCGATCGATGGTTGGGTACTCCAGCCGTAATTCGTGTCAAGTAAAAAAGAATAAGAAGTGACCAGTCCAACATTGGGATAGTAATAATTTTCATTGAAACAGCAAAGAAAACCCTTGGCTTTCATTTCCTAAGAGCATGGTTGCAGTGAATTCATATGCTACTTGGCGCAAGTTGCGACCGTATTTACGGTGCTAGGTGCTGTGATTTTTTATCGCATTTTGTGTTCTTTCTAACGGTAAGGGCCGCAAAATGTAGCGTGAGGTGATCAAATTTCAACTAGCGGCAATGTCCGCTTTTGACAGTCCTACAGCTTTGTCACGGAGTCCCCATGAGTTAAGGGCGGGCGAGGAATTGCCGGCACGCTGCCCATACAGGTATTTTTCTCACGTTCACAGCGCACACAGCAATGTCCATGGAGATCGGTAGGTAATTTTCTGTCAATGGGTGGCACATGGTATGTTGATACCGCGATTTAAGGCGCATTGCAATAACTTTTATTTACTTCAAGGAGCTGCATTAAGAAATAGATGAAGCGCACTTGTGAGATAGCTATGTCTTCCTCGGTAGTGAAGTCCAAGTCCTTGAACCTAGATATCCAATTATGGAAAATTTGGTTTGCAGTGGCCAGCATTGTGGCCATCACTAATGACAGTAAGATAGAGTGGTTGACAGATGCACATGCAGTCTCCGGTGCTATCAGTCTGATGAATCCAAACGAACAGCTTAGGTCTGTTTTTCAGCCCATGGTGTTCCCCCTGATCTCAAAAGCACAGATGGTGGCAACTCAGGATGATGAAGGAGCCTCTTTATTAGCAGGAGATTTATTTATTTATTTAGCAGGAGATTGACTTTCTTGTCACGAAACCCACGAAAATGCGACGGAAGAGAATTAGAAACTCGCATTAGCGCTCTACACTGGCCCCCACTAAGGCTACGAAGGCAGCGGATGAAAAACACCAGTTACCTTCAAATCTTGCTCAGCCGACTGCCGTATATGCAAAATTGCCAAATTTAAACACCAAATCCTGTCTTCTGGGGGTATAGGTCATTTAGGCTGACACTGTCGTTGAGCTACGGACCTATTCTCCCATTAAACGTAGGAGCAAAGCTACCCGTACTCTCCAAGTAATTATTTTTAAAGCTGTAATGGTGAGAAATCACTAAAGCCAGAGCAAAAATCCTACGTCACCGTTGCTCCATCATCGTCTGCTATGCTGCACATGATTTCGTTGAATGCGAATAAATCGACTGCTGTTCATTTAATTGTAAACATTCCTCTTCGGAGTGGTTCAAGAACAGCAGCGTTTTATTCTGTAAAGCGGTGGAATCCATCTTGTTCCTTTTGCTGCACGCAAGTTAGAGGAGTTCCAGCATTGAAATGGCGGTAACAAAGCAATTTTCGCCTGCGTTTGTATGCGTGACTCTCAGGAAGCTGGCTAAACCAAATACCGTCTCAGTTATCTCGCTAAACCGTCGGTCCCACGCTCATTGTATGGTCCTCTCCATTCCAGATAAACGCAACAAGCTGTTGCAGTTTGTAATCGCACATAACGGTATTAACTTTAGCATCTAGCCAAGCCACCCGCTAGTGGATATGCTGAAGACAAAAGTGGTTAACCAAGACATAGAGAGCCGGTAAGGTGCGGGTAAACAAGTGGGTTGAGATTTTAGGTAATCAGAGGAGCGGATTTTATCCACACTACCATGCCCTCTCAGGTAGTGCAAGACCCAGATTCGTACATTGCGAATACCTTCAGATAGTGCATAGCGATTTGCGCAGTTTAAGAAATTGAGAATACGTGGTGGTTTTTCTAGTGGATCTGTCTTATCCAAATATACTCGCACTTACTGAAACAAGACTATCTCAGGATATCAGGAACGGTGAAGCACATCTGCCAGGATAGGCTTTGATTAGCCGCGTTCGATTCGTTGGCCAACAAGGCAGACGCTTCAGGCGTTACTTTAGAGATAAACTTAGAGTATTAAGGACATGCCGTACGTCCGACGTATTAGGCCCGATGAACGCAATCCAGCATGGGTACGGCGGCTCATGGACTCACCAAGGCGCGTTTATACCGAAAGCCGGTCACTTACGATAGTTGCCTTTACTATCCACTAGCCATCAGATGCTTAGCGGTAGTGCGAAAGTGATGTACGGCGTGTGGTGCGCGCATTCAGACCCATGAATTTCTCTCTAACCTTAGATGTTAGGACATGACATATTTGGCCAACCATTGTTTTATACAGAAAACCGGTCTGCAAAATGGGTGTTTGCAACATGTTGAAAACCGGGCGGCCTCTCATAACTATGGACGACCTTGCAGCCTGAGCAGTAATCAATGAAGTTTTGCAAAATCCTGATTTAGCACTCGTCGGATCGCACAGCATAATGAATTGACCCTTTGCTCTGTACAACGTATGTTATAGGAACGAAACTTTTGCAGGTTCAGTGCCTTTTAGGTGAAGGTTTTGAACCCAGATATCCGGCGAAGCAACACGTATTTTGCTGCTGGTTTCTGGAACACGCGGACATTCATTCTAACATCTTTACAGACGACGCTTGGCTTCGTCTGCAAGCACTGAAACAGTTTTATTGAGCAATCAGGAAACTACAAAGATATACCACATCACCCATGCATCTTACTGACAACCTAATGGTTGGAGCTAGACTAACCGGCCAGGTATTTCGGGGACCAAACTGCGTTTCTGAAAATGTAACCGGTAGGTTGTTATTTGGAATTAACAGAAAATTACTTTGCATAACAACGCCGTATTTGACAATGCTGAAAACATTTTTTACTCCACAGCTTGAGTTCGAAAGTTATTTAGTACCATTTTGGTAGCTAAAGGGTGGTGCACTTGCACATTCCGCTAAAACGGTACGCGCTTACCTCTGCGATAAACTTGATCACCGTTGGATCGAACGCGGCGGACCAATGCAGTGGCCTGCACGCTCACCAGCTTTGAGCATACTGGATATCTTTCTATACGGCTTTTTGAAGCAAAGAATGTACAAAACAAGGCCGCATTCATTGGAGCAAATTAACGAGGATATTGCGAGTGAAAGTCTCGCGATCACGAGGGATAAATTGGTTGAGGTGTTCGCTAACCGTATCAGGCAGTTTCAGTACTGATAGCAGAACGCTGGTGGACTTTTCGAACATATGCTTTACTGACATAGCTGATCATTCAAACTCATTTCTGTAAATATACTTAGGCTGTTTTACAAATGAGTTTGCGACAAAATTGGTCGACTGGCAACTCTGACCATTACTGAGTCCCATCGGATAGTATTCGCAACATCTTGGCTGTCGTGGGACACTCCAACGCAGCATTTTTTCCGCGTTCTGTCGCAGAACAAATGAGATCGGTTCAACTCGGGCTAGCCGTATGTATTTTACCATAATTTCAACGTTTCAGGCGTTTTACTTCCTTTTAGATATAATAACTGTTTCATTGGTAGCTGTTTAACGTCCAGTGGCTACCTTCACTAAATCACAGTAATGAGATCTTAGAATCGGGTTTCGGAAAGACAACAAACCTGGATAGTAAAGAACTCAAAGGTGCATGCTAACCCAGTCCGCTACCCATTACGCATTAGTGTTTGTAAATTGAATTTTCTCAGACAAAACTTAGATCGATGCTATGGTAGAGACAGTGGGTCAGCTCTTTATTCTTCAACGGAACTATCAATCTAATAAATATGGGAACAGCAAGCAGCTGAAAGTCAGCACGTAATTTTTTACTTTCTATGCCTTTTGTTTGGTAACGTACATGCTATTGACACATCTCTATCCATAATTTCAAAATTAGGATGCTGGGATTCGATTCTCCACTGGAATGAGAATAACGGCAATGACTATTTTAGTAGCGAGTCACATCCGATACGTCACAGCGTTAGTAAACAAACTTTGAAGGAAATTTGTAGGTAGCATGATTGCAGGCGAAAGCGACTATGTCTTGGTGTAGTGCGGCG
The DNA here is from genome assembly GCA_944474145.2 of Dicrocoelium dendriticum. Classification (NCBI taxonomy): domain Eukaryota; kingdom Metazoa; phylum Platyhelminthes; class Trematoda; order Plagiorchiida; family Dicrocoeliidae; genus Dicrocoelium; species Dicrocoelium dendriticum. The sequence goes on along the minus strand of OX104071.1, from coordinate 75,502,143 downwards.
AAACACTTCCTTCGAACAAGGAGAGATTGAACCGCCCAACTAGCATTAAGCGGTAGTATTCTGGCAGACAAGCCGCAGTGCAAATTATACTCCTGGAAGCTCCTGAAAGAAGTCTCGTTATACGTAAGGAAAAGCAAGACTGTTTTCTTATATGCCAAAGAAGTTGCAGCAAAATTGTTAAATCGGCATAAAGAAAACATGAAATAGGATATCCAATTAACAGATCAAGGGGACGAAAACGATGCGGCTCAAAGTGCGGACCACAACTAGCCAAAAAACCGTGGTCCATAATGATTCGTATTGCCATTAGCATTTAGCTGATACATCAAAGCACAAACCCAGCTGTACCCAGCTTTGCTTGCCTGGCTTAGTCACATAGGAAAAGAGAAACCGGTGGTAAGTGAAGGATGATAGGGTTTGTTAACCAAATCCATCTCTCCCGCCGATTAGTTCAAACAGGGTCGAACTTAATGTTGGATGGCCGTTTGCGAGCGAATAGTGCAACATTTTCTGTAATTCCATCTACGGGTCTATAACACAGTACCGCATCATGGTCCTCCAGTAGCTTCATTACTGAAGATTGCAAGACAGCTGGCCAACCACCAACGTGCAATGAAGGCTTAATTTCTCAATCGCGCAATTTAAGTTCATCACTTTATTGCTAAAATCGTTTTTTGGAAGCTCGTGTTTGCGTGGCTGTATTGCTTCACCATCTGGTTCGTCGCTGTTGCCAGATAACCGTAGAAAAATGGCATTGATAAAACAGTCGTCATAATTCCCTTCGACTTCTTTGAAGTTTTATGATTTCCTTTCTTATTACTCAACGCCGCACAAAAGTTCCAACGCCTCATCCTCTAAGTCAATGGTGGGCTAGACGTTGCTTATTCCTACTTAGCCTATATTTTATTAACCAGTTCATTGGAAGAAGAGAATCTCAATCAAACTGGTGGTCTTTTATAGCGCTTGACCCAACACGGTGTCCCAATCAACCTGGCAAAGTGCGAACTCAGTAAGTCAACAGTAGTATTCCTGGGCCATCTCGTTTCATCCTCTGGTGTAGACGCTTTTTCTGATAGGTTCCAGGCAATCGAGGACTTTCCAGCTCCAACTTCTTTCAAACCCCTCCATCTACTTGGTAGTCTAGTCAAATATCATTGAGGCTTCGTCCGCGCAGCCTCTAACTGACCTACGCCGAGGGAATGAACGTAAATTTACTTTCCCGGACACAATACAGACAACCTTCATCGAGTTTAAGCGTGGTATCTCCATCATAGCTCTCCTCGCTCGTTCCAAATAGACTGCACTCCTTTCTATCAAGCATTATGTCTCAGGCATCGCGGTAAGAGCTGTCCTTTATCATCACGTTGGTGGGCCTTGGCCACCTCTCCGTTTCTACTACAAACACGTGCAGCCAGCGTAAACCCGCTACAGCATGTTTGGCAGAAAACTGCTAGCCATTCATCATTTCCGACACATATTCAAAGGCCGCGCTTTCACGGACTACAATGACCATAAGCCTCTTATCCTCACCTTCAACATAATCTCAGCTATTTCTCTGGTTGAGAACCCTAATCATTCTCCTGTCTACGCCCTGGCAACCTGACAGTATCCTGCTCAAGCAATCATACGAATCTTTCGTCAAATAATTTCTTGATGCTCTGGCCACCGCAGAGAATAAGCAGCAGTGTCATACATGCTGCATCGAGCAGGGTGGATAGGGGTTTGGATGCTACTGCTCAAGCCTACCAATTTTCCTAGTTTCCCGTTACGCATTATCACTCTTACCGTCTCTTTCCAGCTTCACTTTTATCCCCCTGTTTTCAAACCCCCAATTCTTGGCCCTCCCCAACCTTGCTTTGGTAGGCTTTTGCTGTTTAGTTTCAACTTACATGTGAATGCGCAGCTTCATTACTGCCCTGGCGACAAGCCCATGTCAAACCAAGCGGTCCACTCTAGTACATCGGCTTCCATTTGGAGCCCTCGATCATCCTTCAGATTGGCATGCCTCAATCTACGCACGTTGCTACAGATCGGTCAACAGGCAGCACTTGCCCGAATAGTAGAGACCATCTCGATCGATATCTGCTGCTTATCAGAGACCCGCCTGCAAGCTAGCTCAGTGCATAATTTGCGATCCCCTTCAGTTGACATCAGCAACATTTTCTCATTGTGCCTATCCAGTGAGTATGCAGCTTCGAGCACCGACAAAGCCGGTGTTGCTATTGCCTTGAGTACCTGGGCTAGAGCTGCTCTGGTTGATTGGATTCCAATCAGTAGCCGGATGTGTGCAGTCCGATTGGCTGACTCGTTCAAAGCTTCGAAGTCGGGTGGGGCCAACATGTCTACAGTATTGACCAAATTATTAGAATTGTTTTCAATCAGCAAATGTTTTTCATCTTTCATCATATGTCTCGCAAGAATCAAAGGTTGTAACTGTAAAATGGTTATATTTGCCAAGAATAACATATATCGAATAGAAAATCATCAAGGATTATATTTCGTAAATGATACTTTGGCAATTTTCAAGGAGTTAACACGCAAAGGCATTAAGTGAATGAGCATTTCGCAAAGTTCAGTCATGCTTTCACTGCGATCCCAAGTCGCTACAATTTGTCTAATGAGCAGTTGCTTGTTTGTAAGAATTTTTTCTTTATCTCTGAGTTTAGATTTGCTCAGAACACCTCTATTGGGTTCATATCAGGGCTATTACCAGGCCATGGTAATACTTCTATACCACAACCCTCAAGAAAACGGGTGACTTCACGCCCCTTGTGACCTGGAGCACTGTCACGCATTAAAATAACGTCTCCTGTCCCCGTAAATCCTTTTTCCTTTGACCATTCACACAGCTGAGGGATCAGTTGGTGCTCCACTAGTTCTTTGTACTGCTGCTGGTTCATGTTATCCTGAACGATGGAGAACCGACCAGTTCCGTAGATGCTCATAGAGCTCCATATCATGACCTTAGTGGGATGTTTGACTGGTTGAATGATGCAATCTTCCCTCATCTGTTCGCCAGGTAATCGGCGGACATATAGAGATTTGTGGTCAGAGCAACGGATGATGCACTCATCGCTGAAAACCACCTAAAATGAAACATAAAAAACGCGGAAAACATAGCAAAAGTAATGTGGACACGACTTTTCTGGAAAAGCCTTATGAAAATAAAACTTCCGCTTCTTATACGCTTCCAGTTTTCGTCGGAGCATTTTGAAGCTGTTTGGCTCATTCCTGTCGTTTTCCTTTCATATGTTTGGTCAACTTTTTCTTCTTTAGAGGCCTGCAAGCTCGAAGTCCAGAATCCAAAAGTCGTCTCCTTCCAGCTCTCGAACTAACTGCAACACCATGCTGTTCCAACATCCCTTGTAGCTGTCTGCTAGATGCTTTGCGATTCTTTAGGCATTCCCTTAGTAGAAGTGAGTCGTCTCGAGCTGTTGTTTCTCTTCTGTGACCACATTTACCGGAACGTTTAGGGAACAGGGGTAAATTCCTTTGCAATTTCTTTCGAAGTCGACGTACAGACGATGGGCTGACACCAACCTTGGTTGCAGTTTCTGCTCCCTTAACATCTTCTTTCAACAAAATTTCAATGTGTGCACGCTTTCGAGGGGTTAGGTCACGTAATTTACCCGTTAATATGCCAAAATCATCTAAGAACTGGCGATCAGTACGGTTGTGTCGTTGCCTGAGAAGACACCTTGAAAACTAACAATAAAAGTAATTAAAAATACTTAAAATTGATCCAAAACCAGAGAAATATAATCCTGACATGTAGAATACAGCTGTAAATAACGAAGGATGATAAAAGTGCAACCGATCGTTTACAAACTACTGTACACGTCACATCAACCAATTTGTCATCATTTGCAAAAATGCTCACATACTATACTTTGTGGGTTAACTCCATGAAAATTGACAAAGTATCATTTACGATACACAAACCTTAACGACGTTCTATTCGATATATGTTTTTCTTGGTAAATATAACCATTTTACCGTTATATCACTTGATTTTTGCGAGATACGCAAGGAAAGATGATAAAACTTGCTGATTGAAAAAGTTTCTAATAATTTGACCAATGCTGTATTCGTTATCGCTGCCCATGCACCCACAAACTTTAGCGATGACACAATAAAAAACGACTTCTATCCTCAACTGAACAAGCTCTTTCGCCACAGTAGAAGCTCGGACACTGTAATGCTGGCTGGGAATCTGAATGCTCAATTTGGAAAATTGTCCACTAATAAACTGCATCTGGGCGGCCAACATGCGATAGGCTCCGGCAATACTAACCATGAGCGGTTACTTCATTTGTGTAAACATGCTCGCTTATTTCTTGCGAGCACCAATTTCTGACACTGCATCTGACGGAAGGTGATTTGGCGCCCACCAGCCTAGAACCAGCCTTGAACGCAAAGCAATCGCTTTGCGATAAGTTACCGCTGAAGGAGATGCGTCCAGAACTGTCGCTCGATTTGAAGAACAGGTGTAGACACCGACCACGCACTTGGATGTGCTGACATGCGGATTCGCTTTGGTGGACGCCCACGACGAGGTTGTGACCGCACTGACACCAGCCAACTGGCAAAACCAGCTGTTCTGAATGCCTATCAAAGTACGCTATCATGCTAGCTGAGCAAACGCTCACTGGACGCAAGTGAAGCTCACTGGTCTCAGATTCACCAGACCTTAGTAGCAGCATGAAAATCCTCATGTGGGAAGTCTGATCGCCAACCTGGAAATTGGGTCTCTTCGCAGTCTCTGGAACTTATCAATGCTCGCCGGCATAATCCGACTGGAAGCGAACATAATAAAAACTCGCAGTGCTCTGGGCCATTTTCCGTGCTAGCCTGAAGACAGACAGCGAATCCTGGTGGTCCCATCGTGCATCAGAGATGGAAATGGCCGATGCCCTTGATAACCATCGGAAGTTATTCTGTCCGACACTGGAAACGGGCAGCAGGTGAACTGGTGTTAGTGAAACTATACGTAACGAGAGTGGACCGCCCATCCACAACTTGTTAAAACGCTTGGAGCGTTGGGCTGAGCGTTTAATAGGCAATTTAATCGGTAGCAATCGTTAGATTTCTCGCCGGCCACTGATCGCCCTGCTCCGTGGCCTGCCCCATTGGATCCACCCTCGCGCTCAGAAGTCGGACGTGAGATCGGACTGTTGAAGTTATATAAACCCGCAACAGCAAATGATCGCTCACCAGCCCACTTCATATTCGGGAGATCTGCTCTTGTGGATGATATACACGAGTTAGTGTTGAGACTGTAGGAGCAGGAAACTGTTCCAACCGACTGGAGACACTCCGTCATAGTCCCAATTTTCAAGGGAGGCTCACGATCGGAACGCAGCAAAAATACAGGAATCAGTCTGATCTCCATGGCCTCCAAACTGCTTGATTCTGGCTTACTTTACAGACTGACTGGCATACGGGAAAACTGTATTCTTGTAGATCAAGCTGGGTTTCGTCAAAGTCGGGGCTGCATTGACCACATTTTCACTTTGCGTCCGTTGTTGGACCACCGTCACACACATTGGCAGCCCACAATAGTCGAGTTCCTCGATATCAAAGGTGCATTCGATTCGGTCGATCGGTGTACACTTTGGGACTGTCTAGTCAGGAAATGTGTGCCGGAGAAATATGTAAATATTGTCCGCGCAATATAAACGCGTAGCTCGGGCAGAATGAGGGCCTACGGCCCTTGTCGTTGCCCTTTAACATATCCAGCGGTGTGCGACAATAATGCCCGCTGTCACCTTTCCTCTTTAAATTCGCGATTGACGAATTCATGGAAAGCACGTTCACAGAACAGGACTTAGAATGTGTGGATCTGCTCTCAGGAGAACGACTTCTTGACTTAAAGTATGCTGATGATATTGCCCTGATCTGTGAAAGTACATAAACATGCCAAGCGACTCTGGACAAATAACCACTGGCTGTCCGTCACTTCGGGCTTTGTTTCGCACCCTTGAAGTGCAACGCATTCCTCCAAGATTGGCACGGACCACCTTCTACCCTGATCCTTGGTGGTGATCAGCTAGAACTCATACAGAAATACAACTATCTGCAAAGTTGTATCAGCTCTTGTGAGATTAAGGATGAGGTCACGAAGAGTATAGCAAAAGCTCGGGGCGCTTTTGCTAATCTTTGCCACTTATGGTGCCGGCGCGACATCACTCTTGTCCTGAAGAGTAGAGTGTACAATGCAGCGGTACGTTCGACTTTACTGTACAGTTGTGAATCCTGGCTTCTTAGCTCAACGGACATATAGAGGCTAGTTCGACCACCGTTGCTCACATCTGGTGCGAACACTGAGTATGCATGCAACGTGTTGGTCGCCTTGTTTACGGCACAGGAAAAGGAAATGAATTGCTCAGCACCGTTAATTCACGCAAAGCTCTGATGGCTGGGCTACTAGTTAGGCATGCAACCCCACCGACTCTCGTGAAGTGCGTTGTTTGCGCGCCGGGAGTGTGGATAGAAGAAGAGGAGAGGTGGTCATGCAATGACCTGGTCCAGAGGATTGAAGACCCTCACTTCAAAGCTAACCTCGGTTGGAGCCTCTCGGCTCCCTGGTTGGGGTCCGAGAGACGATGAACACATCTGGCTGGATACCCTTGCTGATAAGGCTAAGAGCCGACCTTAGTGGCATTCGTGCTGTGAGTTTCTTTGTCCCACCCCATCTCACTTAGCCCCCTCCTCCAATCACGATCTTACTATTTAATCTTATAGTATTCTTTTTGCTGCGTAGTAGCTGGCTGGTAGCTTACCGGAACGATGCCCATCCGTTGCTGGTAGCTCAGCTGGCTTGCACCTGTAACATTGTATTTCCTTCTTTTCTTTTATGTATTGCGGCACAGTAGCTGAGGTGTTTCCCACCTCTAGCTAACGTGTATAATTATGATGATCTGTTGGTTCTCACTCCAGTAAACTAGACACCTGAAGGTTGTCACGCAGTGCAATGCTGACATACATAATTTCTCGGGTGTCGACAACCCCGGCGTTAAAGCTCGCTCACACGTCAACCTCACCATTCAAACTTTGCCTACCCTTGACCTTGCCGCCACGGCATGAGCTCAATCTCAAGATGGAAACCTCAAACGCATCTTATTGTGGACTTCACTACTTACGCAACACTTTCCTCTCTAAACCACGGAAGGCACTGTGCTCTGTAATATTTCCAATACGTTTTCTTAGACCCGTGGTGCCAATCTACTTCATAAGCACAGTCTTCGGTGCCAAACTCGCACTAGCACATCCCGGTATCCGTGCACCTTTGAAACCGGTCACCGAGCATTTGGTTTGGCTACGCGTAAACAAATACCTACGTACCAGGGATCGCGCCTGCCTTCTATGCCAGCGCTCCAAAGTACATCGTCACACCCGCAGTCCTCTTGGCTCTTTTCCCGCGCCGGACTCTGGCATTCCGCATATGCACTCGGACCTGGTAGGTTACTTGCCTCTTTCAAGTGGATTCTTATACATACAAATCTCGACCGCTTCATCGTGTATAGTAGTGCATGGACTGATGTTATCAACAGCAACTTACCAAGGATCCCACCTGGCCTATGGGTCTGCGACCGAATGAACCTACAAAGACAAAAGTGGATCATATCAGACCTCCAAAACACTCACTCCCTTCCTGGTCTACTAACAATGGTCCAACGGATCTGGATGTCATAATCCAGAGGATTGGATCAGCCATGTTCGCCCACAAAAAAGCCTTCAAAACAAATGATTGTCACAACATACCTAAAGCACTCCATAACTGCCTAACCTGTGGTCCCACCTGTCAAGCATCCAATCACTCGATTATGGCTTATCAGCAATCTCAGACTGCTTAATAGACAACGAAAATACGACTTCCCCGTGGTAGTAGCTGGGTGGTTCGGGTCTACCACGTTCCAGCAAATGTTTAACGACAGTGCTCCAGGACGTGGTGTGTTTTCGCCTAGCAAGCGTTCTCCCTGTAAAAATCCACTAATGTCTGTTTAACAGCACTACGACGAGGCGGATGTGACGCGCCTCCAACTAAAGTCACGGCCCGAGCGAGGGAGCGTTGCCGCAGATCATAATCTTCATAATAGCCCACCACCCGCCATATTTTGATCACATCCGCATAAAGCAGGAAATTTAACTCGATGACACGCGCGAGGTCGTTAAGTAAAGATATGAATAAGCGCGGACCCAATAATGACCCTTGTGGAACACCGTAGTCTACATTAATTGGAGCAGCAAGTAAACCTGATGTTGACTAATTTCAGTTTTGCGAAGGGTAGAACTGTCCACCCTGTATAGACACAATGCTTAAAGAGGCACAATAATAAGCGCCGACCTGTTTAACCAAATAAAATGTTGCCTAAGGACTGGAATACTGTCGTAAAACTTACTGATCTGTTGTTCGCCTGCCACCTCGGTCTCCCCTACTTATCAAAGCAACATTCGCCTTTCGGAATATTATGCACACCTACGAAACAAACTTCTTATTTTTGTGTGCTACAAACACATAGGGCGTTAAGTACCATGTCATCGCAAAAATTGCACTCGTTCTCATTCAGCTACGAAGCGCCTGTTCATATAGGCTATCCGAGCAACCGATTGTTGCGTATGCATCAGCGGATAGTAAGTGATTTCCTGCTATCTGAGAATTAAGGACTTGGCTACACCCAGTCCCGGAAAACCAAGAAAGGCTGAGCCGGTAGCCAACACCATAAGAACTTTAGTGGTTTGTTGCCTGTCGTGTTGCAGAGCTCAGCTTTTCACACTTTATCACCATAGAATGCAAGGGATCGGCACTACGGACAACTGCTAATCAAGCGTCACTGGTGTAAGCAGTTGCCTGTGAGCGTGTCGCACTTTTTGCCAAGCAAGATGTGATGCATTTAAAGTTGAATTCTAAATGTCTATCGCGGGGATTAGTACTGCATTTGGAGTATCTTAAGAGCAGACTGCTGTCTAATCTGTTCTGAAGATCTAACGGGAGTTCGGTTGCGTTTGTTAGCGACAGAGATCAAGTGGATGATAAACACATTGCTTGTAATACACTTATAGAACGTTGCGATTTAATTTCTGTTGAGTGTTTTTAAGCATGAAACGGATTGCGACTTTCAAAATGACAGTTAGCGCTAAGAATTCCGCTAATCACCACTTTTTACCGGCATGAGTAACAGCTTATTTAATGTGGCTTTAGAGTAATATGCATCCGGCTATCATTGTTGGGAGATCCCCAAACGCACCATATTTCTCTATTGTAAGAGCAAGGTTTTCCTGCCAATTTTCGCCGCAACCTGTTCCGGATGCTTAGCTTACACTGCAACACCTACAACTTTATCCACACGCCATGTATGCAGTGTAAACTAGAAGGAATAAACCTGCAATGCAGGTACATGAAAGCCGCATTCCCTAAGAAATCCGGTTCACCCGCCTACCATATGCACAGCATAAGCATTCCTGCCCACCTAACTTTGGAATTTTGCCTACCAGATGTAAACAGCTCGGCAGTTTGGGCGTAGTCCGTTCCACATTGAACGCATGGAACCACTCTCGAAGCCTAACGCTGCCACCTGAACAGTGCACCCTCATCTGGACGATGCACAGCCACCCCGATAATCATGGTGGGGAATGCCGGATGAACATTAAACGCAGCCACACCGGATAAGTCGAACAGCAAACCCAGAATTACAGTGGAAAAAGCATGCTAACGTTTAGAATAAATATGCTGCCCAGAACCACAACTGAGCGCTTGATAGAACTTAGAGTACTCTTATGCATGTGGACAAAATCTAGTTTAACTAAAGTGTACCATAATGCCTGTTCGCTTTTCGGATGATCTTACCCACTTCACCAACTTCATCCAGTTGGAAGAGGTCCTCTGATTGTTTCATACGATAGTGAACACAATGAACAAAATCACGAATTCAGAGTCACATTAGAATATTCAGTCATCACGTCCACTTACACATACACCTGGCATGGGGGCATCAGTATCCGGATTTGCCTGTCACTGTGGCCTCCATGGGGACAGCCGCTCAACGCTTGCGAGTACAAAGGGGACCATGGGTGGCTTGCGCTGCACCACCCAAAGTTCCACCAACACACCTTATATCCGGGGTAAACCCGAAGGAATAAAGCCGGGAGGCATGTAGATGGGAGCCACGTTTCATCAACGGAAAAGAAGCATTCCGGTATAATTGGGAAATCATGCACACCAGATGTACACAAGGCGGTGGCTGGACAGTAGGCCGTTCCACACAGGATGGAACCACTCTTTGAACCTAGCATCATCACGAGGACGGTGCACCCCGTCCCATCCAGCAACGAGTTACTGTCTCCTGAAGCCAACAATCGAGGTGGAGGATTTCTGATAGGTAGGTACCTTGTCAACATTCACATCAGGCGTAGCCAAACAAGAAAGCTCACAAAACATTTACTTCGGAAAGATAATATTACTCAGCACGAAGGCAACTTGCCACATACGCCGCTTTAGTGGCCCGGATTAGTAAACCGGATGGGACCGTGCGCATCGTGCTTCTATTCCGCGTGCAATAGTGCCTTCTCCTGCACCTGGGCAACTGCACTTTTGATCAGTCCACGGAATTCGCATCTTACAAATTTGCCTTGAATTGGCTACACCTGAAGTCAAAATTAGTTTGTCATAAACTTACCTTGTTTATGTCCTGGTAATGTTCTTTTCGGTTTGCCTCAGTGCCGCATTCCTTCACTAAATTGGTCATACAAAAGAGGTATGAGTAAACTAGTCGCATTCATTCGGTATACATTTATACATGAATTGGCGTCATCCATGTCCGTTGGCAGTTCAAATGCAACATGTGCACATACGCTAGTCCAGACTTAAAAATGAACTGCCACAAACTGGATAGAGACACATTAAACCTCATGAACAAGGCCACTGACAACGTGCATGCGTATCGTTTGGAACTCATGCTAACAGCCAAAAGCACAGGCATGAGAATAAGTATCCAAGACGAATTGTTGGTGTTTTCTTTAACATTTAGACGTGACAGCCTTAAATCTTTGGCATCCATATTTGAACGAAACCCATAGAGAAATAGGGACGCAATTGCCATCAGTACGGTTACCAAGTAGAATGATTACTAAACAAGTGGTACAGTAAAATAGCGTGTGCTTAAGTTTCGCCTCCTATATGCGCCATCTGGTTTGCGTAGCTGATCTGGGATATCGCACAGCGTGCGAATGCGATTGGGTGTTCACTTCAATCACTCCATGTGGCCGATCGGTCCGATCATCTTGTGCTTCCCATGGTACGATTGTTGCACAATCTCAAGCATTGACAGGTGTCAATACCACATATTCGTCGCTTACGGCCTCATTGGAGAGAAAACTACGGTCATGCTACATCAACTAAGTGCCACTGCTCACTGTCAAACATGGGGCTTTCTAAACAGTGTGCGCACTGTTTTGCAAATCTTCTAGACGTAGCATTGCTCTCATCCAGAAACCCACCCATTTGTACATACCGTTGTGCATCTTCCTGTGGCCATAAGCTGTTTGGTAACAATTGTCGCCATGCTCCGATTCATTTCCGTTGTAATAAACTAAGACGCGGACGTACCAGTATCATTAGCATTAACGTTTTCTTAGTCTATCCAGAAGATTGGCCATGTCCAATTCAACTTCTGCTTAGCGTCTCTGCGCTTCCGTGTTCAATCCGCTTGGTAGTTGCTTTTTCACAAGCCCCGGTAAATTTAGTACGGCTGATAACCAACGGGAACTAAAGCTATGCTCATTTGCATCATTCATTGCCGAGTTTGTTCACTCGTCACTGAGTTTCCCCGGGTATATTCTCTTCGTGGTCACACAAGGGACAATCGTTGAGCATTGTGTGCTCCAGACATCAAACTTTAGACTTTATGCCTACTGCAATTGGACAAGCGCTGGTAACCTTTGGATTCACACGTATCTACCGAACTGGAAACATAATAAATAATTTGTCACTAGCATTGATCCGTATCAACAGCACAGTTCGCTCGGAAACTCTGCGCGCACATCAAATACGAATGAGATCATGGATAGACTAACCCATTATCAGACGATAAATCTACTCTCTATGAGTCGTGCTAGTTAGCATTTGGATGCTGGTCAATGTATGGTCATGTAATCTACAAATCGATTTCAAGGAGCAGAATGTAGGTAGTATAGTCTGGTGAGTAATGCCATGGAGTTTACATAGTGATGTGAATCGCGGTCGAATAATAATACGAAGAGGAAAGATGCCGTAGCACAGTGTCTCGGTATGTAACCGTACTAAATTAAACTTGAGTAGATAGCAAGTGTATCATAGATCATGATGAGTACCATAGTGTAGTGGGCAACAGGTGAAATAACCACGCAATACAACCGGGTTAGGTAAACCCTATAAAGATAGGTTAGATGTGACTCATCCATCCTAGGCAGGTGCAATAAATATACTACCTTGTACGAAGTCAGTGGTTAACCAGTCTAGAGTGCAACTGTACCCAAGCGCGATTTACATGTGTGATAGAATAAGGATGACACAAAGATGACGGAGATAAAGTAAGCAACGTTACAAGTTAGCAGGAAAAGGGTGCTATAAAGTCCATCGAATTTTATAAGTTCAGATAAGTTAAAGTCCGCAGTGAAAGAACCGGAATTGTAGCTATGCTCACTTTAACGTATAAGTAGCAGCATAGTGGAACAGTAATGACTTATTGTTGGTGTGTGTTGTGAATACCGTCTCCTCTATTAACTGCAGAGTATCTGTATCGCAAGGTAAACCAGAGCCGGTTATGCTCGTCTCTTCTCCGAGGTGAGCAAAAATTAACAGGTATGTGGAACCACCAGGCAGTCCGTCGTGTGTTAATAGTTATTTCCTCCTGGTCATTCGTTCTGACCGCTAGCATATCTCGACCAATTCATCAGTGTCTAGAAGGTTATCTGTACCCAAGCATGTCGATTCGCATATCACTTCATGCTGCCACTGTTCCGGAATCAACCTTGACTTGTCTGAATCTCAGTGCGTTTACCTGAAGGCGGCAGCAGTACAAGTCGGCGTATCGAGACACTTGAGACGGGATACATTGATCTCATATTGCAACCCGCAATAAGTCACGGTCTCACACGAGAGGAAATGTACTAAGACCAATCTGTCAAATGAGAAGGTAGCGAGACACGAACAGATGTTAGAGCGACTTGTAATTTCGGTGAGCCCCAGTTAGAAATGTAGCCAGCGGATAATGGTGTCACGCGAGTGAAATTGCGCTCAGTTTCGCAAGATGAAGAGTGGCATATGCATGTCTTTCTAAATGACTTCCAATGAGTTATTCAATAGGATATATCAGTTGACATAGCAAAGGTCCCTAGTTCAAATTGTAATGTTGCAGGGTTGCGAGCTGGCATTTGTTCACACTTGTATATGCAATACCAAAAATTGGATTGGAGAAACATTAGTCGTCCTGGGAACTAACACTTTGAACGTGCATGAGTATGGATGAAATGTAAGCATAACAGCCATATTATTAAAGTGTTGGAAGTATGCACGTACAATTCTAAGCAACCAATACGATTGTCTGCGGTTAGTTAACGTTTAAATGTGAACCTAAATAGCAACCATAAATTTAGTCAGAAGTGTGGGCATCAACAATAGCTAGAGACAGAGACAGGAACAGGGAGGCAAATATCATCAATACGGTTACCAAGTGGAATGGTGCACAAATTAGAGGTACAGTAAAAGAGGGATGTCTTATCGTTAGTGTGTACTGTATATACCGTCTGCTAAATGCGTTAGAATTCGGTACTGTCACACATTCTCTGATAACCGCTTTGACGCCATCACAGGAACAATGCATCTGGTAAATCCCGCTGCCTCCTGCCTTACATTCGGCGTTCGAAAAGGTGCTCAAACTGTTTTAGAAAATTTACAAGAACTAGCTTGAATAACATCCACATACACAATTGTTGACGGGTATGGCTGTATATTCTACGTTGGCTATAAGCTATTTATATAAACGACAGAATCGCTTGGGGATTTGAGTCACACGTGAAAACTCTCGGGTTAAATCAAGAAAGAAAGCTGAGACGTCTATCTACGGTACAATTAAACGAAATGCGACTAAAGTGCAGTATGTACGTATCACAGTCATAGTGCAATCGGTTCCTAGCGATGTGCAGTAGGAAGGCAAATCAGCTCTTTTAAGGGGTCCAACAACCCAACAATCGCTTAGGATAGTGGGTAGAGTATGACTCCGGGCCAACGGAGAGTAAGGCAATAAGACGGTGGATGACCCCCTGTGACTGGAGAGTCTCTCAAGTTGGTATGTGATTTGACACCTAGGCATGTTACACAGTATGGGCACAAACGTATCTAACAGCAGGTGTTGGAATGAAACCACTTAGACATGGCTAGGAAAACAATGAATCTCTACGTCCATGGTGCGATTTGCAATGAAAACATTGCGCATTGCATAATTTATGATCTAGGGGTAGACAAATAATGAGTATCAAGTGCCTCCCCAGATGGCTCAGTTAAAGTAGTTAGCTAGATGCATAATATTCCTATGCAGCCTACGGTTCTCATCCTAATTTTCCAGTTACAATTTACTAACAGTCTGTCACCATACATCTCGGTTGCGGCTATTCTGCATTACAATTCAATTGTTTACGTACGTGGTTATTTTTCAATGCAATATTTACTTAAACACTACGGTACCACCACAGTTGGACTATGCTACTTCTAAGTCAATCCAAATGATTGGCCATTTCTAATTCAAATTGTATCAGGCACCTTTGCCCGTCCGCCGCTTAACTGGTTAATAGCTGCCTTTTCCTAAGCACACCTAAGGTCAGTATGAAGGTTGAACAGCGGGAAATATAGCTACACTCACTCTCGTGACTAATATCTGGAACAGAACATGTGGTATCAACATCAGCATGTTAACCGCTAGTCAGTTACTTGCCGGGATTATTCAGTTTACACATGGACGAGCCAACATGTGGGCGCTTGCAAGGAAAGTTTCTGGGCCTTGAACATCGGAGTTGTGAACTGCATTCCAAAGCGAGGAAGCGTGGTGGAGTACTTTGGCTCCAGGGATAATTGTTGATCATTACACCCAGTTTGTTCAATCGAATGTGCGAATGAATGTGGAATATTGTAAGCAGAAAGCGCTTGGTAGCCAGGAGTTAACGTTGCCCACTCACGCTAGCGGCGTCATCACTAGCACTGGCTTTTAAGTTGAGATTGCCTGAGGATATCCGACCAATCTAATGGATTTGTTAGTGTTCCTTCAATTCCGTCACACACACACACACACTAGCGTTTGTGGCGTTTCAGCTGTGAGCAACCCTCACATAGACGTTTGAGAACAATTCGAGGTCACTTGTAGGATGAGTGGCACCCTGGTCGGACACTAGGTCTGTATGGATCGTAATGGTCCGGTGAGTGAGACTGCAAAACACTGTCGTACTACACGAAGAAACGTGTTCCCATGCTTTTGAGCTCAGGCCACTGTGTGGATACTGGCACCTAGGGATGGGAACTCCTAGAGCGCATGGTAACCTGCATTCTTGCGTATGGTTAGGGAAGCTGTAGTCCGTTTGAGCCAGTAACCACTGCTGAAAGTCCGCAAATATCATAATAATGCGAACATGTATGTCTTCAAATTGGATGTAAGAATAACAGCCATAGTTTTCATGCTACGAGCCATTGCGCGTCCAATAGTAAAGTGTGCAATAAATAACGACTTACTGACAATGTCGAACAATATCTGCGTTCCGTCTGGCTCACCAGTGGCTTCGTTCTGGGTCCACGCAACTAGACATAAATTGATTCGTTCCATCCACCCGTTGTGACGCACAAAACACTCAGTTGGAGCGGCCTAGTAATTGTGCAACATTCGCGGTCATTGAGAACCTCACAGGCATAACACTGAGCTGGACCAACAATATGTCGCGATTAGGCATACAAACGAGACCGGAATGGTATGTGGGTCGGAGAGAGAGCACTGAGCAATTCAAAATAACGAACTCGAAGTAATTAAGTCCATAGTTGGACCGGTGTAGCCCAATTGCCGTGAGGAAGCACGGTGCGTGCAACATCAGCATAGGGCAAAACTACAACCAATGGCATATGGCATAACGGCATCCGTTTTCGGATTTGCCTGTCAGTGTGGCCTAAATGAAAACAACCACAGGAGGCTTGCGCCTACAAAGGGGACCATGGATGGCTCGCGCTGCACCCCCACAATTCCACCCACACACACCCCTTATCCGGTATAAACCCGAATGGAATAAGACCGGAAGGCATGTGGATGGGAACCACGTTTCATCAACGGAGCCGGCCCACACTCCTTCACAGGCAAACACAAGCACGCTGTATTTGGGGAATCAAGCGCCCACAAGGCGGTGGCTGGACCGTAGTCCGCTCCACACTGAGTGCATGGAACCACACTTCGAGCCTAGCACGGCCACAAGGACCGTGCACCCCGTCCCCTCCAGCAACGACCAACTGTCTCCTGGAGCCAGTATGGACGAGGCAATGGGTAATAGACAGGTAGGCACCTTGTCAACATGCACATCAAGCGCAGCCACACCGGGGATATCAAACAACAGCCAATCACTTAAGAGAGAGAGAGAGACAAAGAAAATAACTCGATTAATGCATAAGGAAACGGTGACATAAACCTTAAGTTAATGAGCAAATGAAATAAGTTGTTTACAAACGAATCCTATATAAGCTGACGAGGTGAGAAAGTATACTATACGGAAATGCCACGAACACAAAAATGTTATGGAAATCGAATACAATTGGCTTAAGCGAGGTGTGCAAGTTGATGGGATAGAGTACAGGTAGACATTTATATGAGAAAGAAAAGCATTAAGGCAAAATTGACAACACACCCTGAAATAAAGAGACTTAGCATGCAAACACGCGGTTAGTAAATCGAATGCAGCGTACCAACAAACGCTGCGCCCGTTCTGCCTGCCTTCTCTGCAGGACCCGTCGTCCCTTCGGTAGTAGTCCCGAGTAGCCTCGCTCATGGCTCACTACGCCTGACTGACTCAGGCATTAGCGACCGCATGTGCTACAGCACCATGCGCTTGATGTCGATGGAGTACAATTCATCGGTGCTTGCCGCTTCCGCACTTGCCGCTTCTTCTCTGCATGCATGAGGGCTTTCTCCTGCACCTCGGCAACTGCCTTCATGATCAGATCGCGCCATGCACGCCGATCAACCGCCTTCGATTCCCATGATCTGCAGTCAAGATTAGAACGTGTGAGGCTCACTTAATCATGTCCTGGTATCGTAACTTTGCTTTCCTCACGTGCGCTTCCCAATACTCAGCTGCCCATATAATAGCTGCTTCAGTATCCGCGTCGAATCCATACGGCTCACATGACCGACCCATCTCAGGTGTCTCAGTAAAAGTATGCAGTCCACTGCATACATCCCACTTCGGCGCAACACTTCCGTGTCTGCAACTCTGGCGCCCCAGCCGATGCGCAAAATTCGTCGCAGACACTGCTGATGGAACCGCTTGAGATATCGCACATCCCGACAATGTATCGTCCACGTTTCACTGCCGTATAGAAGAACAGACAGTACCATGGATTTGTACACCATCAGCTTCGTGCCAACGGTAAGCTGATGGCTGTTCCACACTCGGTACTCAAGCTTCCCGAATGCCACCGCTGCCTTCGAGACGCAGATACGAAGCTCACTGTGTAGCTGCTGATCAGTCGACATCACACTCCCAAGGTAGCAAAAGCGGGAGGTGTTTTCCAATACTTCAGCACCAATGCTGATTCGCGGCAATATTGAAGATTGCACCTCCGGTGAAGGCTGAAAGAGACAGTTTTGCTTTTGTTGATGGTGAGCCCGAATTTTGCCGCTGTTGAAGCCAGAGCACTAGTCACGTGCTGCAACTCATCCGCGTTGTGTGAAAACAACGCACAGTCGTCAGCAAACAGCAACATACGGATAGTTGTCTCACACCGAAACGACGGATGTTCAACAACCCACCATCAATACGGTGCTCCACACGAACACCGTAAGCACAAGCCGCATCAACAGCACAGGACAACATTGCATGAAGATATATATTAAACAGGGCAGGAGCTAAGACACAGCCTTGCTTCACACCAGAGACAACTGCGAAGGCATCCGAGGTCTCTCCACTCAGCTGCACCCTCGCTCGCATACCACTGTGCAGACATTCAATTAAACTTACAAAATTACGCTGGCAACCAAACTTACCCAACACCAGCCACAATGCCCCGCGGTTCACCGTATCAAATGCTTTTGTGAAATCAACAAAAAGCGAGTACAAAGGCTGGTGTCGTTCTCTGCACTTCTCTTGCAACTGACGAGCCGCAAACACCATAACTATAGTGCTGCGACCCGAACGGAATCCGCATTGCTCTTCCGCCACGTTAGGTTCCACAACCTGACTGACGAGGCGGTTGAACAGGATTTGGGCAATCACCTTGCCCACACAACTCAGCAAGTTGATGCCACGATAATTCGTGCAATATTGTTTGCTCCCTTTGCCCTTGTACAGTGGTAGCACAAGGGCATCCTTCAGCTCAGCAGGCATCTCCTCCTCAGTGCATACACGTTGCACCAAGTGGTGCAGCGCAGTCAACAAAGCGGGTCCGCCGTGTTTCAATACTTTAGGCGTGATCCTGTCCGCCCCGGCATACTTGCCGTTTCGCAGCTGAGCAAGTGCTCTCTGCCTCACATTCAATGTCGGCGTGTCCGCCAGAGTCGCCTTCACATCGTGCTGCTTCAGGCCGTTCAATGTAGGCCAGTCGATCTCTGCACGGTTGTTCAAGAGACAGTCAAAGTGTTTCCGCGAGATCTGCATTATGTCTGCAGTCTGTGTGCAGGTAGCGCCTGAATTACTATCGATCGGCTTCCTCAGCGGCTCCAATCTCGGTACATACACCGCCTTCAATGAGTCAAAGAAGTCCTTGTGTTGACGGCGTTCGGCGTAGCATTCCATCTGCTTCGCCTTCTCCGTCCACCATGCATTTTTAATGCGACGGAGCTCTCGGGTCAGTCGCCGTCGAAGTTTGCGAAACTGACTACTCTTTCCCAAGTCACTGGGGTCTGTAATATGTGCAGCAAATGCTGCATTCTTCTCCGACACCAATGCGCCCGTCATCGCATTGTTGTCATCAAACCAATCAGGCCGCATACATTTTGCGCGCCCGATGGTCTCCTCGGCAGCAGCTGTCACTTGGTCGCGAATGTGATGCCACAGGTCGCCCACTGTGGCTATGCAGTCCACATCACACAGGCGTGCAGCCAGGCATACACATACACCTACATATATACATATTCACAGAGATTAAGTAGTTTACTGGTTCACGTGCGACATTTTTGTGCGATTACCGACCATCCATGTTTGTGTTATCATAATCAGGCCATTACAGGCTTGCCTCACACTGCCGATAAGAAAACATTTGTTCATTAATTTATTATATCATTGGTGACATAAACAAACCCAGATATCTAGTACAATTGCTGAAATACCGGTAGCAATTTGCGCATCCACAAAAAAACCATGCTTTAGGGAAAAATTCACAGGATTTTTAGAACATAAGCATAATTCAGTATGTGTGAGCAATTTATGCCGCGATAAATCGTTACGTATCATTTACATACCTAGTAATTCTTCCTATATCTCAACCAATTTAAGCATACCAAAAGCTTACATATATATATATATATGATAGTACTATTTCGTTATGTTTTATCACACTATCATGACTTCACAGTCATGTTATGTAATGCTTGTTTGTTTACTAGAATGCATATTATAAAACTGCCTATTATATTTAACTACCTGATAGCATCACCCGGTGGACTGATTATCATACGCCTGTAGGGCGTTTTAGCTGCATTTACATCACTTGCATACCAGTTCGTGACCAAGCTTTATTTGCACTGCAACAGTCAGAAATTCCCATGGATGTTCCTTATTTACTGCGTCGCTTAACCTGGGTAGATTTGTAAGATCCATATGAAACCCTGTAAAGTCAAGCCAATACGTTAGAATAAAAGCACCGTAAACCAAGCAACAAGTAACAAGTCACAGTGTCCTTGTAGCAGGCTAATAGGTAAGATGTCGTCTAGCGTTGCCTAGATTATTTTTGTCGTTTTCTCTTCTCTTTACTTTCCAATTTCCTCCTCGGTGTCGTTAGAACTGCCCTTTATCGTGCTTGTTTCCCCGCCATCCATGAGGTAACCTTGGACCCCGTACTGCATCAGCGGCTGGGATAATACCGTCCGGCTAACGACAATGTGTAACGCGTCCACACCATTTATCCGGATCAAACTTTTACTAAGTGGTTAGGCCGCCGCCTACAAAATACTATTTAGCATTTCAGCCAATTCACCGAAAAATGAAGAAGCATTTAGCACGGGATAAAAGCAAGTGCTTGACACGTCCCGTAGGAAGGTTGGGATGTATACGATGAAAACAAAATGTATGTGGATCATCTACCAAACGTCCGCCGAGGTGAATACTTTGATAAGTGTAGAATAAGTTGATAAGTGTTGATAAGTGTAATGTTGATAAGTGTAGCATTAAAAAAATCGAGCGTAAACGTTCAGAAATACACTGCGGTGAAGTGGCCCTTGATATAAGGCGTGAGGAAAGTAAAATATGGTCACGCACTTGAGTCCATTTGATGTATAAATCCTGTAGAAAAATATGCTTGGTGTAATCAACAATAGAGCAGTTTAGGTAACAAAGTGTTGGGAGCTAACAGCAACATTTAATCGTTTTTTAAACACCTCCAGGGAAGGGGAGGACACTACTGTGTCTGGGAATGCGTTCCAGGGTTGACAAACCCGAAGGGAAAAGTAATTCCGTCGACACTCTAGATGCTGTATTGTTCGTTCTATTTCAAGCACTTACCCATGAGCTGCTTGTTGTGGCTAAGTTGCACCAAATGGCGCCATACTTGGTTGGGATCACTCAGTATCATATACGCTAATATGAAGTCGCTGCGCAGCCTTCAATAGCCTCCAATGAAAATTCTCAGCAACTTCATCCTTCGGTGGTAAGAGTGACAGCACAAGCCTTTTACATTCTTGGTTGCTCTTCGTTGTGGGGCCCCTAAAGCCTCCAGGTCGCGCTTTAACCAAGGTTGCCAAGCTTGGATAGTGTATTCAACATGCGGGCGCACCTAGGAATTGTGCATCATTGGGAAGATTGATGCGTCAAATCCCCCGACTGATCTTCGCAGCATACCGACGTACTGCTTGCTTCCTTTCGCAGTTACCTCAGCCTGTTTTGAGCAGTTGAGGTCGCACTGTACGAGCACACTAAGGTCACATTCCTGACAGCTGGTCTGCAATCCGTTTGTCCCAAGCAAATATGTGTAGTTATGTCTATGGCGTCATTGCACAACGCGACATTTGTCTACATTGAATGGTAGGGTGTTTTGTACTGACCAGTTCGACACCGTGCTAAGATTGCACTGGAGCCGTTCGTAGTTGTCCGGTCCTCTGATCCTTCTCCATGTCAGGATATCCTCAGCGAAAAATTGGAAATCGGAAGCAATTGCTCTCG
Organism: Dicrocoelium dendriticum; assembly: GCA_944474145.2. Taxonomy (NCBI): domain Eukaryota; kingdom Metazoa; phylum Platyhelminthes; class Trematoda; order Plagiorchiida; family Dicrocoeliidae; genus Dicrocoelium; species Dicrocoelium dendriticum. Next base: position 75,480,552 of record OX104071.1, on the reverse strand, counting down.
CCAAATCGTTAATGAACTCCAAGAATAGACAAGGTCCAAGCACCGAGCCTTGTGGTACGCCGTACAAAACATCGATCGCATCGGATCATGCTTCACGGACTCTCACCGCAACCGTCGTTCTTGAGGAAAATTGCCAATACAACTCAGGATTGGGTCGCCAATGCTATAGTTCCAAAGCTTCTGAAGGAGAATTCGCTGGTCTTAGCGATCAAACGCTTTTGAGAAGTCCAGGTAGCTGACATCGACTCCTGCTCCATCATCGACAGCTTCAGTCCAGCTTTTGCGTGTAGTTTATAGCTTAGTACTACTTGAACGCTTTTGACGAAAGCTATGTTGCTCTGGCGCTATTAAGTCGTGGCTTTCGCGATACTGCATCAGCGCATCTGCGATGATTGCTTTTACCACGCTGGATATTACAGGAAATAGTGTGATTGGACGGTAGTTGGAAGGGTCAGTGCGGCTACTTCCTTTATGGATAGAAGTGATGACCCCTCGGTCTATTAAGACCCACGGAACCCTCGACCAGACACAAACTACAAATGCATAATCGGTCTGCATTTGCAGCCTTCGCTGTACCGGCCACGTTAATAAGAAAGATTCTCTATTAGTACGGTGTCAACAGAAACAGAATAGTTATAGTTTTCATACGAGTGGGAAGGTGGAGTTAAGGCATCCATATCAAATAGGCGTGAGAATTTTTGGAAATGGAAGTGAAAGTTACGAAACAAACGAAAAGATGTTAAACTGCAACCAAAGGGCGTGGAGCCAATATTCAGACTTATTTAATCTTGGTTCTAATACGACTTCGCTGGGTAGTACGTTCCTTGCGTAGACGACCCTGTTTGATAAATGGAAACCGACTCCAAAGTGATGGGATTGGTGTTGTAACGGTCCTGCGTACAACATATTTTATATTTCTCCTTATCACTTCCTTTGTAGATTATTTTGTACTAATTGTTTTACTTTACGCTTTGTGAACAGAACACCTTCAACACGCTTGCATTGTGCTAGTTTGATTTGCGATTGTTTCTGATTTTGCTGTCCTCAAGTCTTTCGAGTAGTGGGTGTATATCATCAGATCGCTAGTCAGCATCTAACAGTCGGTAACTGAAGAAAGGATTATTAAACAAGTCGGCCCGATTGTTTGTCAACTGTGGACCTTTGCCTAAGATTACCTTTTGGCTCAGGCCTCAAACATTTTCCAAAACGGCCCACTACATTAGTGGGCTACACCGAAGTTTTTTGGAACACGATTTTTTTTCATCACTATGTTCGAGTAGCTTGTTTATGAACAGTTGTCGAAAAGGTCGTTACATTTTCTTTACCCTCCTACGATGTCAAATCCGCGTGTTTGGTATTTGCAACTTGAGTCTATCTTCCGTTCTTTGTAGGATCACATTGCAGTCCAGGTAGTATGCAAATGTTATTGGTTATTTGTCTATTCAACTAGCTTCAGAAGTCATCAACATCATAGACACTGTGCTGATTGACTCAACTTATTGCAAGCTTAAAGCGGCTACCTTAGAACGCACTAATGTCTCTGACAAGGCAGGCCTCCAACAGCTACTCCCTGGCGTCGAGCTTTGTGACTGCACAGTCTCAGCTTCTTCGACATGTGGGTTTACTTGTCGGTTCATCAACTGTGGGGTAAACAAATAAATGGATGTTGTATGTCCACAAGTGCGGGACACGCCCAACAAACATGATCATAGTAATACAGAGCGTAGAATCATTAATCGGCACAAGTGTTAGTATGTAACCAATACACACTAGAGTTATGTTTTCTGTATATATGGGTTAGTATCATCTTGGGTGCATTTGTTACCGTTTTTTCTGAATTTGTGCGTGTGTTCGGTGCATTCGTGAACATAGGAAGGGAGCAAATATATCTTCGCATTGGCTGACGTCCGTGAGTAGGGTAAGGTGTTCCGGAAACGCAGAAAACAGTGACTTTATTTAGTAATGAGTCATATCCGCCATTTCACAATGTTGTTAAATAGATATTCCTGGCTTTTTATAGCGTGAACGCTTGCCTTACCAAAACCCACCCCGTGCTGGAACACCGCCGTCGAAACATTTACTGGAACAGGACTAACCCGAACCACCTAGCTAGCATCACCTGGAGGTTGTTCGACTAGCCATCCAGTGTCTTCTAGCAAACATGATTGCGATAACAGCTGTTTTGATTGCTGACCTCACGTTGAAAGGGCAGGTAAAAGCGGTGTAGAAATGCCCGAAAGTATATTCAAAATTGCTGTAAATCATGTGGCAGACATCCATTGCAAGCAATTCAGCGAGTACCACACTCTAATCCATTAAGGATAGACACTCAGGTTTGAAGCTTAGTACTTCTTACATTAGAGGCCGTCCAATGCTAAACCAAAGATCCTTTTCTGGCCACAAACCTCGCAGTAATACACGCAGGCGCGCATCGCGCTTTACTGCTGCATCCACTACTACTTTAGTGATGCTGCAAATTAACTACAGCCCTCGGTGTTTTCACCCAAAGGCTTTCGCCTAATCACACTCATCATCAACGTTATACACGTTAGCTAGAGATTGTGAAGCACCTCAGCTTCTATGTCTCAATACATAAGAAGGGGACAAATGCAACCGATACAAGCCAGCTGTGTTGCCGGTGACAGATGAGCATCGTTTAGTAAGCTTGCAGCTGGCTGCTATACAATAAAATTTGGTTTGCAAAATTATATTAGGCTAACTAGTGAGGTTGTCGTTGGAGAGAGATGCAAATGGGGATGGGATGGGACAAAGCAAGTTAAAACACGCACTCCACTATGGTGGGCTGCTAGCCATGTCAGCAAGTGTATCCAGACAAGGGTGTTCATCGCTTTTAGACCCCCAACAAAGAAGCCGAGAAGCTCCTACAGAGATCAGCTTGGAAGTAAGGACCTTCCTTCCTCTCGACCAAGTCAGTACTTGGCCACCCCACTTCATCTTTCATCCACACCCCAGGCGCGAAAACAGCACACCTCACAGGAGTCGGTGGGCTTGCATGCGTAACGCATGGCAAGGTATCGAAGCCTGGTGCTTGAAATTACGGTGCTAAGCGGTTCAATTCCATTTCTGTGCGTACACAAGGCATCAAATACGCTCACTGATCACGCAGCTTTCTCCCCAGCTGTAAACTAACTTGCCAGGACACAGGTGGTCGAACGTACCTAGCCTGTTTATGCCTGCTGATCTAAGGAATTACGTTGCACAACCTTAAAGTAGGGTCGAACGTACCGCTGCACTGTACACTCTACCCTTCAGGAAGAGAGTGATGTCGCGCCAGCGCCATAAGTAGCCAAGGTTATAAAACAGCCTCGAGCTATTGCGATACTGGTCGTGATATAACCTTCAATCCCACGGGCGCTGCTACTACTTCTAGGATAGTTGCATTTCTGAACTACTTCTAGCTGATCCCCACCAGGGGGTCAACGCAGGAGGCGATCCAAGTTAACCTTGGAGGAATGTTTTGCACCTTGAAGATGCGAAGCAAAGCCCGAAGTGACGGACAGCCAGTGGTAATCTGTCCAGTACTGCTTGGTACGTATGTGTGCTGTCACAGATTATTGCAATATTGTCCGCATACTCCAAATCAAGGAGTCGCCCTACTGGGAGCAGATCCACACCTTCTAAATCGTGTCCTGTGAACGCGGTTTCCATAACTTCGTCAATAGCGAATTTATAGAGAAAGGTGACAACGGGCACCATTGTCGAGCACCGCTGGATTTATTGAAGAGCGACAACATTGAATGTAAGCCTTCATTCTGCTTGAGCTACGCGCGTACAATGCTCGGAGAAATTTTACATATTTCTCAGGTTCAAATTTCCTGACTAGACAGTCCCAAAGTGCACACTGATCCACCGAATTGAATGCACATTTGATTTCGAAGAACACGACTACGGTGGGCTGCCAATATATGTGACGGTGCTCTACCAACGGACGCAAAGTGAAGATGTGGTCAATGCAGTCCCTACCTCGACGAAACCCGGCTTGCTATTCAGAAATATGGCTTTCACGAGTGCCAGTCACGCTGTGATGGACTACAGAGGCAAGCATTTTGGCGATGGAAATTAGCCTGATTACTATATGTTTGCCGCGTTCCGATCGTGAGCCTCCCTTGAAAATTGGGACTATGACGGAGCAGCTCTAATCGGTTGGGACAGTTTTCTGCTCCCACAGATTGAATAGCTACTCGTGTAAAGCATCCACAACAGCAGGTTCCCCGAATTTGAAGTAGGCTGGAAGAAGATTATCTGGTCCCTTGGCTTTGTTCAACTTCAGCAGCCTGCTCTCACGTTCGACTTCTGAGTGATAGGGTGGAACCAAAGGGACAGCCCACGGAGCAGGGCGATCAGTGGCAGGCGAGAAATCTAACCATTCCGCCCGATTACTTTGCCTTTTAAAATGCTCAGCCCAGCGCTTTAAGCGTTTTGACAAGTTGCGCATAAGCTGTCCATTCTCGTCACGGATAGTTGCACTAACACCAGTTCACCTGCTGCCCGTTTCTCGTATCGGACGGAATAACTTTTGATGGTTACCAAGGGCATCGGCCATTTCCATCTCTGATGCACGATGAGACCACCAGGATTCGTGGGCTGTCTTCAGGCTAGCACGGAGTCTTGCCCAGAGTTTACTGCCTGTCTCATATCAGCAAATTCACGACCTCCTTCTTTACAGAAGCACGGTTACTGCGGGGTTGGCAGGCAATCTATACTCCCAAGTAGGAAAAGTTGCATATGATGACCTTCATCTGGACCGCCAACATAGTGCAGGCTCCCGTAATGATAACGATGAGCAATTGTTACAGCTGCGTGGAGATGCTCATCTCTTTCACACGAGCACAACTTTTTACATAGCTCCCGCAGAAGCGTGACTTGGCGCCCACCAGCTTCGCACCAGCCGTGGACAAATCGATCATTTCCCGATCAGTTACGGCTGGATAGGCTGTGTCCAAAACTGTCGCTCGATGTGCAGCACGACCTTGGACTCTGACAACGCACTTGTTTGCGCCGACCTCCAGGTGCGTTTCGGTGGAGGTCCGCAACGTGGATATTAACGGACTGACACCATGCAGCTGGCGAATCCAGGTGTTCTGAAGGTGTGGCAAAATACGCTGACATCCAGGCTGAGTGAGCGCCCACCGAACACCGTCGAAGATCACTGGTCGCATATGCGCCAAAAGTTACTATCAGCAAGCATGTCTTCATGTGGCAAATCAAATTGTCAGACTGGCATCAGATCTCTACACTGTTTCTGGAACTTATGGATGGTCGCCGATGCATTCCAGCTGGAAGGGAATACTATGAGGCTCGCAAACTTCTCAGGGAAATACTGCGTGCAAACCTGAAGACAGGCTGCAAAGCCTGGTGGTCTCATCGTGTCTCGAAGAAAGAAAAAGCAGCTCCGGTTGGTCATCATCGTGAGTTTTTCTATCTGAAACGGGAAACAAGCAGCAGCAGCAGACCTGATATTGTTAGCGAGAACATACGCGACGAGATTGGGAAGCCAATCCACAGCCTATAAAAACGCTTGGAGCGTTGGGCCGAACAAATTGCAAGATAATTTAACTAACATGTTTTATCGCTTTCTTTTTCGGACATTGAGCGCCCTACTTTTTGGGCCGTTTTCCTCGATCCGCCCTCACGCAGCGAAGTCGAAGGTGAAATCCGGCTGTTGAAATTGCATAAGGCCGCATGGGCAGATAGAATTCCACCCGCTGTCTTCAAATGTGGAGGACCTGCTCAAACAAATGATTTACACTAGTTAATAGTGAAACATTGGAAGCAGGAGACTGTGCCCGACAGACGGGAGCAGCTCCGTCATAGTCCCAATTTTCAAGAGATGCGCACTTTCGGAAAGCGGCAATCATAGACGGAGCAGTCTGAACTCGATTGCTTCTAACGTGCTTGCGTCTGTCATTCTCCACCGCCTGACTGGCACTCGTGAAAGCCAGATTCGTGAAGAGCAAGCCGAGTTTCGCTTAGGTCGGAGCTGCATCAACTACATCTTCACCTTGCTTCAATTGTTGCAGCACCGCCGTGTTTATTGGCAACCCACAGCTGTCGTGTTTCTTGACCTAAAAGGTGTTGTCAAATCAATCGACCGACGTGTCGTTTGGGACTGTCTGCTGAGGTAAGGTGTGCCTGAGAACTACACAAACATTATCAGTGCTGTACGCGAATAGTTGGGGCATGGTGAGGGGGTATGGCAAACGGTCGCCACCCTTCAGTATCACCAGCGGTGTGAGACAGGGTTGCCCGCTGACAGCTTTCCTATTTGACGTTGCAGTTGACGAAGTCATGGAAAGAGCACTCGCTGGACAAGATCTAGAAAATGTGGAGCTACTTCTTGGTGAGCGAAGTCTTGACGTAGAGGATGCGGACAATAATGCCCTAAACGGTGACAGCTACTGAACATGCAAAGCAGCATTGGACCGATTAGCACTGGCTGTTTATCGTGGCCTATGCCTTGCTATGCCTTGCTACATTGAATTGCGAAGTAATTCTCCAAGCTTGGCAGGATCCCACCCCTGCGCTAACGCTTTGTAGTGATCGGCTAGAAATCTTTCAGGAATTAAAGCACCTGGGCCGCAATACTAGCGCCGGTGGGATCAACGATGCGGTTTCGAACCGTATAGCAGAAGCTCGATATGCTTTTGCCAATCTCCGTCACCTGTGGCGCAGACGCAACATTACTCTCGCCATAAAGGGCAGAGTTTATAACTCAGTCGTCCGTTCAACCCTCCTATTTGGTTGTGAAACCTTGCTCATCAGGTAGACAGACATAAAGAGGCTCGTCACATTCGATCACATCTGCCTTTGCAGCTTAGCACATGTCTGGTGGGAGCACTGCGTGAGTAATGAGCGTGTTCGGCGTCGCGAATTTGGTGCAGGAAGAGCAAGTGAGCCGCTCAGCACCATTATGTCAAATACCAGGCTCCGATGGTTGGGCCACGTGTTGCGCGTGCCAGCACACCTACTCCAGCGACGTGCATTGTCTGTACGGCTAAGGTGCGGTTGGACGATGAGGAGAGGAGGTCAAGCTGTGACTTGGTCGAGAAGAATGAAAACCCTCACTTCGAAACTGCCATTGGTTGATGCGTCCCGACTGCCTGGCTGCGGTCCTAAAGGCGATGAACACGTTTTGTTAGACACATTTACTGATGTGGCAAAGAGCCGGTCCCAATGACGTTTGTGTTGGGAGTTGCTTTGTTCATCCCCTTCTTGGCAGGTTCCCATCCAAACCCAATTTTAGGCAAAGCGCATAATCAAATATTTGACGTCACCATTTTGTAGTTTATATTGTGTACTTTATAATGTAATGTAACAATCTCTTTTCTTTTTCTATTTTGCAGCACCCCAGTTGAGGCGTGTTTTTCATCCTCAACCAACGTGCACTGATGAGGATGATGATGATGATGATGATGATGATGATGATGATGATGATGATGATGATGATGATGATGATGATGATGATGATGATGATGATGATGATGATGATGATGATGATGATGATGATGATGATGATGATGATGATGATGATGATGATGATGATGATGATGATGATGATGATGATGATGATGATGATGATGATGATGATGATGATGATGATGATGATGATGATGATGATGATGATGATGATGATGATGAAGATTTACGTCCACAACTCTTTCGAGCCTGGCAGGCCACAAGTCACCCTCCAGCGGGTGCTGTGTCGGAAGTTAGTGCTCGCATGAAATAAGCGAGCATCTTCACCCAAAGGTATCAACCGCTCACTGTTATCATTACGGAAACCTACACCATGTTTGCCGCCTAGATGCATGTCATCAGTGCACAACTTTCCAACTTGTGCGTTTAGATCCCCCGCCAGCACAACTGTGTCCATGCTGCTTCTTTGGCGAAGGAGCTCATTCGATTAGCGTTAGAAGTCGTCTTTTACCGAATCATCGCTAGTGTTTGTGATTGCACAGACGGCGATTACAAATAGACACCAGTTAGTAATGCGCGACTTCTAAACTTTGAGCGAACCAGCCAATCAGACCGCACACATGCGGACACTGATTAGGATCCAATCAACTAGAGCAGCTACAGTCCATGGACTCAGGGTCATACAAAAACCGGCTTTGCCGGTGCTCGATGCGGCATCGTCACCGGATAGGTGCAAGGAGAACTAGTTGCTGGTGTCACCTGAAGAAGATTGCAATGTGAGCACAGAGCTTGAGTCTTGCAGGCGGGTCTCCGATAAGCAACTAATGTCGATGGAGATGGTATCTAATGTTCGGTCAAGTGCTGCCTGTTGACGGATTTGTGGCAATGTGCGTAAATTGAGGTACGCCAATCTAAAGGAAAATCGGGGGCTCCAAATGAATGCCGATTTACTGGAGGCGTCTGATTGGTTGGACATGGGGATGTCGACAGGGCAGTAATAACGCTTTGCGCTCACGTGTGCGTAGAAACTATTAGGTAAACTGCTATCAAAGTGAAATGTGGAAGGGCCAAGTATCGGGGGGAGGGGTTGAAAACAGGGAAACGTAAAGCTGGAAAGGGACGGTAAGAGTGAAAAAGCGTAAGAGGGTGAATAAGAAGATGGAAGGCCTTGAGCAGTAGCATCCAAATCCCTATCCACCCTGCTGGATGCAGCAGTTGGGGTACCGTTGATTATCCTTTGGGGTAGCCAGAGTATCCAAAAATGGTTTGACGAAAGCTTTATAGTATTGCTTGGGTGGAATACTGTCAACTTTTTAAAGCTTATACAGGAGAACGATTAGGGTTCTCAACCAAAGCCTTTGATTCAAAAACCTGACCTGCAAGGCAGCGGGTTTGGCGTTGGGATACAAAGAGTCCCTTTTAAGGAATAAGCTGCCACTCTTATTCCAACCCCAAAGCTGGAGAACCAGGAGCCGGAGATTGTCTGTCCTCTGTGCATTGACCAATCTGATATGTATGGCTCTGAAAAGGCAGAAGGCCCCACCAAGCATAGCTCAATAGATATCTGAAGCACGCAAGCCATCGCACTACGGTAAGCTTCTGCCTTATTGCGATGGCCACTCATACTCGGGAAACAACGTAACCAGGCAGTAATCGTGACTGCTGCCTCTGTCCAAATTATCACTCGCCTCTTTTACATATTCTATTCCAAGACCAACTTCCAGTTTTTGGTTGAGACCGTTGCTGAACTAAACGTTATGCTCCGTTCCTTGGAAAAAGGCTCGCTACACCTAGCTGGAAGGAGGCTACAGACTAATAACCAGATGAAGCTCGCGATTTATGGTCAGTTAATTCACGCGCACAGCATTAAACAACATCGTTGTTTTCCTTACATTTTTTTGCTTGCCAACGTACATGAGCGCGTCCTCGGTATCGATGATCCTAGCAAACTTGGCCTTGTATTAGACCTGCATTGTGGCAAGTCGCAAGATGCTACGATTTCATGATTTCAGAAGGTTTTGAATACAAAGTGGTTTTGGTAGGGTTTTATTGTGGCGACGTTTCGCACTTGATACAAGAGCTTCTTCAGGCCAGGTGAACCGGCACCAACTTGGCTTAGTATTTTATGGGAATGTAACATGAAGCTTGCGAGACATAGCATGAACCATTGGATAACAGTGTTACAGGTCAATAGGTCTAGTGGCCATGCTAGTGAAACAACAAGCATCGAGCGTTTCTCATTGGTGCACGTCACCGGTTTTTCACAAATGAGGCATTCCTTTCTTGCAGCTGCTGATTCACGCTCCGCCCTGAGTTCGTCCGCCGACACCTTTTCTGACTGACCGGGTTAACACAGCCCACCACGCGTTCGATAACTCCACTCCGTCTGTTCTGTTCATACAGTTATTAGTCTTAGTAATCTCGATCGCCTCAGCAGTCAATCTTTCGTTTGTTGCTGGTAATCCCCTCCTACGTATCTCGACATTTTCCCGATCAATCGCGTGTCCTGCCTCTTGCGCGTGTATGGCCACTGCTGAATCTCTTAGTAGGGCCCTGTATTCAGGCTCATTTCTCTGTGGGCAGGAAAAGTACATCTTGCGTTCTGCTATCCTCGTGCGTAGCTGTCTCGCTGTTTGACCTATATACAAGTGTTCACAGTCTTTGCAATTGATTTTAATAAGCATACTTTGTCGTCCTGTCTCTTGGAGCTGGATCCTTCAAAAGCATAAGTGCTGAATAGAGCGTTTAACCCTTTCGAAAAACCACTCTTATTTTCTCCCTGTTTAATACTCGTCTGATTGCTTCTGTGGTTCCCATTTTATGCAGGATTCCCACCGTCCCAATACAGTCTGTTGTGCGTGGCGGAAGTGCTGCCACTTCCTTAACTGTTCCCGGTATGCATACTGTAACGAATGCCATCGAACTTCCAGAGCATATTCTCCATCTTTCGCCATATTTTGCAGCAATGCGGCAGATTCCGTCCTTGTCAGAATAAATAACGATGCGGTGGAACATAAGCACGATGTTTAACATAACCTCGTTAATAATCGTTCACCTGGTGCAGCGAAACTACGACTCATGTATGAACAATTAAAGGTTGCAAAGTAGGTGTGTCAACACAAGATTGATCTTCAGATCATACCTCCTTTAAGCAACTGTTGGTCGTCGACGCTACATCGTGTGCTTAAAAAGGCTGTTGATTGACGCCCATGTAGTGAATAATGGACACTAAACCACGTCTGTTTCCTGCCTGACACTCGAGCTTACCTATACACGAATTTTTGTTGGGGTTACCTGGTATGACAATTGTTCCATGCTTGATTTTTTCAGGTCGCATCATCAAATTCCAATGGCTCCCGGAAGATATTACAAAATGGCTGTGAACACACATTTTGGCTTGTACGACGTTCTTTGTATGTCATCCGGTCTCCGAAATGCCGCGCAAACATTCCAACGCTTCATGCACCAGGTTAAAATGTCCTGGACTTTCTCTTTGGTTACATTGGTAAAGTGTTAGTTGCACGTGCTTCGATCGAGGACCACTTAAGACAAGTAGCAAACATTTTCGAACGTTTCCCATTATATCCCATTATACCTAAGTCCCCATTAACTCTGGCAAGTGTGTATTCCACCAAACTTCTCTCAACTATTTAGGCCGCAGAACTGACAGTAACGGAAATAGTCTACTGAAAACATGCAAGCCAGCATTTGTTATTTATCACCTCAATCCGTAAAGAGTGTACGGCGATTGCTTAGCATGGTCAACTAATACGGACGGTGCGCTGCAACTCCTCAGCGTTTAAATGATTCCCTTAAGAGTAATCTCATATAGTACACCTCCACAAACACTTCAAAGAAACTTTTAAGCAGGTCAAGCAAACTCTGAATCAAACCATTTCCCTTGCATACTTGAGAATGGACGACAAGGCTACTCTCATTATGAAGGCAGGCTCTTCAGAAATTCCCGTCGATGCCGCATTGCAGCAGCTCGTGAACAGCAAGGTTCAACCGGTATCATTCTTCTAATGAAAGCTTCAACCTGTCCAGACCAGGAAAAGTACGTTCGGTCGCAAGCAATTTTTGTCGCATCCTTGACGGTCATTGTTTTGTCACTTTGAAAGGCCACAAGCCCATCCTGTATGCTGTTCGTGCAATTGCCGACCGTTACTCTCCTAAAGAGACCCCACAGGTGGATTATCTTTCCAGGTTTTTGTTCGCACTCGCTATAATGATGGCCCTGACAACCTTGTTTCTTACGTACTATCTGTGCCCACCTCTATCAGTTTTCACTCTCGTTCATTAATCTTGAAGAAATATTCGCTGCCCATGCCAGTGCTCCAGAACTAGCACAGCTATGGTAGAACACTAGGTTGAAGTTGTTGCAGTTGCCAGTGCACAATGCTGACCCAAAAATATACTGCGATACTTCCAATGGTAGAACAAGACCTTTTATGTCACAGTCTAACCCGTGAGTAGTTTACCACAAGCTTCATAGATTATTGCACCACGGTTACTGGGAAACTAATCACAATTCGTCATACCTAAGTCAACATGAATAATTAAATATTACGTTTATTCCCCAATTCATCTAGGCAAACCATAACAGGCATGATCAAACCTTCGCACGCACTTATGTTTTGAAACAGACACGTTGTTTTGCATTAACTGGGCAGAAAGCAAATTGTACAGCAGTTACAGCAATGGGAAATGTTCTCGCCGGGACCAAAGTTGGTCGTGATGTGACAATACATTGGGTTCATGGGTGTGTGGTTTAGACTAGCGGTAAAACATGATAAGTGGTGTAGTGGCGGAATGTACAGACAGTATATTATCATTTTAGTGCAAGTATAAACATTAGTTAAATGCGGCTCTGGTTAACTTGCCAGTGTGAGATTTTGGGCTGTGACTTACTTCAGTGGCGAGTCAAATGCGCCAAGTCCCAGTTTGTTAAACAGAAATGTGTGTCTTTGTATAGGAAAAATGTGTGCCAGGCGAAAATGCACCACGTCCTGTAACACTATCGTCCATCTATTTGAAAGGAAACGTATAACAAACAATGTATTTTACAGACCGATTATCCACTTGGCTATTCGCAGTCGGTTGACATCCAAGTGTCTGCGTTGGCTAACCGAATGGCATAGTTGGGTTCCACCCTTGCTAGTTGAAACCGAGCGAATAATGAAATTTATCCCAGAGACGGGTTAAGAAGTGTGCAGGTATATAAGGATTTGAAGTAATGAAGATTGGCTCTTCTTTTTTGGTATACTGGTCCGAGTGGGCAGACTTCGTGTCCCGTTGTCCACGCGGGACATGTCAGGTGGGGAGTGCAGTTGCTCTTGTGGCTAATTTCAACCCGTTCCACATTCCAATGCAAGATCCCCCGAAGTTCTCATTAACATGTTTCAGACAATGGGTAGAAGTAATAAGGCCGAATACTTGTGTTCAGGTCGCAGGAAGGAATAGTTTGTTCACAGAATGAGGTCCAAACTCCTCCACAGGTAAGTTGTTGTCAACAGCAATTATCTTCATGGCTGAGAGTGTGCTCCATGGTATACCATTATAAAAGCTGTAGCTAAATTGAATATCACAATGTTCTTACAGAACGAAAACTCACGAATCCATTTGGTCGAACTTTAGTAAGAGGAAGCAATGCTGTACATGACAATGTAAAGTAATCGCGACAAAAATCTGACATCTATATTGGAACAAGGGATCCATCTAAAAACAATTCGGGGTGAGTGAGTTGAGGCCGTATGATTGCGAGGTGAATGAAACCCATTTGTTTAGATCCCGTGCAAGCGGAAGCACTCAATACTGGAAAGAAGGTACTCTCTCTGATACGGAAGTGTAATAATCAGAGGGAAGATTTACTCCGGAAATCCAGGCCAAGGGTTCAAGTGCTTCAAACCAGCTGGCTGTTGATGATGGAGCACTTGTGTCAGGAGATCTACTAACATGCGTAAGTCGACGTAATTACGGAAATCTCGGGAAAAGCTGGAAAATAACGGGAGGCTGTTATGTAGAGACAGCGTTCAGGCCGAGAGCAGTGCCGCAACAGTTGACCGATCCACAATTAGAGGTCGAACGCAAATATAGATCTCAATGCGCATCTATGAGGAATCAACGACAAGTCGGACCATAAACTTGAACGGTTTGAGTTGTGTTTAACAATATTAATTAGCATCTTCAATATTGTTGTGTTAGTGGTTTCCTACAACTTATTTCTTGCATCATGCTCTCATACAATGGAATCAGAATCGGAATCCGGATCCCTCGTACCTGCAGTCTTTGTGTTCTCATTTCGTGGCGGGTTGAACTGGTTGGGCACCGCACAGCAGACTCAGGCAGGTTATCCATAAAGTCGGCGGAAACCACATGTTTCTGGCAACGGTCAGCTGCACGGTAGCAGCAGGTTAGCCGTACAACCAGCGGCACCACAACAGAATCAGCCAAGCAAACATTCAGGCAGAGATGCGTTGATAAGCGCTATTAAACAAGTTTGACAAGCAGCGATGCTTAACGATGTGGTAATAGGTAGCCTATGTAATTTTGCTTGGCATGGCCGAGTTACTGGGGTGTTCTTACATCCCGTCTCAGGTGTGGCTCAGACTACAACCATTGGGTAAGAAGATGGTTCTGCGGAGCGCATGGTCCAAATAGAGTTGTGTGTTCACAGTGTTCCGCGATAATTACATATAGGAAAGAAGCAGAAATAACATGATGAAAGATGGGCTTAGTTAGCCTTGACGTGAGCCATCAGTAAGCGAGAGACAGCTTAGTTGCAACTAAGGCCAACTGGATTGAGATAGTGACCGGTAACCAGTTAGTTCGTACAGCAGTGGAAATGCAAATGTAAAGAATCGTGTGCAAGCGATAGTAGTTACCCACCTGTACATGCAAACAGCGGTCGACTGAGTTCCACACAATGGATTACTGATGATGTTTGCTGTCAGCAATCACCCGTTTTTTGGTTTTCCTCTTAATTTTCAGGTCGAAATTGGTCAGTGAAACTAGGCGATGCATCTATCAAAAGAGCACCAGTAATTACCAGAGTATTTTAAGATAGTGTCCTTAGCCCTCTGCTGTTTTTGCTGTGTATCAACGTTGTCCAAACTATTCTAAAAGAACGCCATATTTTGTGAAATAAAAATATGTCAGGCTTATTCAGTGTATCTTTAAGATAATAACCAGAAATGACATAGGAACTTCTTATTACAAGACATTAATGTGTATATAACAACTGCGATGCTAAGGTCTTCTTATTGTTATTTAGTTAGGAGTCCTTTAGTAAGACCCCTAGATTGACTATCCTAGCTGGTTAAAGCAAACAATATTACATCATTGATTTGTGCCAGTAAATGGGGCCATTGAATTTTTTACGCGAGTCCTGCTTATTTTTTAAATATGTATAATGTGGCTTGTAGGGAATAAACCTAGCCTAAGTTTATGTTCTCATAATGAGGCCCCGGGACATATGAAACCTTACTTCGGGTCGTATTTGACCCACGGTTTGGTCAGTGAACAGCCCCGCTATCCAGTGATGACATCGTACTGGTCTTTTCGAATGACATCACATAGCTTAAGTGAAACAACTCTTACCCACGGACACACCCTACCATCCCTATTGACACTCTCACCCCCAAAAAAGGGTTGTCCCCCCACCCGAACTTACGTAACAAGCATTGATGTAATTACACATGGCGTTTCAGATGTCTGCCAGCTCACCTATGGGAAGCAGGGGAAGAGATTTTGCCGACTAAGAAACGACATACACCAGTACATGCACAAGCCAGCTTTGGCAAATACCAACTTCTCCTTGGAGGAGTTGGCTTTGTCATCGCCGCCCTAACATATTGTGCATGTTTGCGCGGAAGATACTAAATATTGTAATTACTTATTATGTATAAAATTATTAAGGTAATGGGCAGCTTCTGCAGCTTATTATCACAATCATCTCGCTGTTCAAACTGATCCTGCCTCATTCTGTAAATTTCTGATGTCATTCCCTAGAATACGTTCTTCAGCAGGCAGTTTACAGTGCACCGATAACAGGCTGGTTGAAAGCTTGAAAGCTGTAGCTGGTACAGTTGATCCGAGTCATTGCAACACTTATGATGCAGATGAACTGCGCATGCGAGAACAGGACCGAAAGACTCTGCTTAGTGTATATGGTACGTCTTGGTTACATGGGCATGACACGGAGAACTGTGAGATGTACTTAGGTACGTACAGGAAATCTTCAACGCTTTGACGGTAAGCCACATTTCCACGTGCCAGGCGATGTGGCATAGCAGGCCCATGGGAGCCACCTATTAACCGTTGCCTGTGTCTGCCGTTTCCGAGTTCCTAGATTTAGAGCGCAAATTAGCAAATGCCGAAATGCGTCAAGGAATGGTAACGGACTTTATGAGATTAATCGTTTGCTATGTAGACTATGTAAATGCAATCTACACCCTCCGGCAACGTATCCAAAACTGTTCGGTCCATCCTGGACAATGTGCTAACTAGAGTCGTGCTGCAGCACATTGACTTCACCGATGCTAACAACGCGACCCGCTTCCAAAAGACGCACGCTTTCAGTGCGCTGCAAGATAAACAACATACAATGGTCACATGAAGTTGTTTTACATAGGCAATAACCCACGGCTTTGGGTGTACGGGCAATGAAATCGCTAGGCGTGTTTGCAAACGGTTGCAAATCGCCCGAATCAACAAGCACGGAAGCGCGTCAATTGCATCCAGCAACGCATAACCTCAGGTAGTTGTACTACTTGTGCTTTAACACACCATTGCTATTGCTGACGCTAGAGATTATTAATGTGAACAATGAAATTACTGCTGGACTACATAGCTTCTTATGAAAAGTTATGCGCAAATTTTTACATATATGTACCATTTACTATTTTACCGATGTGTTTACATTGTTCCGAGGTACTTATTTCGTTTTTCGCCTCTCTTATACCTGGCGGTCACCTCAGGTTACAGTGTGCTATGTGGGGGAAACACGCCGAAGTGGAACTCGCGTAACTCTTCAGATGACGACAATCAACTTAGGTTAATTACGTTGGATATCCCTTTGGTATATCATCACCATACACGTTAGCTAGAGGTGCGGAACACCTCAGCCACTGTGTCCCTTTGGCACAGGGAGTCAAGGAATCTGTGCAGGGGAGGTATGTATGTAGATTACCATTGACTGCAGTCGCGTTACTTTACGCATTCATCGCTAGCGCATGGTTAAGTCGTATGGGGTGGACTACACAGTCGAGATCAATCATTTGGCTTTTGCTCTCCGTCATTTAACCAGGTTACCTGCAGAATACGAAGCAACAGTTTCGTATTGACTAGGGAAAACCTTCCATTGCTTCGTTAATATGGAGAAAAGTCTTCGCGTCATGTAGGCTTTGTCCGTACGAACAACAGACTTTGTAATAACTAGGACTATTCCTCGCATCTACTAGAAAAAGCATTAGTTTCGTTACAATACGACAAACGTACTACGTATACACTAGAAAAACCTACCCATTTCTTCGTCCAGTATTGGTCAGGCAGCAGGAAACGAAGACAGCGCTTTTTTACTTTCGTAGATAAGTTCCGTCTGTTAGATGACCAGTAACGTAAGCAGTTTTTAATCTGCTGATCGTAAGAAGCTGCAGCACCGATTGGTGGATAGCAGGCTTCGTAAGCCATGTGTCAGTCAATTGCAAACACTAAGCCTTTACGAACTGAAATCTCATTTTGCTTCCGTAAACGATTCCTTTACCTTCATACTTGGTCCGGTCATGCGGGACTAAGCAAACCCTTCGTTTGTGCTTGCAGAAGATAGGAATACGGGTTTGGGCTGAGTCATAATACCGAACGCGAGAAGCAGAGAACAACAGATTGTTGGATAAGCAGTTTTATTCAAGAGCCGCCAAAATGATTTAGTCCACAAACGAATGTATACAAACAACGGGTGCGCATTACAACCAAGCAAATCATGAGGTGTAAATGTCAAGAATTTTGACGAATATTCGGTTCACCGAAGCTAACTAAAATAAGCTAAGCAGACACTAAACGCAAAGATTCAATTAAACAATCCAGTGCGATTTCCATTACGTTAGGAGCAGAGCTGTCCAGATATCACGAAGGCACTGAAATGGGCTTTGTTGATTGAGTACGCCAACCTACGTTACTTGATGAAGCAAGATTATGCTAAAAGGCCTTAAAAACGGCCTGAAAGCAATGTAAACTATGGAAGGAACTAACTGCCCAACGGATGGGTTACGTTTCAATGTAGAAGCGGAGATGTGTGGTGGGGTCAAACAGTGGAAAAGCAATATTTTTAGCGCGCCTCCCAACAGAGGCGATGCTGGACGATTCAGCATCATTCGAGCGTATTTTTCACTCCTTTTATCGTCAACACCAAGATTTATAGGACGACATGGATCCAGTTCAACTGGAAACAGCTTCTGCTTTCTATAGACATGCAGTTGTTTTACGAGAATACCAGAAGGCTATCCAGACCGCTAGGTGTAATTCCTGTGTGTTCAGAACACGCGTACAAAAGCTAATGACCACAAGGAAGTGAAGTCACGTCACGTACGGGTATCTATTGTATGCACATACAAAGATACGCTTTGACTGGTTACACATGCATTCATTTTGAAATGTCTGTGTTATTTGGGCGTAGAATGTGGGTAATCGTTGACTGCATGTCTGCGTTAGGTGTTTGATGGAGGCTCAGAACGTTGAAGGTACAAGCCTTGTAGTTATTTTAAGAGCAATTTGAAGGCGCGAGCGTACGTTTTTCGACATCAAGATCGGTTGCTGAACAGTTATGACTTGTCGTCGGTAAAATAACGACATTTGCGACCCAAATGGGGCAACATGCAGGAAATAAATTCGTTATTGTAGAAGAATTGAATTATTGGGTTCTAATCAAAGGCGATCACATTCAGTCACCGTTCTTTGTGCTTTCCGGCTTGTTGCCGATGATTTTACGATATGGTGAGGTCCTTTCGTCGGATACAACACACCAGTTAAATTATGGTGGCTACGTGCTATTTCACTGTACGTTGGTGGACGCAAAGTGGGTTGCGTTTTCCTTATTTCATGCCTAGTTGACCAATGAGATGTCCACGCGCTACCAGGAGGCTTTAAAGCAATGCGTGATACAGTAGCAAGCGCTGCGTTTATACAGATGCTGATAATGAATAACTGATACACATGTGTTGGTGCCTTTAGGTCTGGGTATCCAGTTACGACCGGGGTATTTAATGTTTTCACATTCTGTGCGATATGAGCCGCTGTTGTTTTCAACTACTTGGTGCCACTGCAGTTGAAGGAAGTCGGCTCCATCACTGGCTACGAAATCTGGTGTACACCCCGGACAGGAAGCAGTTTGAAAGATCTTGCGTATCATTAGATTGCGGGTCGTAAATATAACCAGTGGTTGCACAGAACGTGGTTTTCGTATACCACACCCTGGAGGAGCATTACCAGCGTTTGCCATTAGTATGGTTTGGCTTTTTTGGGGTGGGGGGGTGCTACCGATCAACCTAGTTGAGAAGGACAAACAACCCTGGTAATAGAAGGAAACAATGGACAATGGAACAATGGAACAATGGATTTATGCGGGTATAAAAGCTAAAGCTTGACAAATCCCGTAGGGTGATCAGTGCGAAAATCATAGAAGTGTGAAAAATTCAATGGAAACCAATTCAGTAAAATCGTTTAACAACGAGTCACTACAAGCTTGTGGACTCACCGAGTTTGAAGTGTCAAAATAATAATCCACTATAACTCCGGAGGGGATCATGAGGTATGGAGTATTTGGTTAAAAGAGTCACCGCCCCTTGAAATTCGCATGGGGCAAAGTGTTTGAGTTTGAAGCGTCAAAATATAAATCCACTGTTGAAATTTGCGTGGGGGAAAATTATTTTTAAAGTATGGATTTTGGATCTCTCAAAATTAGACTGTACTATGGGAGATAGTGCAATGAAGTGAGTGCACTATCAACTCGATTTTTGAACTCGATCAGGTTGGGTGCACTGACTACAGATTCTGGGAGAGCATTCCAGGCTTGGCAAACACGCACGGAAAAGAAATTCCGTCGACATTCCAAACGGCTGTACTGCACTGCCAGCTTCAGATGATGGCCTCTCAGATTGTTGTTGTTACTGAGCTCCAGCAGATGGCGGCAGGTATGATTGGGGTCTGTCAGAATCTGATAAGCCAAAATCAAATCTCCCCGTAGTCGTCGATATTGACCACTAAATATCCCGAGCAATCTCAGTCTGTCTTCGTAGCGTAACTGGCCTAAACCTTTCACGTTCTTCGTTGCGCGTCGTTGAGGTTTCTCTAAATCAGAGAGGTCTTTCCTCAGCCACGGCTGCCAGACTTGTATTGCATACTCCACGTGTGGTCGTATGTATGCACCTAGAAGTTGGTGAAAAACGGATGGATCGAAGCGTCCAAATGTGCGCCGGAGAAGGCCCAAATTTCGAATGCTCGCGTTCGATGCTTTCTTTGCCTGGGCTGAACAACCAAGGTCGGACTGAATCAAGACTCCTAAATCCTTTTCCTCAGCAGTTGTGTTAAGCACATGGTCACCCAGTTTATAGAAAAATGCTGATTGGTGACGTAAGTGTAATACTCTGCACTTTTCTGTGTTGAGTGGGAGTTGGTTCTGAACTGACCACGCATACACCTTATCCAGATCCTCTTGAAGTATTGCGGAGTCGTCTGGTGTATTGATCGCTCTCCAGACCTTGATGTCGTCGGCATAGAGTAGGCAGTTGGAAAGAATGAGGGCCGCTATGTCGTCAATATACATCAAAAACAATCGTGGCCCCAGTACCGATCCTTGTGGTACACCACATTCGACTTGGATTGGGTGGGACAGGGACCCACGCACTTTTACCTCTAAGCTCCGGTGGAGAAGAAAGCTTGTGATCCATCCTAGGAGCGGATCACCAATGCCGAAGCTCTGAAGTTTGCAGATTAGGATTCCATGGTCTAGTCGATCGAAGCCCTTTGAGAAATCAAGGTAGACCACGTCCACTCCTTCACCGCAGTCATTTAGATTGGTCCAACTCGATCTTGCTAGCAGCAGATTTGTGGTGCACGATCGATTCCGTCGAAAACCATGCTGTTCATGTGCAAGGAAGGTAGACTCTTCTAGATAGGCTGTTAATACGTCAGCAACAATAGCTTCCATAACCTTTGACAGGACCGGGAGAAGGGTTACAGGACGGTAGTTGGCTGGGTCAGAACAGCTACCGCCCTTGTGAATTGGGGTTATGATCCCAGATTTCCACATCTCAAGTACATACATCTGATCGAAGCAGAGTTGAAAGAATCGTGCCAGAGGCTCTGCTAAACTTTCTCCCATTACCGCAAGGGACTTAGGGTGAATGTTGTCGATTCCAGGAGAGTTGTGCTTACGCATACACAACAACTTCTTTAATACCATCCCCGCAGTGAAAGTTATGTGCGTAAGTTTTGGTTGTAAAACAGCTGCTGACAAAGGAACAGATGACCAAGGAATGCATTGGAAGTTTGAAGCATATTGCAGCCGCAAGGCGTTCGCCGCATCCTCCGTAGGCAGCGTCATGCCATCTGGCGTTTGAAGAGGAGGGATTCCCCGTTTCACTTTGCGCAGGTTTTTTACATGTTGGTAGAGCAGCTTATGATTCGAAACCATGCGCTCCGTCAGATGCTGCTGGTATGTCAGTTTATCCTCACGAACGAGTTGAGTGCAATGATTACGTTGAATTGTATAGGCCGTCCAGCTCTCCGTGCTCGGGTGTTCCTTATAGATATGCCAGGCCGAGTTCCTCACTGCCCTACATTTCCGTGTCCTACTTCGCACAAATGAAACAGTCTTCTTCGAGTGGACAACCTTAGTTTCGGATGCCTCTTCGACGAGAGTGCTAAATTGGTTGACGAAATGTGGCCATGCGATTGTCGGTACTTCGTCTGTCAGAAAGTTCCATTTGGCTGTCTCTGCAAGTCGAGCCAGCTCATCGTACCGTATGATAACTCGGCTTTCCCGTGTAGTATCCGCAAGCTATTCTGCGTAGCATATATAATCGAAGAGTAAAACTGCATGATCGCTGCAACCCAAAGGAGCGTCGATGATTACTTTCTCGACCATGAGTTCTTCGTTGGTAAATATCCGGTCCAGGATGGACGGCCTTTCTGCTGCTCTGAATCTGGTGGGATTTTTGATATGGCTATAAAGTGGAAAACTGGAGACAAGGTCTTGTAGATCCGCTTTGAACTGTTCCGTAGGTGTTGCTTTGGCATCCAGAGTGTGGATATTGAAGTCACCAGTGATAAGAATATTGCTGTATCTCCTGCTGATCACAAGCCTCAGTGCAGACGCGAGATTGAAGTCCATCTCGGGTGTAGAGGATGGAGGTCGATAAACGACCGCCACCAGACAGACGTTGCCTGTTAAACGCAGCCGTCACCAAAGAGTATCCTGCACGTTACTGTACACGTCTTCTATGGGCTCACATTGGAGGTCACTGCGGTAGTACAGAGCCACCCCGCCCCCTTTACTGGATCGATCGCGCCGAACGACGGACATGCCTGGTAGCTCGACCGTGTCTGTGATATCTGGGCGCAACCACGTCTCCGTTATAGCGACGATGTCACACGATTTGGACATTTGACGTAGTCGCAGTTCGGGTAGTTTGTTAAGTAGACTTTGAGCGTTAGTGTACATACAGGACAGCTGCTTGAGCACCAAAAGAGCTTGTGGAGGATTACACGAAGTTGGATTTAAGCCGGCCGATGAAAGGCCGGCACCTGATCGTTTTTTGCGCAGTTTATCGATGAACATGTTACACGGGCCTGCAGCCCGCCTAACGTCGTTCCTGCACACGCACTTGAAGTCTTCCCTGAACCACTTGTTTACTGTTATTATTGAGCTATGACTGCATTCAGCAACGGATGCTGGCACTTAGTAAAATAGTAAAACACCGTGTGTACCCTCTTTTATGTGAGCTACGCTGCGCCCCTTCTTGTTTGGCTGTTACCATTCGCTCGCGTTCGTTTTCTTTGACATTGGCAGAAAATGCACATGTGCGACGCCTTAGAGTATGGTGTTACCGGAGTGGGGCGTTGCTTGAGAGTTCCCTGACAAGGCACTACATGTGCAGGGTGACACATGTACGTGTGATTTTATTCGTCAGTAACGAGTCGACTATGCCAATGACTGTTAGGTGTATAATATGTAAGGGAAGAATTTGGACCTTACAGTTGCATGTTGCCGTTGGACGGTGCCCACTACCTGCACCGCCGACCTTCAGGATGACGCCTCAAGTCGTTTGGAGATGATTTCGTATGAGGAGCACATGAAGTTCCGTTTACGCTGATGGACCAGGCAAGGAGGTTAAGCAAATTGGAGGGACGAACGGTGGAGCTGAGTACTCATTTTTCCAGTATCGGATCGAAGGCGTGCACATGTGCACTGTAGTCTTTGCAAACGCCTATCGACGTGATGTCCAGTAAGGCAGAGGTTACAGTGTGTTGCTCAACACAGTACTGCAAGGAGCCCATGGCTCTTGGTTGCGATGAGAATGTGCAACGTTTGAAAGGTAATCGTCAGGACGGCATGCTTAACCGGCCGAGAACCAGTAGTGATAAATAGATTGGCTGCGGATATTTTGTTTTAAAGCCGATCGTGGAATCGGCGGTTTAGGATTCCATTGTGCCGCTCAAAGAGTCACCAAAGGTTTCTGGAAAGCGACCAGTTGAATCAGCAGAGCGAAAACCGCCGTTGGTTTCACGAGTGACGTACGTTTCCATAGCTTCTACCTTGCCTGCTGAAGTAAAATTTAGGCGGCTGCACACCACCACCTCGTCAGTGTAAAGAACTCGACACAAAATTCAAAAGTTGGAGAATAATGGTTTGTAAATGCTTTGCAATGTCGTGTGCTTACTGCGCTTCCGGGAGGAACATGGCCTTAATGATAGTCCACACGTGAAGTGGGTAATGAGTGATGTTTGCGAGTTTGGTGCCGTTCTTTCTGCGCTTGCCACCTAGGAACGCAACACCTAATCTGTGACCAATAAACAATGATGTATCAGGAGAAAAAATCGGGTACTTGACACCTCCCGTGAGATGGTTGGGGTGAATACGATGAAAGCAAAATATATGTGGGTCATCTACCAATCATTTGCCGAGATGTAAACTTTGATACCGAACACCAGTGTGAAATTAAAAAGAAATCGAATGTAACCGTTCAGAAATACACTAGGGTTAAGTGATCTTTGATATAAGGCGTGAAGAAAGTAAAATATGCTCCCTCACTTTGGTCCATTTGATACACATTCCTGTAACAAAATATGCTTGGCGTAATCCACAATAGAGAAATTTAAGTAACAAGGTGCTGGGCGCTAAGCGCAACATTTAGTCGGCTTTTAAAAACGTTCAAGGAAGAGGAGGATAAAACAGTCTGGGAGTGCGTTCCAGGATTGGCAAACCCGAAGGGAAAAGTAGACCCGTCGACACTCTAGACGCTGTATTGTTCCTTCAATATTAAGCAGTTACCCCTGAGCTGCTTGTTGTGACTAAGTTTCAGCAAGTGGCGGCATACATGAATGGGTCACTCAATTTCAGATACACTAATTTGAGATCGCCGCGCAGCCTTCGATAGTGTTCGCTGAAAATTCCCAACAGCTTCATCCGTCGGTGCTAAGAGTGATAGAGCAGGCCATTTACATTTGTTGCTGCCGTTCGTTGTGGGGCCTCTAAAGCCTCTAGGTCGCGCTTCAACCAATTTTGCCAAGCATGGATATTGTATTCAACATGCGGCCCACGTAGGAATTGTGCATCAATGGGAGGAGTGATGGGTCGACTCTCCCGAATGCAATTGGCAGCGTGCTGACGTGCTGGTTGCCTCCTTTCGTAGCTACTGCAGCCTGTTTTATACAGTTGAGATCGCTCCATAAGAGCACACTAGGGTCACATTCCTGACAGCTGGTCTGCAATCCGTTTGTCCCAAACAAATATTTGTGGTCATGTATATAGCATAATTGCACGATGCGACATTTGTTTACCCTGAATGGTAGGTCGTTTTGTACTGACCGGTTCGACACCGTGCTAAGCTCGCACTGGAGCCGTTCGTAGTTGTCCAGTCCTCTGATCCTTCTCTAAGTCAGGATATCATCAGCGAAATATAGGAAATCGGAGGCAATTGCTCTCGCCGAATCGTTAACGAACTCCAAGAATAGATAGGGTCCAAGCACTGAGCCTTGTGGTTCGCCGCACACCACATCGATCGCATCGGACAATGATCCCCGGACTCTCACCACTAGCCATCGTTCGTGTAGCCAATTGCTAGTCCAACTCAGCATTTGGTCGCCAATGCTGTAGTTCCGAAGCTTCTGAAGAAGAATTCGCTGGTCTTAGCCATCAAACGCTTTTGAGAATTCCAGGTAGAGGACATCGACTCCTGCTACATCTTCAACAGCTTCAATTCAGCTATTAAGTGCAATTAATACGTTAGTATTACATGAACCCTTTTGACGAAAGCCATATTGCTCTGGGGCTATTATGATATGGCTTTCCAGCTATTGCAGTAGCGCATCTGCGATGATCGCTTCTATCACGCTGGATATTACAGGAATTAGTGTTATTGGACGGTAGTCGGCAGTGTCAATGCGGCTACCTCCTTTAGGGACAGGAGTAATGACCCCTTGCTTCCATACTAGTGGAATACGGTTCTCTTCTAAGCATCGCCGATAGGAAACAGCCAGTGGTTCTGCTAGATAAATAGCTACCGTCTGCAGAACCTTTGGTCGGATGTTCTCGACTCCAGGAGAACTGTGTATACGCAAGGATAACAACTTCTTCAACACAGCGTCCGCAATGTATGTGATATTGTCTAAACCCGATGATGGACTAATAGAAACGTGGAGAAGGTTTGCGCTCCTTACCTTCTGGGAAGTTTGGGAGCAATGAAGTCGTAAGAGATCGGCTGTTTCCACTGCTGACCACGTGCACCCATCAGTCGTGACTAGTGCTGGAATTCCCCGCTTCACCTGCCGAAGGCCGTTAACGTGTCTCTGCAGAAGCTTGCGGTTCGAGCAGAATCGCTTCAATTACTCCTACTGATGTGTGACCTTATCTTCGCGGATCAGTTCCACACAGAATTTACGATGCGTCACGTATGCGGTCCAGGTTTCGGCATTCCAGCATTCCTGGTCATCTCGCCATGCCAAATCCCTCAGAGACATACATTTAAGCCTTCTGTTCCTCAGAAATGGCTTAAGCTTGTTTTTGGGTTGGAAGGACTTCTCTTCCGCTGAGCCCGCTACCAGTATGCTAAACGTTCTTGTAAAGATTTCCCAGGCAAGAGCTGGGGAGCATTCGGTTAAGAAAGTCCAAGATGTATCCTTAACAAGAGTAGCTAACACGGTATTTTGCGTGACAGTATGAACTTGATCATCCTCCTTTTCAGGATATTCCGCATGGCATATATAGTCAAAGATTAGGGTAACATGATCACTACGACCGAGTGGTGTGCTTGTAACACTTCCGTTAACCATAATTTTTTCGTTAGTGAGCACAAGATCCAGTATCGATGGCTTGTTAGCCATTCGAAATCTGGTGGGAGAGGTTACGTGGTTGTACAGAGGGTGGCTAGCAACTAGCTCTTGCAAGCAGGCTTTAAACTGTGTACCGTCGATTGCCGGTGTTTTTATGTCATCCACGTTAAATTCTTCAGCGATAAGAATGTGGATGTAGGACTTGTTCAAAGCGAACTGTAAAATGTGGTGCAATTTGGAGTCCATTTCCGACATTGAGTTTGGAGGGCGATAAATCACGGCTGGTAGACTTGTGTCCTTGGTTCACAACCATAAGCGACAGCGAAGCGAATCGGGAGCTCGGATTTCCGGGTGATCGATCATTTCACATCGGAAGTTCGAATAATAAGATAGGATCATACCGCCACCCTTACAGGTTTAATCGGTCCGAAACAGCGAGACACTGGGCAAATTAATCTCAGAATCAGTTATCTCAAGGTTCAAGCGGGTCTCTGTAATCATGATGTTGTGTCGCGGTTGTGAGGCATGGGGTTCTCTAAGTTCGGCCAATTTATTTAGAAGGCCTTGGGCGTTTGTGTGCGTGCAACATAGAGCTTTTGTTGTTAGGAGTGCCTTGATGGATGCCTACTTTGTTTTAGTTTTTAAGCCGGCCGTTAGGTGGCCGGCCATTACTCGTTTTTTGGTTTATGAATTTCAGTCAACTTGCATGGCATTATTGAGCGTTCGTTAACAGAAGTTTCGCTCGTGCTGTGCTCTGTCCTGTTGTGTGCCGTGGGTGCTGTTGTGTCGGTCTCTCCGCAGGACTGTGCAGTTAAAGAATTTGCAGCGCTTGCAATTTCATCTATTTGCTTATGAATCTTGACCGTTTGCCTGCTGCCTTTAGCCGGATCTGTGTTGGAAACCTGGCTCTAAACTTTAACCAGCTATCCAACAGAACTTGCGTCCTTCCCTCGGAGTGTAATGTTACTTTCCTTATTCTTGGATTGCAGCCCTTGTAGTTAGGTGATGATGAAACTCTTGTCAAGGATATGGAAATAACATTGTCAACAGAGCGTTCTTCGCGGATGAAACACCACTACTCTCGGTCATGTGTTTGCGCACCGTGATCAGAAGAATGCAGAAGCACGGGAACACTATGAACAAATATTGTTTTCTTCCTAAAGCTATTAGGAATGCCGCGTTGTTCACCTGTTAATTCGGGCGATCTTTCCAAGATAGGTCAGGTAATATGCGCACTCCGCGTGGTGAGTTTCGAAGACGGACTGCTGAGAGCAGGACAGTCATTCTCATCTGCTGAGTCTAGTGTTATTTGAAGAATTCGAGATTCACCAGAGTGCACTGAGGTCGGGTGACGTGCCACGCGTTGCAGCATTGCAGGTTCAACCCGAATGCCAATCGCATCGCAGATGGAACTCCACTGGTTGAGATCGTCTTGCAACTTGCCATTTATTATGCCAGATTTGGACTCGTGAACATTGGTTCACAGGAGAGTTGACGTAGCGTGGTTTTGTCTAGCGAGTTTTGGCTTTATATATTTTGCCGGCAATTGAGGTGGTTTAAAAGGCACCACTGGAGTTGACGGTGAAAGCTGCTTTGCGCCACTCGTGCTCGGTACTGAAGGTGGACCTACGTGTGTCGCTTCCAGTGCGTAACTCGAGGCAATCGTTGCGTACGTAACCTGCTTGTTGTCTGCACAGGATTGCCTTCGGCTCTGTGCTGTCGGTGTCATGGCTGTATCTCCAAGTGAAGCGTTTTCGTTTGGAGAAGTGGAAGCATGCACGTTTGAGGCTTGTCCAATTATGGGATTGAGGTGACCCAGTGGATTTATAGTTACAGACGCTGCAGTGCGGTTGGAGCATCTAGCTCTCTTCTTCGGCTTAGATTCCAAGCTTACTTTGCCTGGGTAGGGTGTCATCGTGACCATATTTACCTCCGTGTGATCGATCTTAGTATTTATAAAATAGGCGATTATCTCAGTCATTCTATCGTAGCTTTTCGAGAGAAAAGATAAACAGTATACAAATGGAATGACCTGACATGTTGGGAAAAAGCAAATTGTGTCAGCAACTTGGTTAGTCTGTCTCATGTCTTTGACGGATTTGCCTACACATTGCGGACAGTACGATCTAATGCAGCTAGAACAGGTATTACTGATCTTAAGGGTTTTATTGCAGTTGTCTGCGCAACATAGGTGACGTTGAACCATTGGGATGCCAATCTTCCACTTAGTGTTTACAGCAACGTCCGTGTAAGCGCTCACATAGATGAGTGTTCTCTGTTCCACGCGTGAAACACAAACAAGTCAGAACACGCACACAAATTGAGAGTTGTTCAACCACACCAAGGTCAGGCGCTAGAGGCAGATGGAGGTCGTAACGCGTAGACTGTCGGGTTCAGCGATCAATCGACTCGCAGTTTTACGCGCACACCCACACAAAGCGGCATCATGTGTTAATCGGCATGTTTTAAGGGACCATATAAGTGGAGCGCTGATAAGCGCTCCTAGAGCTGCTCAGTTGATGAGCGGAGCAAAAGGGCTGTAACTTTGTTATGCTGCAACTTGCAAGGATGGTTGCCGCGTAGTTTGGGAGCGTTCACGTTTTTCTTCCGAATGAGACCAAAATCTTTTCCGACAAACCACTCTGATGCAGTTACACAGGTGGAACTCGGCAAAGACGATGCCGATGACTGGGAACTGGAGCACGAGTATAATCCACACAGGTTAGATCCTAGCGTTCGGAAACACTGAGTAGAGCTCGTCGAAATCGTTTGAACGAGAGCCCACACAATATTGTGTAGGGAGAATTGGAGTGGCCACAGAGAGCAAAGCGAGAGCCGAGATAAAGTGCGGCCGCACGGTGTGATGCGCTGTTCGCAAAATCTACAGAGGTTACCGAATCGGAGAATGCGCTGGTCAGGAACGGAATCTTTAGTAATGTGGCGAATGTCTGGGTTAAGAATGTGTAAAATCGTAACATATAGATTGTAGACGGAAGGGAAGCTTTCCTAATCGTTAATCTCCGTTCCAATTTAAAGACATTGGACGACATACTGCACGTTGGTGATTTGCTCGCACCTAGAAAATATGTCGTACCCATACCGATGGTAGAAATACAAGACTGAATTAACAGAATATAATGGGCATCGTTCTACTTTTCCCAAATATACATCAGCCAACAACGGTCATAGAGGGCTTCCATTTTCACACCCTATACAACTTATTGTCAAAATGACATTGGACATTATGTGGGCATATAGGGAAAGGTCACTACAACTTACAAATTAGTAAACTAAGATGCATTCCACGCTAATCTATGTTTCTGTGAACCGAACCAACTGATTCCTCAGCGGCAGTGATCCAAGACTTGGTGGCTTTTCTCCTGCAAATCTTCTCCCTATAAAAAGCCACAAATATCTGTTTAACAACACTGCGACGTGTTCGATGTGACTTGCTACTTACCAAAGTCACTGTCAACGAGTGCACACTGGCGCAGACAGCAGACTTCTACATGCAGCCTGTGCAACCGATTTTGCTACAGAGAATGCTGTGATGGAGCAACGAACATTTCTAGCTTTTAAGTGAAAACGATTGCAC
The DNA here is from genome assembly GCA_944474145.2 of Dicrocoelium dendriticum. Taxonomy (NCBI): domain Eukaryota; kingdom Metazoa; phylum Platyhelminthes; class Trematoda; order Plagiorchiida; family Dicrocoeliidae; genus Dicrocoelium; species Dicrocoelium dendriticum. The sequence continues at coordinate 75,450,974 of OX104071.1, read as the reverse complement.
TGAATTCTTAATTTAGTTCCTGTGCTTATGGATTGTCACGTGGTGAAACCACGCCGAACTTGAATATTGACACAACGATTATGACTGCTTTTTCTGCGCCCCAGATCCATCATGTTCCTGGGCCGGACTATAACATGTCAAACTGCTCACTCACCGTAACTACGAACATTTCGGTTAAAAGTTTGATTGAAACCAAAAGTTTTCCGAAGCAACTATGCATGTATGCATATTTCATCGCGCATTTACCGGTGTGCCTCGTCGCACCGAAAATATACCATTTATTTATTTCTTGCTAGGTAGTGAGACGACGTCAATGATAAACATACAATAATCACGGATATTCATGTTTCGGGATGCTTCGACAAATTAAACTCTGTCCGTTAGGGAATACCGAGCTATTATTTGCCTAATAGGATCTGATTATTTGCCAGCCTCCATTCCGGGTTATAGTATGGCGTCGTCCTCATGCCTAGCATTGGTCTTGAAGGTAAGTCCGGTATGTGTATCTTAGAGGCATAATAAAGGTGGCAACTAGAAAGCCTGCTGGGCGAAGTGCTTAATGTGTTTATTTGCTGTGAAATTGTTAGTTACTAGTAATTGCAAAGACCTGGTCATTTACGTTTCTGTGTACTTCGTTCTCCTTCCTCTTGTGTACACCTTAGGAAAGAAGTGGTATCAGAGTGGGTCATTTCATTTTTAAATATTCACTACGATCTATGACTATGGCTCCTGATCCTTTGTATGGGTTGCTTATGATAATGCCTTTTGTGTTGGAGTTCTCTCGCGCCACCAGTATCTTACTTTTGTAGTTTGTATCACATGCAAACCAATACGCCTCCACATTATTGAAATCCCAAAGGTTGCACAAATTAGGGATGTTGTGGACCGAAATCAAAATTATATGTGTACTTTCGTAGTTACTTGGCGGCAAGGATATGTGGAATGAAGACAAATAATGTTAGCTGCCAGCTAACGATGATCTAGTTCCATGCCCAGTGAAATAACTCAAAAATACAACTGAGTGCCGATTGGTTTATAATTAAACCGGTAAAATAAACACGGACCCACTGATGTTACTCCGTGCCACTTACAGTATTTCGGCCGATATGTTCGCATCAAACAGCCTGAAATTAAACGTTGTTCTTGGAGATACCCACGGGGGGCGCAGATTTCTGGATTATCCTGCCAAATTCCATATTTGCTTCGGAAGTACTGTGTCCTACGTGCTTGTTCTGTATCATTTGTTCGCCAGTCTTTTTCTTGGTGTATTTTCCAACCTGTGCGGATTTATTAGCTTTTCAGTAGCTACTTGCATTGGCTACTTTATTGACCCAACCGCCGTCTGTGTCGCCATCTTGGATATGTTCTACGGTAATCGGCCTTTATGACTACCACACCGGTAACCTGAAACGAAACCTTTTGTGCTGAGCAAACATGTGCTAAGTTAGAAAAAGTACGTTTGACTTGTACAAACTGCATTAACCGGTACCATTCGAAGTGCATCAAGGTCTGTAGAACCAACATAAAGAAATACAATACACCGGGTTCACTTTGGTTCGGTTCGAAGTGTCCGACGCTTCCGTTAGTAAAAGGCGTATTAGCGTTAACACATACTACGACAGCCTAGTCGCCGAAACGTAAAGTCGTTTTAATGCAAAAATGGTCTCGCTCAAGGTGAAGATAGCAATTTTGCAGCTCTTCCGTCTCCCTTACTTGCGTCTTCAAAACCAAGAAAAAGAGCCAGGCGTTCACACGGCCACGCAGTAGTAGGAACCTTGGGAACCACGATGCAAGTCGTCGTCGTGCTACATAGAAGCATGCCTAGCCCCACCACCCAACTGATCTTATCCAATGTATCGATTGATGCAACATGGGTAACACTAACCATTCCCATTGACCGAAGAAAGCTGAAGCGAACTAAAGACGGATCGAAATATGCAACCGTTGCTGCTCGATATAATCAAAGTGTGACCTCACTAGTCACAACCAGCACAGAAGAGAAACGGGTCAAGAGCAGACTCAACTGTAGAGTCGTCACTAACTCCCTCGATAAGCGTGCTTTCCACACACCCCCAATGACCAGGTGGAACTACGGGGCCTTGACACCTATATACACCAACGTTACTGCGTCTAGAGCATAGTACTTAATGGGTAAAAAGCTGGATGATTTAGAGCAATGGAGTTTCCTGTGTGATAAAATCGGAATACAGCCAAGTCCGACTCATAGTGCGCATCACTAGCCATCCAACCTCGAAACATTATGGGGATTCCAGCTATTGCGAGTAACATTTTATCAGCAGATGATGTCGAGACGGTGCTTTTGTCGGCATACCGCTTGCGGACTGAAAACCGTGGGATACGTGTATTACCGGATGCTCCAAGGAGCGAACACCAGCTAGACAAAAATCATTTAAAGGACCACCAAACGGTGCGTGGCAAAATGATTTATTATTGTTCATGGCGAGCGCGAACTATCAACAAATGGCAACGAAGAAGCCCACGCTCATGACCTTTCAGTGCGTTCGACGTCATCCTTCAGTCGATTACACGGATATCCGTGTCGCGAAACTGCAGAGGCAGTGACTTTTGGATGGTATACCTAACGGTGCAGTTAAAACAGATGATCATGCACGTAACCCGTAACTGGCAATTGGTACCCAACACATTTTTTCGGAAATACAGCAGTTACAGAGCCGCAGACACCGGCTGTTCTTACAGGAACGATACCACGTGAGACTCAATATAACCATAACAGCTATTCAGAAACCTATGCTCTAAGACCCTTAGCTACCGAGAAGGCTGCCGGTGGATTACATACATAAGGTGCAAGCAAGACTAAAGAGAGCTTGCATTACTGCCGAGATTTGACAATTCACCCTTAAACGATTAGGTGTTGGCGTCTCATTGGTCGGCACAAATCCACAACGTGCATATGCTCCTAAGCAACAATTCAGATATCCAGGAAGCTTTCCTATATGTAGACCAACGCTAATGGCTTGCCGACAAAACTTTCCAAAATGCGGCATCGTCAAGCAACAAAAGGCTACGATCTCACCACTATAACAGAGACATGGTTAGACCATGACATAAGTTACATGGAGATCGCACTGCCAGGCAAGTCCATTGTTTGGCACGACCGACCCAGCAAAGGTGGACCGGTGGCTCTGTACTTCCGTAATGCCCTCCAAGGTGAGCTCTGGAGGATCCGGTCAGCACGGTCCAAGATTCTCTTTTGTGCTGTCTACGTTTAAAAGGTGACGACACTTGCTTAGTGGTGATCATTGACCACCCTCCTTTCTCCGCATCCGCAATAAGAATGGTGATAAAACACAAATTACATTCACCTTCTCATTACTGGCGTTTTCAACATTCAGGCTCTGGAAGCTTAAGTAGCATCAAGTGAACAGTTGAAAGCCGAGCTCCAAAAGCTTATCTCCAGCTACCCGCTGTATTTTCACATCAACAAACCCGTTCGATTCCAAGATGGTGACAAGTATTCGACACTGGATCGGATATTCACCAACGAAGAACTAATGGTCGAGATGTTGATCGCTGACGTCCCCTTGGATCGTTTCGATCATGCCGTCCCACTCGTCAGATACATTTGCTATGCAGAATATTCCGTGAGAATTGACGACGCGAAAAACGGTTATAAGCCACAAAATATTAGCTCCACTAGGTGATACAACACATTGAACCTTTCAGAGAAACGAGGTACCAGCTGGTGCAAGGGAACATTTCGTCAGCCACTCTAACGCTCTTATTGGGAAAATAGAAGCGACTAAGACCTACCGCCCGAAAGACCTGGTCTCGTTCCGGCGAAACCGTACACGCAAGTGTATAGCGGTACAAACCACCCTAGCATATTTACAAACGCTCCCCGAGCACAGAGAACTGGATGACAAATGCGACCCAAGGCAAGCCCTTTCGCGAGGATAGAATGGCGTACCAGCAGCATTTGGCAGTGCGTAGGACCTCTGTGGTGTACAAATAATTTGATTTGGTTTTGCCCTCGATTCGTTTATCCTACGCAAACCTCTATTTAGCACTGGTTGACCAATTATGGGCTGTTGCATTTTATTTGTAGCAATTTGAACCTCTATCGACTTAATCGTACGCAATTGGCTCGATTCTTTCAACGGTGTTTTGACGAATTGGACGTGAAAGAGATGTGGAAACAAAAAAATTACAAAACAGATAATTACAAAAAGTTGAAAAAATTATATTCGGTATATGTCATTTAGCGTTGCGGTGGAAAAGTGTCATAGACATGAGCTCAGAATACTACAAAAATCGTTAAACGTTTCAACCGGACATTTTTGCATTTGTTACCTACAGATGTGTTGCCAGATTACTTTCGGATTCATTGAGGTTAATGTGGCGTGGCGATTGTGCACGGAAACATACTTATTCAAAATGTGTCAGCGAAAGCTGAGAGTTGGATAAAATATTCATTTTGGATTTCGTATTTATGTGCACCATAAAACAGAAATGCATACCACAGAGGGTTCTGAAGTAAAATTGAAGTCCTGAAAAGCAGAAATTTAAAGTACGCTAATTTTGTGGATCACAAAGTGAAGAGAGTTGCGGACGGAGATATAATAATTGCGAAAAGAATTTAAGTTGTGTTTTAAATACCTTTGGAAGCAGTGCATGATGGTCCTGGGAACGTGTAAATATAGGGAAAATCAAATGTGTAGTACCTCTCTCTATGTATGCTAATCACGTTTTCTCTCTTCTAGATAGCTTCAGGCAAGAAAAATGCAGCTGCAAACGGAAGGTAATGAATTCCACCCGAGAGGGAAAAGGTGTAAATCCACTTAAAAGAGGCTTCATGTCATTTGCTAATTTATCCATCAATAGCCACGCGCGAAGCTTAAGTGCAGAAGGAAGGCACGATATTATTTCGGTTGCGAGAAGTTAGCCAACAAATGGTAGATACTGGAGGAAGTTGCATACTGATAATTAATTGCAAGATACTGGTCCATCTTAATAAGTTGGAGGCATCAACGGTGGAAAGTTTGAGCATGCTCACGTAGAGCTCTCAATAGTAGAAGAATTTGTTCAGGCTTTAAATAAATTATGAGTTGCAATTCTCTTTGTAGGTTAAGCTAAAAGGTTGGTAGGAAAATTATCTATCGAGTACCAGACTGGTTAGGATAAATTGCTTTGAGCGAAATCATTGTTGCGACATGGATCAGGATTCTGAGGTTTGTATGAAGATGCACAAAGAAAGGTGGACAAACAGACATAAGTAAAAGTGCATTGGACACACCGGGTTGAACCAATGGAAGACCGGACTACGTATATGGAATAAGTCGTGTTAACGAAGTTTGTAAATAATTCGGAGCTAAAAATTTAGTCCTTAAGAGATAAGTTGCGATCAGATCAGCACAATGTTCAAGACGTAACATAGAAGACAGAATAGTGCCCATAAGTACAGCAACATTCCAGAAGCTGGCAGGGAAGAAAAATTTTTGAATGGATTTCATATATACTAATAACAAATTTATATGGCTATGGGATGAATATCCACATTTGTTTATACTTAAAATAGAATCTGCTGCCAGTATAGGAAATAAGCAAAAGATGGATCTGGGATAATTTACTATGGTACGTATAATGTGTCTATTCAACTAAATATTGTGGTCGGGTAAGATCTGTAAACCTTACAGGAGGGATAAATGTAGCAAATCCCCCAACATATATTTCGCTGAACTACCGTTTCATAAAGCCTGGGTAATGTGGTCTTCTTGACGTAAAGCAAAGGGGAATTCGATGACCGTTCTGAGGTTATTGTGACGGCAATGTGTGTCACGGTGCCTGCGTGCAGTAAGTGCAGGTAATTTCACGTATGTCCTACATTTGAAGTCTGTGTTTCAGTAGAAATATTACACTTTCTGCGTAGATAGGAGCTAAACCTCAAAGAATGTTATTCTTTTACAAAGAGCCATATGAGATACTTGGATTAAATCAGAATTGGTGACTCTTAAATCGATGTTTTCAATAAGTTGTTTGATACAGTCTTTAGTCATTTACATCAAAAACTATAGATTGATATTTTTCTCAAAATTTTTTCTTTTCTAGGTTTAGAGATACGGCGATGCGTCGGCGTAACTGGAATGCATGCTGTTCTATAGGTGCCAGGTATGTGTCTCAGACAAATGCTTGGCTAATTCACGGGAACCTTCAAGAATAGGAACGCAAGCAAATGCGGTGAAAGCATCTGGGTCAAAAATAAATAAAACTCTAACAGCCACTAAATACTTTATTACATGCACTGATTTTCAACACAATTCGGGTCTCTATTTTTTCGCTAAGCCTATTACAATTGCTATAATTTTCAATGTGTCGGCAGATGTTGGTGTGTAAAACGACAGTACTATCGGTTGCAAGTTTTAGTTTTGTAACTGTAACATCCATGTGTTATGGCTGCTATCTTAAGCTGATGTTTCGCATCTGTATCGGCTCATATGTCAAAACATTTGTACTGGGTTTTAGGCTAGCCCTCAACACTTACTTGCTAACGCAATCTTCTATGGCCAGTATCAGTAAATAGTAGTAGTATAGTCAGCAGTTTATCAGCTAGATATAAATCCAAACATAAGCATGGAAATCATTAAAGGAAGACCGTTTGAACACTGTAAGGGAATCATGGCACCTTAACTGAAGGTGAGAAACACAGTTCAGCTATTGTACCGCAAGATAAAAAACAACAAAACATTTCGTTACTTTACACACGCCATTTTTTAATTTTTTCGTTTTTAACCTTTTAGCATTAATTATCTAAATCGAGACCCTCCCCTGGTTTCAGTTAACAGCCCTATCCTGAATTGTTTCTAGCCATCAGCACTCTTCGTCCATTGGTCCCCAACCAAGCGGACTTGTGGATCCTACGGTGGCAAGACATAAAGTCGACGATTTCATTTGTTGTCGTCAGATGGATAGTGGACCATCAAATGGTCTCTTCTAGTTGATTCCTGCATAAGCAAACAGAGCGCGATAGCGCAGACGCTCAGCTAACATACATAGGACATGACCGGGTCAACTTAACTGGCGCAGCAAAACCAGCTTGTTGAAGGGAATACTCGCATTCCCCGAGCCACGACGGCTGACTTCAGTGTTGTAAATGGGTTGTTGCCACCACACTCGAGCAATCCTCCTCAAGCACACGTTGACGAAGGCCGAGAGCCAGCGCCTATCGTCTAGGTGGCCTGGCCCTTACTGGTTCACATATCGCAACACCGCCCGAACGGTGGCATTGAAAACACGACGCTTTAAAAAGAGGGTGATATCCCGGCGACGCCACAATTGTTAGAGTTTACAAATACCGATCGGGCTTTGGCGATGCGAAGAGAAGCTTCCCTTCTACTGGCACCAACAGCAGACACACAGCAGCCAAGGTAGACAAAGTTATCCGCTGCCGTATTCTTCCCCACTGGAGCCAGCCTTCAACTATTGGAAAGCGGACTTTAATGGCCTCAGGTTGACCGGTCTTTAACAGAGCATTCGTCTGGTGAAACGTGTTGGCCTATCATTAAAAGGAGTGAAATCGTTGCACCTCCGATTTGTACCCCACAAGTATGGGAAAGGTGGGCCAATCAAATCACGTGGGTTCGACAAGGAATACAACAAACTGACCCGACAACGACGCAGACTATGGAACGAAATCATGTTCTCTAGTTCCGATGAGGACTGCAAGTCCCTGCAACAACGAGAAAACAGAAATCGCAGTATCATGGAAGAGCAGCTTCCAACCTCCGCAATTACTGCCCCCAAGATGATCTTCGCCTACATGAAGCGGCGCCTAAGGCCTGCAAGCCATGTGCCAGTGTTGAAAGGTTCAGATAGACAGCTTCTAACCTCGACCAAAGATCGGGCATCCGCATTGGCCGAGCACTTCGCCCCCGTATTTGAAAGTGACCAGGTTTCTGTAACGACTTCGCCGAGTACCGCTCACACTGAACTAGACAGCCTGGATTGCAGCATTAAACATGAACTCAAGCTTCTGGTAAATCTCGACGGGACGAAGCCTGCAGGGCGAGATGGAATCCACCCACTGATCCTTAATCCCTTAACGGTCATCATCTGGCCTTCCGTAACTGACTTGTTTCACTGGTCACTATCCGTAAGTCAAGGTCACTCTCCACTGAACTATTACCGGTCAACTGGAAATGCTCAATCGTAAAGCCAATACCGAAAGATGTTAACTCAAGCAAGGTGAATAACTAATGGCTGCTCTGCTAACAACTCTTTTATCAAAGACGATGGCGAAGATAGTGAAGAAGAGTCTTCTGCAGTTTCTCGAGTCTAAAAGCCCTCTGAACGCACTGCATGGTTTCTTGGAAGGTCGTCCGTACATCAGCAACCTAGTGTTGACGAGGCACGAATGGTTACAAGCGCTAAACCAAGGCAAGTCTTTCGACGTCATTTATATCGACTTCAGTAAAGCCTTGACAAGGTAAATCATGCAGTGGTCCTCGACAGGTTGAGGGTGTGCGACGTTGGCGGCTCGTTGCATCGATGGATCAAGAATTTCCTTGTTGATCGAAAGTGGAGGGTTCAGATTGACAACCGTTTCACCGACTCGTATCCATCGAGCAGCGGCGTGCCACAAGGCAATGTACTGGGGCCGATTTTGTTTCTCATCCATGTAAACGATGTGCCTCAGCTACTCCAATCACCTTGTGCGCGGTTCGCAGATGACTTGAAGCTGTGTAGACTAATCGGCACACCCAATGACTGTGACCTGCTTCAGCAGGACTTTGACCGTCTCTCCACGTGGTCTGCAGATTTAAACCTTACGAGCAACCCTGTCAAGCCGCAATTCATGTAGCTGAGTAAGTGTGAGCACAGTCGAACCTATCTGGTGACCGGTCAAGCGATACATCGCACGTCTTTCGTGCGAGACCTTGGTGTACTCTCACGCTACGTCCTAAAGTCTATGGACGACACGAATTGGCTTAAGCAAAACAGCCTTCGTATGCTTTGGACGCTCAGGCACAGCTTCAGCCCTTGGTCCGAAGAGATTGCCACTCGCTTCTTCATCTTAATACTACGACCCAATGCTAGAGTATGCCTCACCCGCGTATTGTCCTATCACCCGGGGAGGGGTAGAAAAGACTGAGCGAGTGCAGCGTGTGGCCACCAGGCTGATTTCCAATTTACGAGGTGTGCCGTACGAAGACCGATGCAAGAAACTAGGGCTGTAAACCCTAGCTTATCGTCGACTGAGGGTTGACCTTATCATGACGCACCCGATATTACATCTGTGAGATTACCTCATATTGAGACCGCTGCTTTATCTGCGCACACCAAGCAGCACACGAGGACACCGTACACAGCTTGTGCCTGTATCCGGATTTTGAAGCGGATCGCTCAGCAACTGTGTTATGAAAGCAGCATGGTAAATGTATGGAACGACCTACCGCAGCAGGTATTTGATGCAAAGTCGGTGTCGGAATTTAAGAACTTCCTGGACAAACAATTTTCCGACATAAAACAAATCGAGCGCAACACAACATGGCAGATCTTTGTTCCTACGTGACAATGGATACAGCTATACAGAGAAACCACTACTTGTTGCTTCCAACTAGCCATCAGTAATCTGTTCAAGCTGTGTACCCTCAATATTGAGCACGGGAACAATTGAGTGCCAATCCTGAGCAGCAATTTACACTTTGACTAGACAATGCACGTTCCGTACCTAGATGCCTTAATCGCCAACCGGCTTAGAATGGTTTGTATGACCTGTGAGTCCTCACCGAGTAAGGCGATATCATGGACATTATCTAAGTCAGCCGCTCGCTTGCCCAGTAATAGCAGTATACTAAAATTTGGGTAACCATCTGGAGGTCACGACAGGATGTTGTTAATCACAAAACTGAAGAGGAACGGGGACATAGGACTACCTTGTAGTGTACCGCTATTGATAGCGAAGGATGACGAAAGGCTGCCGTACACCCTCACTCTGCCAGATAGGTGGAAACGCTGGGCGCGTAGGATGGCATGATACTTTTCTGGGACACCGTGCCTAAGCAAACAGCGTCATAGTGCAGATCGACCAACCATGACGAATGCTGCACCGATGTCCAGGAATGCAACGATGGTAGGTATTTGACAACACTGGCGGGGTTCCAGAATTTGACGAAGTGCGAATGTAGAGGCGCGGAGGAATTCGACAACACGGAACAGCAGAAAACGACAAGAGCAAGAAAGAGCATCCGACAGAGGCACCGGAATCTGTCAGCATAACGCAGGCCCTACCGGACGAGTGGAAAAGGGACCGCGGGCGACGACGGGAAGAAAGTCTGCTACCGGAAGGTCTCAAACGATATTGGAGGCTAGGCGAAGAATTCAGACAAAGATGCCGCTTTGTTATGCCCCCAAGGAATGACTCCAAGCCGAGTGACGCCTGGGAGATCAAGCAAGTCGAGAGCCTTCGAAACAAATTCAGGCTGGTCGGAAAGCGACGTACAGGAGCGGAGATACGAAGCAAAACAGGCGAAGCTGAGTTTCCGAATTGTCGCCAATTGGCGGGCGAAGGTGCCCGTCCACCACATCGCATTTCTGGGGCGTTGTGGTGTAGAAATGTGACTAAATGTGTGTGGGCGTGAGCGGGTGTGAGACGGATCGTGACGTGCAATACAGATCGTGCTTTATTGCCCTGCCGTTCTTGCTACACGAATACCTGATTCACACACCCGCGGCCAGATCGGAAGCCATTTGGTTCTTAACGGTACTGCGATTCACAAATGGTAAATGGCCTACAGAGTAGTATGGATGCCAGTAGCTTGAAGGCAAGCAAAATGCGACTAATCCCCGGATACTTGGTACATAAAGTGCGAGCACCCTCCCTAAATCCGGAACAATAACCGACTCTTCCACGGAAGAAGGCAATTTTTCTTCGTGACAGATGTTGGAGAACAATGGGATTAGGTGGCTGAGGATAACTGAGACTCCATATCCGAACAGCTTCGGAGGAAGTCCGTCTCAACTGACCGCCTCGGATCCCCTTAAGTGTCAAGACACAAGAAAACTTCCGCATCTTTTGATGGATAAAGTTTGACGACCCCGGGCGAGAAGCTGGGCTCGCAGGGGCTATAAGTGCACAGTGCGAGCCAATTGAACTGGGACTGGAAATGTTCGGCATATCGGTCGAAACGTCTCTGTAAGTTGGCAAGCAAGTAACTATCCCCTTCGCAAATATTCGCAATGACACCAGGCTTTCTGTGGTCAGTAGATCGAATATGTTGGAAGAGCTCTCGAGTATCACCGGAGAGGGCAGCGGCCTCCATTTCCCAAGCGCGATGGAAGCATCAGGCTTCCCGGTCACTGCGTAGGTTTTGTTTGAGCTCCTGAATGGCAGAACGGAGCGCTTCATTATGATTAGACTCCACTGGGATATTCCTATGGCAATCCAAAATATCCAATGACCAGGTAGAGATCCAGGCCTTCATGGGAGGCTGGTTAAGACCACAGACTTACTGTCTGGAATAGATCATGGTCCTCTGCATGAACGTCCAGTTTTCATCATTATCTTGCGGTGGGGCGCAGCCGAGTGCACCAGCCAATGAAAGTTGATACCTCTGCTTAGCCGAAAGAGTAGATAGTCTATTTATGTCTATTTGACAGCGCTTCATTTTGGGGACCCTACGAAAATTATGCAAACGTTCGCACAGACATGGGCATAGTCTAGATCAAGAAAAATGGACTGGATTGATCTGCAATCATTTACACTACCCCACCGTCACCAGATAGAAGTAGATGAAATATGACTCTGTGGGCGGTGGGAGATCTCAACTCAATCACAGTACTGGGATCTTGTAAGAGCTCGGCAACACTGCAAACGTCGATGATGAGCGATGCCACAGTGCGCGCAAGACCAGCTTGCTGGCCGGTCCGCTTGAGTGTAGGTACATTGAAGTATGCCAGACGGAAGGTAGACCGAGGCCGAAGGATTGCGACTGGGCGAGCTCTCTGGGTGTCAACGAAACCATCCGGAGTATAATCATGGAAACAATAAACATTTGGTAACGGATAATACTGATTTGTAACAAATGAGCAGGTGGCGCGTGAAGATGCGTGACTAGCAGTAGCAAAAGCAGCTGTGAGCGATATTGCAGTTGAAGGGTATGGTTTTGTCAGTAATCGTGATACTAGCCGGTTGCCCAAGCCGAAGTAGAGAGTTGTGTTAGGGGCCTCAACCCCGAGGCTCAAGCTAAATAGCCTGTCAGCAAGGCAGCGGGGCGATTGTGAGTCTGAGTTAGTCTGACCCCTAACCATTGACCTGTCTGGTATGAGTGGCTCTGAAGGCACTTGGATGTGCCACCCAGCTTGGCTCAATGGGTCACGGAGGCACACAAGCCATCGCACCAGGTTAAGATCCAGTCTCGTTGCGATGAATTAGCAGTAAAGTTCTGTTTTAAACAAACTGAACTGCTTGCCTCGCAAAGAACATAATTGTAAAATGTTTGAATGTTACCAGCAGAATGTTTATTGTGTTTTCGTACTTAAAGCAAGTGCATTTGCAGCAAGTTTACCATTCATTAAGGAAAAATGTATGATTCCAATGATTCATCGGTTGCCTTATAGTCGTTAAATAATCCAAGTTGCGATAATTGCATGTGATCGATTACAAAAGTCCCAAACACAAAACAAAGACCCTCATATCCCACGGTTGACTGCGCCTTAAAAACAGTCGCATTGCTTACAAACAGTATAATACTCTGACAAAATACAGCGAGCTACAATCGAGGTCAATCCGACGGGAGTTGTTTACCAGCTCTAAGCAATATGTGCAGCGGGATTCGTTGTCTTATATTTGGTTTGCTTTAACACAATTATTAGATGCGTTGTTGAGTGGTCACGGACTGTTGCTCGCACCTCACCTGCAGTAAGTACTAATTGTTACAACATTGCTGGAAGGACAGGCGGCTAACGAAACCGCGCATCGTATGTTTAAGTCTACTGTAGGTTTCGGGATGGATTTGTGGTCTAACGGGTGAAGTTGCGAATACGCTTATGCAAAATCGCTGTATAAGCAGATAAATATTCAAGCTTTACTTGAGCACGAACCTCTATGTTTATAAAAGAAGGATTGTAGCTAAACTTGTCAAGTTTTGGGTTGTAATGAAGTCAGTTTCAGTGAGAAACCTGAAGTGGCTCAGCCATAACTCTGTTTTGCATTGCCAAATTTAATAGACGTCACCAAATGCAGGCTGAATTGCACTTATTTGTTGCTTCGCAAGATTCCTTGATGCCTTTCAACGGTGATTAAACTATTTTGCATGGAAAAATGTTTAGTTCCGTTCTAGCCATGATCAAAATTTATAGGTGGGTATAGTCGACGTAGCATCAAATGTAATAAGTGGAGTGAATGTTGCTGAAAGTATACTGTTCCGAATTCTCAGCTATCAAGCCAAACGACGTAAGCCCTAATCCGGAAACGTACCCTGTGCACGTATATTCTTGTCAGAGTAATTTACTGTCTTGCATTCAGTTTTCACCCTACAGCTGACGCAAATCGTGATCGCTAGTACGCTGCACACACAAGTCTGCAGCATTTGGCAACGAGCCATGATAGAAATTGGCAGATCGTCATAACACGCAAGCCAAATTGGACCCATCGTGCCCTCATACCTAATTGATTTAATGTTATTACCATTTCATAGGACGTCTGATGACCTCCAAAGTTCCCGACTCACACCTCAAAGCAGCTGTACACACATGATGCCTTCGCAATTACAAGCATCCATAAAACGACTATACTCTTTGTAAGTGAAAATTCGCCCACATATTTGCAAAGATTATGCGCATATAGGTGCGCAATGGATGTCGCAAGCGCTAGACTCCAGTTACTGTTCTCTACGATGGGTAATTCCCCACAAGTCAATAGAGGATGGCTTACTTCATTCCCATTCAGGTTGCAATTTATGCTAAAATGACAGCTTCCGCCATTGCTCAGACATACAAACGTCTGGCTGCTGGATGCGTGCTGCTAACGGTCTTGTGTTGCGCCTGCCGCATGAGAATTATGCGACGTGTACCCATAGCGACCACCACTATGGTGAACTGTTCGTTTGGTGCTTTTCCGGTTATTGGGGCCGTACAAGAAGGCTCGTGAGCCTTAATAAGTTAACAATAACATGACTTCATAGGCTAATATACACAATGTTTGTCATATTGCGTATTAAACTTGGCGTCTTTCAACGATGATACGTTTGATACATATTCCTATATGGCAACTTTTACACGCCGCGTTTTATTACAAAAAAATGTTTTCACCAACAGTAATGAACCTAGCATTACAAAGTTACATAAAGTGTACCTGATTTTTTTACTCTGCAGCTATGTTAGTGCATATTGCTAAATATTCACTCTTCATTGTTGACTTGACCTGACTTGTTCCATTCATTATTTAATTTGTTCACCAGTGGCTCTTATCAACAAATTCATAACATTGCAGTATGGCTGCAGCCAAAAAAGCGTTCACAAAATACGGGATGCAGCATTATATACTTAAAAGCCAGTAGGGTAAGTATGCAGCTCACTATCATGTAGCTGGGAAAGCTCTGTCAAATGCCTTCCCAGGTGTCAGAATAAGATTAATTCATCAACTTTTCTTCACCTGAAGCAGCTGTGCCTATAATTAAAACGGTGAACATATTCGGCAGCTGAGTCACATTGAAAAACTTATAGTGAGAACGAATTGCGATGCACGATTCCAAAGTGTTCCGCGAGTGGCGTTCAAGTGAACCTTTAATGATATTCCCTTCTAACAGGAAAACTGTGCCAATATGCTTGCTTTAACTTTTAACCAACCTAGCCGCTATTATCACCTAAGATACATAAAGATAAAGAATTGGGTAGAAGCACAAATATAAGAAAATGTCTTAAAAAGCATTCCAACGAAGATACTTGCGCTACTACTCAGATCATAATCGCAAGAGATGGCAAATAGAGGGTGTGTTGAGTACGGAAGTAAGGAGAAGGGTTTGAAGGTCTGGACCCAAAGTGTACTGACAAAAGTTACAAAGGATAGACGGCACTTAAGCAGAAGTAGACAGCAGTGTTGTAGCGGCACTAACCAAAGGAGCAAGGGATTGGTACGTACAATCATTTAAACAACTGGACGATCCGCAAATATAAAGAAGAATAAAGTCCAATGGCTCAAAATACTAAATGAGTGAATTAATTATGTTCACTACCGTGGTGTCCCCCTAGAAGGCTAAATGAAGTAAGTTTTCGATAGAGACGCCAGGGGAGGAGGAAAATGGAGAACGGAAGGATAGGTTAACACTTGTATTAGGCGCAAGCGGACATAGGGCGAGCGTGGAGTTCGCTAGGTCCAACTTCCTTTTTATTTGTAATTGATTAATTTTGTGTGGACTGGAGTGCATCATCGGTGAGCCATCGGGACGGGCTTTGCGCACAGCAAAAATAACTGGCTAGTCCAGAAAACGAACCGACAGGACATCCCCTCCGCTGCGGCCGGAGGGTGTTGTTTGGAGATGTCACTCTCCCACCGCACTCGCAGTCCACAGCAGTAACGATCCTTGTCCCACGAAGAATCCGGATGTAGCCTTTGCTTGCCAGACCAGTCGTAGTCCCATCAGCAGTAGGGAGTCATGGTTGCTTGGAGCCAGGATTATGGGGCCAGATCCTTCGGGCAGGTGGACCAGGATATTCCGCGGTTCCTCAGGGGACTTCTGTTCTAGCATTGAAAACTGGTGACGGTCAGACATGGTCGGGATGGGCGGTGTGACCCCGTACGAAAAACGAGACAAGTGTGTTAAACAAAATTTTGTACAATCTTTTGTATTTTGTGAAAAGGATTTCAGGTTGTTTTGACGTTTTGCAATACACTTGTGAAACACATGTTTACTATGAAAAGTGGAAGACACCCATGTCAAGGAATATAGCAAACAATAACAAAAGCTGAAAATCAGATTGGACGTTTGATCTGTCTACAGCGTCGGTCGGTGTAGGGAGGCTGATGGGGCGACGCACTGCGTCTGTACGGATGAAAACGTGAGTGCAGTTGGAGAGTCCACTAGGCATCTGCACATCTCAGGTCTGTTCATCAGGAGTGGCCGGGCGCAGCGGATGCTTGCGTTGAGAAAGTGAGGCTACAAACCTTGACAGTGGCATACACGACGGTGGGGGGGGGGGCGAAATGAACTCTCATGGCAGCTTATGCGTTGTGCCGTAGACCACCTCTGCGAGTGCACACTTCAGGTCAACTTTGATACTGCTGCGGATAGCTAGAAACATTAGCGGATTGTTTTCGATCCAGTCGAGTACGGAAATAGGACAAAGAGCTGAGTTAAGCTGTCGATAAAAACGATCGACTAGACCATTCACCACAGGATGATATGCCGTCGTGTGGATACGGTGGCAGCCTAAGAAGTTGCAGAACGTATCGAAGTGCAAAGGCCTGAAAGCCATTCCATGGTCGGTGGTGATGACAGATGAGCATCTGTAGTGGGACATCTAACGTTCCGAAAACGTACCAATAACTATTTCAGCCGTGCAGCCGGATAAAAGCATGGCCTCTGACTATCTAGTGAAGCGGTCGACATCTGTCAGTATGTATACGGAACCACGAGAGGGAGGCAAATGTCGGAACATGTCTTAGGGTACATGTGAGCACCGTGAATCCGTAACAGGGAATGAACCTAGAGGGCTGTGAGTGAGTCAGTGAAGCTTGGAGCCCTGGCATTGAACACAAGCTCGTCCCCAATTATCGACATCATTGTTCACGCTTGTCCAAATGAAACGGGACGGGAACCAATTTTAAAGCCCGAATGCCAGGATGAGACAGTTGTTAGAGACAATGGGGCAGGTGGTAATTGTTTATTGCTAAAGTGGCTTACACTAGATGTGTTCGTTCATACCTTGGAGGCGTCCGCTCATCTGCGTGATCTCCATGGAGTGTTTCCCAACTGGTGCTTGCCTCTGTGTTCACTCCTCGTGCACATGGAACTGTAATCTTGATGTTATCTTCAACTTTGGGGAAGTCGGCATGGCTCGCTGTTGGTGTAACACCTTACACCACCACACTACTTATACCCGGCGCAGTAGTATCTACCTTTAATCCACCACACTTCTCCCCCTCCAAAGGACTCGCGTCAGCTGCCTTCCATCGGAGTCTTGCTGACCGCCGGGGATGTTCACTATATGAGCGTGTTTCTTCCTCCAATTCGTACCACTTCCTCAGCTCGCCGGCATTCACCCTCCGCGATTCACCTTGCCGAGCGGTTGTATACACTGGGCTTCGCTGGTCGACTACTTCGTACGGTCCTTTCCACTTCTCTAGGAGTTTCCTC
Organism: Dicrocoelium dendriticum; assembly: GCA_944474145.2. Taxonomy (NCBI): domain Eukaryota; kingdom Metazoa; phylum Platyhelminthes; class Trematoda; order Plagiorchiida; family Dicrocoeliidae; genus Dicrocoelium; species Dicrocoelium dendriticum. Next base: position 75,433,644 of record OX104071.1, on the reverse strand, counting down.
TCCTCTGGGCCGCAAGTGGGATAGCGTTGATGGTTCCTGTACTTTACTTTCGAACCAATCTGAAACTTGATATTCCTTCCACCTTTGCTGGTCTGGAACTTCGCCATCATCCACCCCTGAGTCGCCTGTAGGTTGCGGTTGGCGGTCTTCCGGTTATTCTGTGTCTCCTCGGGAGGTATATGGCAAGTTGGCCACATTCCAATCTCTAGGTCCACAGGTAGACGAGGTTGTCGACCGTACCTCAAATGGAATGGTGATTTCTTTGTGGAAGCCTGTTTGGTTGCTCGATGGGCCAGCAACAGTAACGGCAACGTTTCCTCCCAGTCTCCACCTTTTGCTGCTATCCACATCTTGATTGTTCCATTGTTACATTCCGTCAGGCCGTTTGTTTGCGGGTGGTATGGGGTGGTGCGCAACTTCTTAACGTTAATTTTCTCCAAACAGTTCCGGAATTCTTCATTCTCGAAGCACGGCCCTTGGTCTGTTAATATGGCCTTTGGGATTCCGTAACCCGCTACCAAGTGATTCATGACATCATGGGTTGTTGTGTCCCCAGGCGTTTGACTTCTTAGATTGCGCCCCACGAGTCAAAAAGACACGCACCGGACAGGAGGTATATTTGCAGAACACTACACGGGCCGGCGTGGGTATGAAAACACTCTAATCCAGTTCCAATCACGGCTGAGGGCTAATATGAAATTATCGATCTCAAAGAACCACGGGACATGTGAGGGGTATGTAACAAGCAGTAGTAACAAATGTTTCTGCAACACAGAAAAACTCTGTGTTTTTCTTTCACCTCCAACACCTCCCTCTCTTAAAAATGCGGAGTATGGATTCCGGTTGCGAGCTGACAAATGCAAATTTTTCCTGAAATCCATCAAGTTCCTGGGTTTCGTGATTGATGAGAACGGTCGACGGCCTGATCCTGAAAATATAGAGGCCATAGACAGATTACCGGCACCAAAGGATGTCACAACCTTGCGCTCATTCCTTGGGATGGTGAGTCATTATAGTGAGTTCCTACCTTGCATGCATCGATTACGTCATCCTTTAAACCAATTGTTGATGAAAGATGTTGAATGGAACTGGTCCGCACAGTGTCAAGAAGCTTTTGACAAACTCAAATCTCTGCTGAAATCAGATTTGCTCCTTACGCTTTACAATCCGAAGCAGGAGGTTGTCGTGGCTACGGATGATTCGAGTTATGGAACTGGTGCTGTCATCGTAGCGAACAATTTTAAGCCTTCGGCACAGTGTCGCCATGCTGCCAATAAAGCACGACACGAATTATTCCGTCTTAGGAGGGCGCTGAGTAACACTAAAGCAGAAGTATTCTTGCCCTTATATAAAGCAGTGGTCAGGCCACATCTGGAGTATTGCGTTCAAGCCTGGTCACCGTACCTCCGTAGTGACATCACTTGTATAGAAAAGATTCAGAAACTTGCGACCAGGATGATTGAAGGTCAACGAGGGAAGTCTTATGAAGATCGTCTAAGTAGCTTAGGATTATTTTCCCTGGAACGGCGTAGGTTGAGAGGGGATTTGATAGAGACGTTTAAGATCACTAAGGAACTTAGTTGTATTAGTTCCACCCATCTGTTTGAACTGGCTACGTCAGACCATCTGCGCGGGCATCGCCTGAGGCTTAAACATCACAGAGCTCGTTTGGACATCAGGGCAAAGTTTTTTACGAACCTGGTAGTTAACTACTGGAAAAAACTCCCTTATGATTTATGAACAATGAACAATGAATTTATACGGGTTAAGAAGCGTTGCTTTACAAGTCCCGTTGGATAGTTGGTATGGATATCAACATAACAGTTATGATGAAAAGGATAGTAAAATAGTTAACACTTTAAATACGAAAATAAGGACTTATCGTTTGATTCGCTGCAGTCCTGCGATCCACTTAGATTCACAACACCCACAGTTAACAACAAATAATTCCAGGGTAAACTCCAGGTGTAGGATGGAGACATAGTGTTAAGTAACAAAGTGTAAGTGGATGAGTACATCGTCCAACCGTCTTTTAAATATTGTTAGTGTCGGTGCAGAGACGACCGATTCTGGGAGAGCATTCCACGGGTGACAGACACGAATGGAAAAGAAATTTCTGCGGCACTCCAGACGACTGTATTGTTCTGCGAGTTTTAATGAGTGGCCCCTCAAATTTGTATTGCTGCTGAGTTGCAGTAAAGGGCGGCACACATGATGAGGGTCTCGCAGAATCAAGTATGTCATAATCAGGTCGCCTCGTAGCCTGCGATAGCTTCCACTGAACAATCCTAGTCGTCGCAGCCTCTCCTGGTAGGACAGATTGCGCATTCCAGTTACGTTCTTAGATGCCCGGCGTTGAGGCTGCTCCAGTGCATTAAGGTCGTGTTTCAGCCATGGATGCCAGGCTTGAATTGCATATTCGACATGGGAGCGAACATACGCACTGAGTATTTGTCGAAATATGGAGCTGTTTATTTGTCCAAACGCCCGCCTCAACAGCCCAACGTGTTGATTCCCGGTCTTCGAGGCCTTTTCCGATTGCCTGGAGCAACCCAAGTCATCTTGAACCAGGACACCCAAGTCACGTTCGAGAGTTGATTGTTGCAGTACATCCGTTCCGAGTCGGTATGAATAGCTGCCCTGATGTCGGATGGAAAGCACCTTGCATTTACTGACGTTGAAATGCAATAAGTTTTGGATCGACCATTGATACACTGTATCTAAGTCACTTTGGAGCACATGTTGGTCGGCGTTCGCCTGGATCCTGCGCCAGATCTAGATATCGTCGGCAAACATTAGGAAGTTTGAAGCGATTCCCTGTGCAAGGTCATTAATAAACACCAGAAACAAACGTGGACCTAGAACCGAGCCTTGCGGCACACCACACTCGACTTGTATGGGGTCCGATAAAGAGCTCCGAACTCTGACCACTAATTGCCTTTGAAATAGAAAGTTGGCGATCCAGCTTAAAAGAGGGTCGCCGATCCCGTAATGCTGCAGTTTGGATAGTAGTATCCGATGGTCTAGACGATCGAAAGCCTTGGAAAAATCCAGGTAGATCACATCAACACCTACTCTAGCGTCGGCTGCCTCGGTCCAACTACTGCGTGCAATGAGTAAATTCGTTGTACATGACCGCTGTCGACGGAAACCGTGCTGTTCATTGGTGATGAGGTTGCAGTTTTCCAGATAGCACACCAGTGCATCGGCAACTATGGATTCCATGACCTTGGAGAGTATAGGAAGAAGGGTTACTGGGCGGTAGTTGGAGGGATCAGATCTGCTTCCACCTTTGTGAATCGGGCTTATTATTCCAAGCTTCCACATGGCGGGAACTTGGTTCTGGTCTAAGCAGTGCTGGAAAAACTGAGCTAAATGTCCTGCCAGTTGGTTTGCTGCTACTCCCAATGCCTCAGGACGAATGGCGTCGACACCCGGCGAGCTGTGTTTGCGTAGAGAGGTCAGCTTTTGCAATACAGCCTCTGCGGTACAATTGATGTGGGTTAGTCCTGGTAAGCAGAAGACAAAGCTTGGTAGATCGCTTGGTGGCAAGACCCTTTGAAACGTGGGGGCGTATTGCATCTGCAGCGCGTTTGCAGCTTCCATAGACGTTCTTGTTGGGCCATCAGCCGTCTTGAGTAGAGGAAATCCTTGTCTCACCTTTCGTAGGCTATTAACGTGCTTGTACAGCAGTTTGTGGTTAGCACTGAAGGCTTTTGCGATGTTCTGCTGATAGGCGGCTTTGTCTTCTCTTAACATTTGAGTGCAGTGGTTAGGTTGGGCTACGTAGTTGTCCCACGTTTCTGGTGCTGGAGCTTCTCTGTACACTCGCCATGCTGCATTGCGTACTGTCATCCATTTTCGGGTTCTGCTCCTAACGAAAGAAACGGATTTGCACTTATTGTAAACTTTTATCTCTGAAGCCTGTGCAATCAGCTGACTGAATGTGTTGACGAACTCGAGCCAGGCGACTTCTGGGGGTTCTTCTTCGAGGAAAGACCATGTTGTGGCGCTGACTAGCTGGGCGAGTCGGTCGTACCTTGTGATGGTTCGCACAGTATCATCGTTATCATTCCGATATTCTGCATAGCAGACGAAGTTGAAACTGATGACTGCGAGATCACTGCGACCCAACGGGCAGTGTAAAACCAACGCATCAATCATATCCTTCTCGTTGGTAAGCACAAGATCCAACGCAGATGGCCTGTTACCAGTTCTGAACCGAGTGGGCAAAGTGATGTGGTTGTAAAGAGGAGCAGTAGTTACTAGAGCTTGTAAATCGGTTTTGAATTGTTCGCCGGTTGTGGCAGGGGCTTCTAAACAATGTACGTTGAAATCACCCATGATAATAATGTGAGTGTACTTCGGTTGCAAACTGCACCTTAAAGCAGCCATTAGGTGGTAGTCGGTTTCGGGTGTTGAGTTAGGGGCGCGGTACACCAAGATAATAAGGCAAGCGTCCCTGCCTTTTAACTGCAACCGGCACCAAAGAGAGTCGGGGAATTGCGAATCTGAATCCTCCACGGCTTCGCACTGTAAGTCGTTTCGGTAGTACAGGATTACCCCTCCTCCTTTTGTGAGCCTGTCGTTCCGGATCAGCGACATCCCGGGTAGCGACACTTCAGCGTCCGTCATTCCCGTGTGCAACCATGTCTCGGTGATACCAATGACATCATACGAGCCGGAAGCTTGGCGATCTTTCAGTTCAGCCAGTTTGTTAGAAAGTCCCTGAGCATTTGTATACAAGCAGGCCAGTTTCTCGGTCTCTATGAGCCCGCAGAGAGGTGAAGCTGTCAAGTGTGGGAGAATGCCGACCGATGGGAGGTCGGCAGTTATTCGTTTTTTTGATGGGTCAATGATACCTCGTTTGCAACTTGATTCGGCCAAGGTGCGTCCCAGCCTTCGTTTAGACCTACTTCAGAGTCAATTAAAGCAGCAGTCAAGTTACACTTCTGTGCATCCGTCGGTATGCTTGCTGCTTCAGTTGCTTTAATACTTGAGCTGTGCGAATTGTTTGCGACCTTTAACCGAATTTCGGAAGGAAGATGTTTCCGATTTCTCCGCCATCGATCCAAAACATCCTTTGCTTGTTGCTCTGACTGAACCACAAGTTTTAGGATTCTAGGGCCGCATCCTCTATAATTCGATGAGAGAGGTATCCTGGTGAGCGATAGTGCCACAACATTATCCAAAGAAATTGTTTCACGAATGAACCGCCACTGTTCTAAATCGTGTTTTCCGGTATCTTGAACATGGTTAGAAGGATGTTCTGGCACTCCATGTATGAAGACTGTGTTTAGGTGGTCTTGCTTGCTGTGCCCCTCTTCGGTGTTTCTTTTTGATTGTCGCGCGCTCCAAGGGACATCAGGATAGATACGTATCCCACAGGATTCGTGTTTTAGTGCGCTTGCGGAGAGCAAAACATTTTCCACGTCGGTTGAGGATTCTAGAGTTACTCGAATAAGTCTGGGTTCACCATAGTGTGGCGAGTTCGGATGACGAGTAATTCGTAACAAGTTTACGGGCTTGGCTTTTATACTCATCTGCATACACAATGAGTTCCATTGGTCTTCGTCGTCTGATAACTTATCCCGCAATGTGATGGCAGTAGATTCAGGGACATTTGAGCATACAACAGTCCGGGCACTGTTGTTGGATCCCTTTTTAATCGATCTACAAGGTATGGTACTCATTTGTCTTGACTTGTTGACAAGTGATTGTTTGCTGTTTTTCTCTCCATTTGCGTTAACGGTGTTTACAATGGAAGAGGACGCAACGGCGGCCTCTCGGTGGACCCTTGCAGCAATCTCTGCATATGTAACCGATGTTCTGGGAGGCTTAGTCTCGACAAGAGATATTTGAGCTCCAGCTACCAAGGGTTGGTGTTTGGCTGCTCCATCCTTGTTAATACTAGATGTCAGGTCTAGTGGAATTTGCTTAACCAGACGTTTTGAATGGTGCTTGATTTTCTTTGCTGTGATTACTGCTTGATTCACGTAGGTACAGTCTGTTTTCGCCCGGCGTTCTACCAAAATTGGAGAAGACAACGGAGATGGAGACATGGATGATTGCGGTGCAGGCGAAGCGATTTGTTCAGCATTCCGTTGCTTAGCAGCCGCTACGCTTCTGTGGTCCATACTCGCTCCCATTGAAGTAATCTCATTGTTTATCCTCTGCTCTGCTTCTGCGATTAACCGGTCGCATTTCTCAGCTAGGATAAGCAAGCACTTAACGAGGGGGATGGTGGAACACACAGTACAGAACCAAAATGCATCTTGGGAGCTATTTCGCTCCCGTAACTGTTGTTGGGACACATTTGCACATTTCGTATGGTACCATGCTAAACAGTGCGAACAAGCCAGACCGATTTTTACTACCCGATGACATTCTCCTAACCCGTAAGTGCCTTTCGATGGGAGTCTCTTCGGTTTCGCCCTTCTGCCATTCAGTTTAGTGTCGTTACCTGACCCAGTGGGTTGGTTAGCGTTCTGTACTTTTACAGCTTTGCGAGCGGCGCACATCAGTCAGGCGAGCGTGGTGGTTGCAAGGTCAAATGAGCGGTCGGCGTGGTCGCGCAGTCCGTGTGATAGGTAATGCAGCCGCACTGGCTGACAAGGTCACAAGGAATAGCGGGTGACTGCAACCTGAACAGAGCGCTGAACACAGATTCTTTCACAGCTGTGTTGAGAAACACTGGATCGGAGTAAGCTTAGGCTTTTCGGCCTGCCTCGAGAATTCTGTATCGAATGGTGTCACACAGAATGGCAATCGGCTCAATACGATTGAATTAAACGCTTGCGCTTAATCACAGATGCCAGTGAAAAACGCTTATTGATGGCACAGCCTCTACTCGTAGAAGATATTTCCACGTATGATGGATCACTGTGTAGAGCTGGTAAATCCGGTTCGAATGAGCGTACAGTGACAACGCTGCGAGAAGATGGAGAGAGGATAGAGGGATAGTGGAGTCTGAGACTGTAGAAGCCTTCAAAAGGGGCTTAGACAATTGTTGGTCCATCCTTTTTCCAGAAATATTGTAGTTGTACTTTAATATGTAGTGTATTTTGATGCTGGCATATGAAAGTGCAGAGATTGCTCTTGTTCTTGCTTCATTCCATTGCAGAAGCAAGAAGAGACAATCCAACGTCGAAGTGCCGGGGGTCGCTTCACTTACCGGCACAAGAACTGGACGCTCGTTAGGCGAAAGCCTCTATCGTCCATCTGATCTGACCTGACCTGACCTGACCTCACATCGCTTTCCCGATGGGTCCGAAAAGGCTGTGGCACATTTGGCACGAGCGCTGACCGCATCTGAAAAGAACTACAGTCAAATTGAGAAGGAGGCGTTGGCTATCATTTTTGCCGTACAGAGATTTCACAAGATGATATATGGCAGAAGATTCACGCTGGTAAACTGATCACAACGCTTTTGGCAATCTTTGGATCTAAGAAAGGCATTCCGACACTTACAGCCAGTCGACTTCAGCGCTGGGCAACTCTGCTCCTGGGGTATGATTTTGGCATGCGGTATTTGTCCACTGATTCTATTGGACAAGCGGACGCCCTGTCCAGACTGATCAATACCGGTAGACGCGATCAAGAAGACGCAGTCATTGCATCCATTGCAGCCGAATCGGACTTCAGCTACATGATACAAGACGCAGTGTGTAAATTGTCAGTGACTGGTTTAATGGTTGCGCAAGTGAATTTCCTGTCTTGTTTCAGCAGCTCTTACAAGGGTGAGGCCAAGGGGTTAAATTCCTTGACGAATTTGCTGTAGTACCCGGCGCGGCCCAGGAATGTATGGAGAGTGCGTTTTAAGGTGGGAACTAAGCTGCTTTGTATCGTCATTATCTTCTCAGGTAGCGGTTTCAGTTCGCCTTGTCCCACTTTATGGCCCAGTAAGGTGACATAGGTCTTTCCGATTTGGGATTTTGGTCCATTTATACGAATTCCCGACTGCTGAATGCGTTCCAGAACTGCCGCGAGATGATGGATATGTTCCGCTTCTGATTGGCTATACACCACGATATCATCCCCGTACACAACCAGGTTTTCCAATTCACTCAGCAATCGCAGCATTAGATGTCGGAAGGTAAACGGGGCTCCTAATAATCCAAAGGGCATCCTCTTAAACTGGTACTGTTTCTCACCAACGGTAAACGCCGTCTTCTCTCGATCTTCCTGTTTTATTGCCAGTTGCCAATATCCTGTTCTCAAGTCCAGGACCGTGAATATCCTCGACTGCTGCAGCCGATCAAAAATGTCAGCAACTGATGGAACTGGAACAAAGCGAGTCAAGGTAATTTCATTCAGTCTTCGGAAGTCGACACAGAATCGGTACTTCCCATTCGTCTTCTTCACTAAGACCACAGGAGAGTTGTACGGGCTATGTGCCTCCTCAATCATGCCCGAGGTCCAGCATTTCCTGCACTTGCCTGTTCACCTTAGCCTCCAGATGGATTGGTATCCTTTGAGGTCCATGGGGCCGATACGGTTGGC
>OX104071.1:75368852-75424813 GCA_944474145.2 Dicrocoelium dendriticum | reverse complement strand
GACAGCAAAAAAAGCACGAAAATGAGCCAGGACTGAGTTGTACGCATAAGAACCATGCTACCTTATATGGGGCACAATAGTTTACTAAGCAGATACTAAAGCACGTTGGAGCCGACCAACACCACAGGAAACAGAGAATAATACGAGCGAATGAGAAGTAGCAAAACAAAGAACTAATCAGGCAAGTTCGATAAAATGGTGTTAGTGAAAATAAACCTCTGAGGTGGCGTCCATTAAGAACGACGTGGGTCAGCCAATCGAAGCAAAAGAGTGATACATTTAAACACATGTCAAAAAACAAACGGTGACGAAACGAAAACAGACGACTAAGAATTGTAACAAAAATGTATATCCACTGAGCATCCCCTTAACACTATCACCCTTAAAACTATGCTCCTCATGTTTTAAACGATTTTTTCTCATTTTTCTGTGTATACATCTCTAACTTTATTCATCGCCAGATCGCTATGTTTCTGCGAATACGATCTCTCTCGTGTAGTCTAAATTGCTGTGTTTAACAAGCTCGTTTCAGCGTCAGGCCCACGCTAGGGCGTATCGACTAATTCTACTTTCTTCCCATAAGTTCCGAAGTGCTAACGCACAACTGGAGGTGAACTTGTGCATCATTGCTCACGTGAGTACCCCGCACTTTGCGTGCAGATCGCCTGTTCTGGAAAATTACCTTAGTTCTCCTCAGCTCTAGTCCACTGTTCACTCACCTGTGGTTAAGATGGTCCGGCGTGCACGCGCCTACACCCAGCACTTAAGCTATAGGGGCTACTCACATCCATTCCTTGTTTATGAGAAACTACTCCATTTCGATTTACTGTAGCAATCTGCCTCCTGCTCCGTTGGGTCTATTGACCAACAATAATGTTGTTTCATCGATATAGTTATAGGACCGATTCTCTAAGTGATGAGTCCGTTATTTTCCCGAATATGGATCATATCTCACGATCCGTTTGTTTGACTTAGAACCACCGTGGTAGTTAGCGTGAGAATGCAAATTTACACAACTCACACCACACTTGCGATCAGAGAAAAATTGCATCTGGTGGATTCAAGTGCGTTCCTACTCCTCCCCTCCGTGAATGAAACTGTCAGCGTTACGTCACTTCACAACTATAATTCTCGCTGACGATTTCTTCTTGTATTATAACATATGCAGTGTTCCTTTATTCTTGTCTATATTCAGAGCCTGAATAATCTAAAAGTTTTCAGAGTTTTGGACGTTTTAATTATTAAGTTGTCCTGAAATCAAGTGAAATTCTAAGCACATGTTTTCAACAAAACTTTCTTTTAAACAAGCAGCAATATTTAATCAATGTGGCGTCCATTTTCATTGGCCACGTACTGTCAAACCTCAGGTAAGCTGTCGATGCCTCTCTCCTAAAACGAGCTGGGCTGGTTGTCACAGTATTGGACAAGATATACTTCGATGTGATCGTGGTCATCGGATTCCTCTTCTTAGATGTGATTGTGCAGCGAGCGGAGAAGGTGGTAGTTAGTAGGAGCAAGGTCCGGGCCATATGCGGGATGCAGAAGAGTTTCGATATCGAGCTGCTGAATCTCGTGACAATTCATCTCTGTCACATGTAGACTGCGTTGTCATGCAGTAAAAGTATTCGAGCCACTCTTGGATGCTTTTTTCGATGTTCGTCTACCATATTTTGCAGTTGTTGACGGTAGAAATCGGCAGTCACAAGTAGCACTTCCCAATAGAGGACGTCGTGGCGATCCCACCATACTGACAGCATTTTACTATGCAGTCCTCCTTTCGAGACTTGTACTGATCTTCCATCTGCTACGATCCATGGACACTTCCTCATATACTTGATCTGAAGCACCCAATTCTCTACTCCAGTGACGACATTGTTCAGCGCAACGAAAGTGAGATGGCACAACGTTTTAAGTGCTGATTCTCAGTCAATCAGTGTGATACTAGTTGTCCAAGCTTCTTGACCGCTACGGATTGACGCAGCTGGCAATAAACAGTGATTTTTGGAAGACCAAGGCAGTAGGAGATTCTTACGCACATTTTTCTCGGATCCACGTTTATAGCATCCTGTGTGCTACTGACGATGTCCGCTGGTTTGTGCCCTTGAGCTCCGATCGTTGACACTACATACTCCCCTACTTTGAATCAACGGGACCAAAATACTGTTATGCCCTGCCTTGGTTCATCCGTGTGTAGTGAGTTCTGCAGGTTTCCGCCACTCTCGACTGCTTTGTACCTTTTTAGAAACTCTTTCAACAATCATCTACCAGTAGCAAGTTGTCCATATGTCAGTACTGCAGCCATTACTAAAATTCGGTATATTTGGATGATGAGAGATTATGGTTCCAATGTGAAGAGTTTTGAGATACTTCCGGATAGTACTTCAATGGCATCGAGAGGAAAAAATTTCAATTGTATTTGAGACAACTCAATAATTTTTGCTTTGTTGCATGGAATTCCCCCACCCGACGCACAATGCGCTCGATAAAGCTAGCTCCTCGTGGACGTATGTGGTGTCCATTATAGCGTTGATAGGCACACACGTCCGAAACGAGTTCGATAGTTGTGAATTTGTCCATCATCCGCAGTACACGCCTCTACCCATAACTTGACTATCGCTTTTCTTTTGATATTGGTGTTTTTCAAAAATTCTGTCCCCAAAATACTTCCCGTCAAAAATTGGGAAAATATAGGGTGAAACATGGCTAATAAGTGCATGCGCTTTGTATTGCCATAAGCAATAACTCGTAGCTACCACTTTTCGGTAATGGACACGAACGGACATATTGAGTACCATAGTGCAAGACGGAATAGTTGTCTTCATGTCCGGGACAATTTTGGGCTGACTAGTAGTTTTTTTTCACACAAAGCCCCGACTTGTCACTCCGCACCTGACGAAATGCCGGATGCGGGAGTTGGCGTGGCGCAACAGAATTTTGGACACCAAATTGACCCCAATCCTATGATCTGGGAGCGGTGAGCGCCTCCTTCTCCTAGAGGCTTATACTTCAGATGAAAGCAGCTTTTGTGGTCTGCATCGAGGTTGCGCATTCCTAACTCAAATCTACTCTACCTATGTTACTGCTTCATCAACCACAGCCGAATTGGTGGTCTTGGCAACACCTTGACACGGTAGATGTCAGCAGCTCTAGATGCACAGCACCTACTCTGCGCGACAGAGATCGGACGCCTTAAAATCCACAAAGTCATCTCATTAATGCAATAAGAAGACATAGGTGGTGATATGTTAACATTTCGATTGCTCTCGTCAGTCGCTACGCAATACAGGCATAAAAACTCGCAGTATATAGGGTCCACACTTAGTAACATAGATAAGCAGATAAAATTGATGGGAATGACATAATCAGGTCCAAGGCAATCCAATTGATTGCCTCAGTTGTTTCTGGGCACAGAGCACAGGACACTTCAACCTTATCAGTAGCGCCTCGCCAATTGCCAACAACGTCGGGTTCCTGTTGCGCAATAGCACCTTGAAGGAATCGTTTGGGTTCACCTGGTGAAGAGTCAGCATGAGGTGTTTGGTGATAGACGAGGCAGTTCCGGTTCATTCTTTGGTTCGCTCCGCCTTGTTTAGACAGCAACTGCCTTAGCCACAATGGGAAGTGTTCCGCCACCCTTTGAGCCAGCCGGCGATCAGTCTTGCCTATGTATGTGTCACCGCAACTGCAAATGAACTGGTAGATGATGTCAGAGGCCGAACTGATTGGCGCGCTTCTTGGACGGCTGTGGAGAGGAATCCTTCGTGTGGTGTGAATAAGTGGTAGTAGGGCGGTAGAGTAGGTGCGCATTAGAGCGGACCTGAGCTTGCGACCAACTTCATTTGCCAAGTGATCCCCGTTGAAGAGTAAGAGCAAATAAACATCCTTCTTCTCTGCAGTTTGTACGGGCAGCTTCTCCTTGGGGGGTCTGCTATGGGTCTGAATGAATTTCTCCGGATACCCATTGGCTAGCAAAGCCCGGTATAAAAACTCTTCTTCAGCCTTGAGCAATTCCGGACTGCAAATCCGCCTCACCCTGTAGTAGAGAGTTTTTACAAGGCCGCGCTTGTATGCAACTGCGGCGAAGCTGGAAAAATGTAGGTATTGTCCCCCCCCAGGTCGCTTTTCTGTACACCGTGCGCTGCAGTGTGCCATCGGTCCATCTCTTGATGAGCACGTCAAGAAACGGCAGTCTGTCCTCTTATTCCTTCTCCTGTGATACAGAAAGGTTCGGTTGAATTGAGTTCAGGTGGGCAGAAAGACGATCAAAATGTTCACCATTAGTGAAGACGAGAATATCATCTACATAACGCTTGTAATGCTTGGCTTCATCTATGGAGGCAGCAACTTTCCTTTCGATCATACTCAGGAAGATATCTGCCAGAACTGGTCCCATAGCGACGCTGTCAATCTGTGTATACGCCTCAAAGTAGTTATGCCACTCGTTAGGAGTGACTTTGGTATGCTTTTCTTATCTCGAAATACACTCATAACCAGTACAGAATTCATCAGTTCAGCATACTTTTAATGCAAGTCAGTTTTGTATCAGTTTGTGTTGTGACTAGATGCCCCGAAAGTGTAGTGAAGTACTTCCACTATATCTGTTGGCTTTCGATATGTGGTTACTTTTTAGATATATCTTCTGTTCATAGTACCTGGGTAGTGAAGGGATGACGGTGTGCCATCATGAGATTGCAGTTTTGTGGTATATTATATATTCTCATTAATTGAGTTCAGCTGGACTACTAGAAGCTCTTTTGCATTCACGGTATATAACCTACGTAGCGTCACGGAATTTTTAGCCATCTATAGAAGTTCTCAGCATCCTCCTTTCAGCTTGTTCTATGTACAAATTTGTCAGTACGGAGGGTATTGGTGACCTTGTGACAAGTTCCCGTTCCCAGATGTACACTCTCGATTGGAACTTGTAATGTGACATGGTGAGGCGGAATTCCAATGCCATCGGGTCTTTGTTCTATCGCGGATGGTTTTACCCAACACTATTGTCCCCGGCTGCACAGTGTATCGCTACCTCAGTGTGGCACTTTTGAGCAGGCTAGTGTAGTATCGTGCTAACATCGAAACTGACTATTATTGCACCGGACTCAAAAGTCAATCCTACCACATTTCGCGCGAACTCGTTTTTATAGATGAATTTGTTTTCCATGTTAGCGATTAAATCAAACCTGCAAGGTGCCTAACTATTTCGTGCACTAAAGAACCGATACCATCTACAATGGGCCGAACAAGAACGTACGGATTGTTTCTCTTCGGTAGCCCATAAGCCCTTGTCTGGTGTATGTTGCACCATTTACACGGCCTGACGTGCATTCCAAATCTCCTGATCTCATGTTTTTCTTAATTTCTCTAGATTGCACATTTTCCGATTCTCTCATCCAACTTCTTCGGGTACACGCAACACCAGCTCATTCGCGTTTGGTCGGGGATATTGACATCTTCGGTTTACAGCTACCATCATGCGTAAAATGGAATTAACTTTTCACCAACGCGATCCTCGCATATCAGGTTGTTTCAATGCTGTGCGCGGTCTGCACAACACCGATATTCGACATTTACCAATTTTAATAATCTTACTTTTTTGGAATTACACTCTACTCGCATCCCGACAGGTCTACATGGGAGCACTCAGGCTACTCTATCACATTGTTCTAACGCCACTATCCCAACTACTTTATGCTGAGTGTGACTGGGCACTTCCGTTTGGTATAAATATCCTAACCGTTACGGCTACCGGTGTACGGTTGTATCGAATTTCGTGGCGCACACTCTTGCTGTTTGTGTTCACGTTTAGCGTGTAGTTACATGCATTAATGGCGCCCCTCTTACGTTTATGTGCGCTTGTTCGCGAACCGAGTTCCGCACCTAGCTCATCGTTAAACCACAGTGTGTCCATTTTTGATTAATTATTTTAGTTCTAACATCTCATTCGGCTATGACTGACTTCGCAAATGTGCACTCTCCTCGTTGGTCCCATTGAAGGTGGTGGTGGTAGACGGCTGAGCAAAGTACAAGCTACCGCACCTCGAGTTAAAGTGCAGTCTGTCGTTCGGGGTACCAAGGCTGAATGTCGGCACTAGGCCGCTTGTTCGTTGCACATGTGTGTGGTATGGGTGCACAACTACACCTAAAGTGGGTTTTTTCTGGTACGGTGCCACTTGATCATGACTGTGAGTTGCTTGGATTTTGGAACGGCTCAAATTCCATCTGTTACGCTTACAGACATTCGCGTCATAGGGTCGATGAGACACATCGCAATTAGCGTTGCCTTTTCTTGGATTCCTACAAGACGTTTGCTATTTCGTGAGGCTACGTAGGTCAGTTTGTTCCTGGACTTGTGCACATCATCGAACTGGGTTTCTTTGTGAAGTATGTCCTGCCGTTTCGAAAAATCACTAATTAGCTTGTGCTGACGGTTTTGCGATTGGTGATGAACCACACTCTATAATCTAGTACAAATCTCTATACAACTCCAAGCTACGCAACTTCCAGGCACTGCTATGAACCTGGGGTGCCGTCACATGGAATCGTCTTCCGGTAGACGCTGTGCTTATTGAAGCCATGTGTGGGTTAACTTCGAGACCAGCGTTCGGATTTTGTTCCGTTGGGTCTGTGCCGTATGTGCTGTGAGAGAGACAGAGAGAGAGAGAGAGAGAGAGAGAGAGAGAAAACACAGAGTTAGACGATGCGTGCCTGTTGGCGCATCGCTTATTGTTACGCCGCAAGAGCGAAACCGACTATTTGAACAACCATCTGGTTAGATTGTGCATGCAGTAACTTAGTGTTAGGGGTACACACTTAACGATAAACGCTTTGGATAAAACTTATTTCCGGTTCGCCTGGACTTTTGCTTAATAGTGAAGCCCATTCGAACGCTTCAGTTGACGTGTTTCTTAGCTTTGATATCCAAATGGTATGCGTACTGATGTAAGCAATACTTAAAGCACACTTTTGCTTTCAGGCGTACAACCAGTTAGAGTACGGTTTAACTGTTTCTTTCCTCTCGGAACTAATGCGATCTGTTTGTGGGCGTGCGTGGAAGGAAATCATTCAGGGATCGTGTTCAGCAGCATCACAGGCTCCAACACGCATGTTGTTGTCTGTGCAGGTGGTGGTGCTTATCATCTTGTTATCGTGTCCCTGCATCCATGTCTGCGAACACTGTAACATGAATGATCGCTTTAAAGCGTTCCATTTCATTTGCTTCATCTCTTATGCAGCGGTGCACCGAATTCAAACGCCTCGCGTTATCGTTCGCAATAGAGCAGCAAGCCACTTTACCTGCTAATCTTGAGGAAACGGTCTTTCGGGCTGTTTGGGGAGCGCATATAGTGAAGATGATGACAAAGATTCGCTATTGATGTTTCGCTTGTTGTCGACCATTTATCACACGAACGTTTAATTGTTGTATGAAGTGACGGTTCCGTGCCATGGAGGACAGTTTCCCAAGACAAGTGCTTCGCCTTTGGTGCTAACCTTTCTTCACTTCTCCACTGCTTGATTACCTTAAATTTATCCCATTGAGATCCACAGGCGGTCTGTGGCCTAAAGTACAAGATGTTAGGAAATATTTCGGTGTTGCTCTTCCCAACACTGACACCCCACAACCGCGGTTTCTTCCTGGTTTGGACTCATCAGGTGGAGATAGCCTGTGCTGGGGTGGAAATCAGAGCTTAGTGTTTCACGACTGACACCATAAACACTATGCCACTGAGATCCGCGAGCAACGCTTGGTACAGCGGAAACTAATTCAAAGTTGGACTTGGAGCATCCACTGTGTGGTTGGGTTGCTACAGGCAACCTCTGTTGAAACCTCGGCTCACTTAAGGTGGACGGTCATTTCGATCACAAGGACCGTAGGTAAAATTGAAATGTTTTGGTGTTGCTCTTCCCAACACTGGCACCCTACGACCACGGTTTCGTCCTGGTTTGGACGCGTCAGGTTGAGATAGCCTGACTTGGGGTGGATCTCAGTGGCATAGTGTTTATGGTGTCAGCCGTGAATCACTACGCTCTGATTTCAACCCCAGCTCAGGCTATCTCCACCAGATGGGTCCAAACTAGGACGAAACCGCGGTCGTGGGGTGTCAGTGTTGGGAAGAGCCTCAACTGAACCGAAGTCTGAATAGAGGTTGCTTGTAGCAACCCAAGCACACAGCGGATTCTCTAAGTTCAACTTTGACAATGTGTTTGCTTTGCAACCCCGATGCTACCGCTTCGAGTCAGGCGACCCTCGCAGTATACCTATATCATGCACCACTGGCATCGGTTGCTTGACAACGAACCGTCGGTACAGCGTGTTGCTAATGTCCTACTCTTGACAGTCACAACTACGGCGGCGCTCGATTATCGCACAGTATGACATTACTTAGTGTGTTTTTCCGTTACGTGCTCACACACCAGTTTGCACAAATGTGCTGTGCGCAATATTTGCACCGCATGTGGTTTCGCTCACCTTTACATAGTGGAAAGAAAGAGTGCGGCCTCCGCAGAAGTTACGTCACTGTGCGATTACTAAGGCTACGTTCTCGTCTTGATGGTTGATAATGGAATGTGCATTTCTGTACTACCGGATCGCTGCCTTGCAGACAGGATTTGGTTGAGTACCATATTCGTTTTCCTGTTTAGGTTTGGTTGTTCTTTCGGTATCAGCCCACGTAAAATCATGACTATTTCTTCAAACTTCAACCACTTCCTACATCGGCCTTCACGCAACTTATCAATGGTCCGTTTATCTGCTGCGTACAGCAGGGCAGATAATCGAAAACATGCTACTGCTGGCGCCTCACTTCTTCCTTTTCCATCTTTTTGTCTTACTCCCCTCTCAATTCCAATTGCTACCTTTTTGAGTTTCCAGCTTCATCGACAGCAGCCGCAAAGCCACTGCAGTTCTACCGTTTATACCTATCTTCCTGCACTACTCACTGGACGCCAACCACTAACTGTTCCTAATAAGGCCAGGCTGTCCCGTTTCCCTGGTGGCATTCAACCTTCGCACTCTAAGACAACAAGGTCAACAGGCTGTACTCGCACACAGGTTAGACACACTAGGTATTGATGTGCCTCATGTGTCTGAAACAAAGATCGACAACTATCACGAGGTTGTTGAACGGATCGCGCTTTGTTCGTCCTCTTGCTATTAATTATACGCATCCGGGAGCGCTGCTGTGGTAATCCCTGGTCAAGTTGTTGTGGGATTCGTTCTCAGCTCCAAGGCTGTCATTGTTGATTGATTGGATACTGTGAGCAGCTTTTTGTGTTCAGCCCGACATTGATTAAGGTTAATACACAATTGTGGTTACCACTGATACGACTTCATTGATTGTATTTCAGTTGCGCGCCAATTAAACATGTTACTGCGCAGTGCTACCCGTTCACTTGTTGTTGTTGTTGCTGTTGTTCTAACCGGACAGACCATTAGGCGCAAACTGGAGCAAAGTCTGAGTGCAGACAAAGATGTCTAGTGAGGCAGTATGGCTCAAAAGATTGGATTGGTGGGATTAGTAGACAGTTAGTGCAAACTCTTCCAACTGGTTCACCCTATAACTTCCATGAACCTAAGCACCAGTGATACAATTAGAGACAGTACGGATACTCGTTGGGCGAAACATTTTTGAGAGTACATCAGTTGGTCCCTTGCTCCTTGATCTCTTCCTACTCAGGTGTTGCAGACGGAATCAAAGCAGGTTAGTTTAGAACCTCCATCGAAGGCTGATATCCGAAACGCAATCACCGCTGTTAATCATTTTCGAGCTACTGGTCCGAAATATCTTTTGCCTACATTAGTTTAGGTTAGTTGTGTGGTCCTCTGCAAAGTACTGATCCACCTGTTCGCAAGAAAAAGGCAATTCCAGCCAACTGGAGTGAGCCGATCATGATATCAATAGATAAAGGGGACATTCGCATCGATAGTACTAACCACAGGATACTAGCCTAACACCAGTGGGGACCAAATTACTGGCTTCAATTCTCGTTCGTCGCCTCACTGCTGGACAGGAATCCCGGATTAGGAAAGTGCAGGCACGTTTCCGCCCTGGACGGGGCTGTATAGCCCACGTATTTACTCTGCTGCAGGTGCTAGAGCAGCGTCACACCTACCGCAGACCGACAATAATTGTGTTCCTCTATTTCAGGAGTTCGTTACACTCAGTCAATCGATCCATTTTGTTCGAAATACTTGTACGAAAAGGTGTTCTCATGAGATATGCGAACACCACAGGTCGTGACCTATCACATATCTTTCCGACAACAACCGGCGTTCGTCAGAGCTGTCTGTCTTCCCTATTTTCCTTCGAATTCATCATGGACTCCATTATAGAGTGTTCTTACTCGGAATCTCGCGATGATGTTGAGTGTCTGACTGCTAAAAACATTGCTGATCTTGATTATAAACACAATATTGTCTTGTTTAACGCATTTGGGTAACTGAGTCAACCCTGAATAGCGTCCAGAGTGATCCAATTATTTGACGTGCGCTTCACACCAAGATACAAAGTTTACCAGACGCTTGACTTTTGATAGTGTGATGCTCCACATAATTAACCTATTCATTTACCAACGGCCATAGGCGCATTGCCACTAAAGTCAGTCCACGTATTGCAAAAGCTAGAATCGTCTTCTTAGATTTGCGACATCTGTGGGGTCAGGCGTTTCCCTCGGTCTTAGAGACCGTGGTTACAAGGTCACAGTTAGGGCTGTCCTCCTCTATAAGAGAGACTTGGTTCCTTCGATTTGAAGATCCAAAGCTCTTTCAACTCTTTGATCCTTGTTGATTGCGAAGCACTGCTGACTACGGATGGCATCGGCGGATCCGCAATGTTGATATGCACAGATGAGTACTAGGCGGTGATAATCAACTATTGTATCGATCCCACGACTGTTTTCACTCACTAACGGGAATGAGAACACGAACGGCAATCCGTGTACAATACAGTGTTAATCGCTGCGAGCCGAGCCGGCAGCCAATCGTCCGTGAGTTCGAATCAACCGAATAATTCAAATTAGGACATATAGACAGGCTGTCCACAATGGCTGACATTCAGTCAATCAAAGCTGGTCAGTTCAAATGCGAAGGATCGATACGGTGCCTCACGATCGGACAAAATACACAGAGTATGAGAAAAACGAATAAGCATAAGATTCAGTATCAATACAAGCCAATCACAAATGTGAGGCAGACAGAAATACGTATGCGGGGAACCGCAAAAGAGGGCGCGATTAATATGGGTGAGTGAGGCAAACTCACAAAACAACGGGGAGTGATGGAGTTTTCTTACCCACATTATAACATCAAGCCAGTCTTCTCGAACCAAAAACAAGATTGAACAGGTTGCGTTGGTTTGGTCGTGTTCTAAGTTCACAGCGTTTTCATGACATTTACATATTTCTCGGGCATACCTTTACTTAGCGGACACTCCCAAGGGGTACATCGATCCGTCGAATTGAAGGCACGTTTTATGTCAAGAAACACAATTACGATGGGTCGTCGTTCATTATAGCGATGTTCGAACAACTGACGTAACGTGATGATGTGATCAATACAACCCCGACTTCGTCGAAACCCGGCTTGCTCCTCTCGAACCTGGCTTTTATGGTGTCAGAGCCTTGTAACAAAGTCGATGGGGATCTGACTGGTCTCTATATTCTTACCGCATTCCGAACGTGAGCCGCCCTTGAACATTGGGACTATGACGGAGCGGCTTCACTCTGTTGGGACAGTCTCCTGCTCACACAGCTTCACAGATCATCCAAGTGATCAGGTCTCCCGAGTTTGCGAAGGGCTAAAGGAAGTTACTTCTCTAAAGGGCTTATTGACTTACAATGGTATGACCTCACGTTCTATCTGCGTATGAGGACAAATCCAACTGGACGGCCGCGGGATAAGAACGATCAGTGTCCACTTAAAAGATGACAACTCTGTTTGATTAAACTGTTTTTCGAGGTGTTCAGTCTAACGCACTTAAGCGTCTTGACAAGTTAGTGATTGCTTGTCCGCTGTCGTCGCACGTAGCCTCGCTAACGCGAAGTCTTCTGCTGCTTTTTTTCCGTATCAGACGGTTACCAAGGGCCACGACTGTCTCCATCTCCGATACACTTTAATGTGTTGTGTTTTCTTTTACAATTGCTGTATCTTCTTTTGTGTTCCATGGTCTCTGATGGCTCTGTGTCTATTCATAGACTGTTGCAAATATATCTCCGATACACGGTGAAACCGCCAGGTTTTTCGATTTCTCTTTAGACTAACACGCAATTTCAGCCTGAGGTATTTGCGAGTTTTGTTTTGTTCGTTAGCAGCTGGAATATGTCGGCGAGCATTCAGAATTTCCGGGGACTGCATAGAGACCCATTGTCAAGGTCTGAAATCAGATTTACCACTTAAAGGCACGCCTGTTTCCATTCGCGTCTGCAAAATATACAACCAGCGATCTTCAGTTGTGTTCACTGAGCACCTACTCAACCCGCATGCCAACACACTGCTATACATTCAGCACACCTGGCTTCGCTAGTTGGCTGACATCCATACATTCACAGCGTCGTTGCAGAAGTCCGCCGAAATGCACCCACCGGTCGGCACAAACAAGTGCGTGGTAGGAGTCCACCCTGGTGCTCCAACCCGAGCGATAGTGTATGGACGGGGCCTCTCCAACGGTGATTGATCGCGGTGGCCATTGCTGGTCCGAAGCTTGTGGCTGTCTTGTCACCCGTCTGCGGGTGCTATGTCAGTAGTTACTGCTTGCGAGTGATAGACGAGGATATTCACACAGGCGTAACAACCGCTCAATGTTGCCATTACGGGAACTTACACCGTGTTGGCCGCTCAGATGCAGCTCGTCACTGGACTGTTTTCTAACTTGGGCGTTCAGATCAACAGCAGGCACCACAGTATCTATAATTTTGCTGTAACGATAGATATCGTTAAGTTGGTGATAGAAATCATCTTTCGCCGAATCAGTGCTAGTTTGTGGGGATGTAGGCAGCAATGACAAACAGGCATTGTTCTCGCGCGACTACGAAACCTGGAACGAGCCAGCCAGTCCGACGGCGCACATCCGGCTGTTCATGACAGCTTCAGCACGAGGGATCAGAGCAATGTCCACGCCGTCTTGACTGGTATTTAAAGCTGCGTCATATCCGGACAAGTGCAATGAGAAAATACTGCCAGTGCCACACGTTGGAAATCGCAGGATAAATACACGACACGAATCTTGCAGGCGAGTTTCTGATAAGCAGCAAATATCGATTGTCAGGGTCTCTATTGTTCGGGCAAATGCTGTTTGTTGGCCACTCTGCAATAAATTGCGCACATTGAGGCATGTCAGTCTTAGAGAGAATTGAGGGCTCGCAGTGGAAGCAGATGAACTGATGTTGTCCGTTTGCTTGGATATGAAATTACCCGCTAGACCGGAGTGGCGCCCTGTCACTTCGTGTGAGTCGAAATTAGAAGACGAACGATTACTGAACAAAGATGGCGGAGGGCCAATAATGGTGGACTTGAAAACAGAGGGGATAAACGTGGTTGGAACGGGACGATAAGGATGAAAAAGCACGAGGGGTATAAGAAGACGGGAAGGCTTTTGCAGTCGCATCCAAATCCCCGTCCACCTGCTCGATGCAGCAGATAGGGCGCCGTTGATTATCGTCGGCGACGTCAAGCACATCTAGGAATTCATTCAAAAACGATTCATTGTATTACACGGGCAGGATTCTGTCATGTTGCACAGACCCAGACATTAGAATGGTTAGGGTCCTCAATCAAAGCCTTTGTTTCAGAAACTTGACCATATGGTTGCGGTTTACGTGGGCATGGTACTGTAAGGTCGCCCAGACACCGCGTTAAGGTCCAGTTTCATCATCATCATAATTATACACGTCAGCTAGTGGTGGAACCCACCTCGGCTATTGGGCCGTAATACCTACGTAAAGAAGGAAAAGGTCCACTTTAGTCGCGGTCGAATAAGATTGGTGTTACTTATGGATCAACGATCTGACTAGTTCATAGCAAAAAGAACAAAAGGTTGGTTAAGCTTCATCATCGGTGCTTGCTGCATAGTAGTCGCTTCTGGTGGGAAACAGGGTGAACAGTATTGAAGTCTTCCAGTGGATGTTTGACAAGAAACCTAGTGCTTCACTAGAGCGTCTGCTAAAGCTCAACCGCTTACGTTGGTTAGGTCATGTCCTCCGTATGATCGTTAACCGCCTTCCTCGGCAGCCATTACATGCCATTGCTGCGCTGTTGGCGAAACCGCGAGACGATAGTCCTTGGCGTGGCATGGAAGCTTAAAGAAATTGACAGAGACTTGGTCTTCGTGGATGAGGGCCTCAGGATGCTCCGCTTCAGTATTTAGAGACCTTTTCAGATATGGCGCAGTCAATGTGGCGTTTCCGCATTCGGTTTCTTGCATCTAACTGGGTTATTTTCATTCCGTCCTGATCCGTTTTTGCACACTTCTGTCTCAGTTCCGTTTTCTCTGTACTCTGTTAGCATTCAATCCCATTTTCTTACCGTTGTTGTGTATCATTATTCTGGTAACCTGACTTGTGGCAACTAGATCCACCGCATTTCGGTGCCCGGATTATAGTTGTACGTGTGAACTGAGATGAAGTATCAAGCGTCGCTTGCAAAGTTTGATTTACGCACCGCTAGTTACTGCCATTCAACACAGTCGGCTTTTATTAGGTGAGTAATCGGACCTATCATGGTCGTTGCGTCCATTTCGAACCTTTTCTATTTCACTTCAACACTGGTCACCGCATGAGCTTGGTTAGCATTTATGCCTTAAACGGTTTTTATACAGATGTTTTACCATCCCACCTTTTTAATTAGCTTTTTTCATCGTCTTTACTCTCGTCATCTTTCCTACATCCTTCCACGCATTCTCTTCCTCACAGTCTTCACACAACACATGCCAAGGGACTACCGACAGAGTCAAATTGCATTTCTTCCCACGAGATTGCGCTTGTGAAGAAGCCTTTTTGAATGAAATGCTAGAGCATTATCGGAATTCGGACCAGACGCAGCTCCCCACTCACGATTCCGTTACGTTGGTGTCATCCGGACCGAAATCTTCCTCCTCTTCTGTCTCGGAGTGTTCGGACGTAGATAGTGTAGATAGTGAATTCGAGACCACCTCGCCGTTGAGCAGTCCAGAGTCGGAAAACAACGTCACCAATTGTCTCAACCATCGTAGTGCTTTGAAGCAGACTATCTCCAAACGCAGAATTCGATCCCGATGGAATTGTGGCCCTCATGGATACCGTGCGTTGTCAATGGACGGAGGCGGAGTTCGTGGTCTAATCCTTGTACAAACTCTACGCACTTTGGAACGCGCCACTGGCAAACGGATCGTTGAATTGTTCGACTGGGTCGTAGGTGAGCCGATTTGTCAGATCTTCTGCCAGTTTTTTGTCCTGTGTACTGTGAAGACACCCGTAGATATATTCATAACCAATACCTTAACAGCATGCTTTACCTTATGTGTTGTATATATATATATATATATATATATATATATATATATATATATATAGGCAAGGTGCCTACCTGTCTATTATCCACTACCTCGTCCATCTGGCTCCAGGAGACAGTTGGTCGTTACTGGAGGGGACGGGGTGCACAGTCCTTGTGGTCGTGCTAGGCTCGAAGAGTGGTTCCATGCACTCAGTGTGGAGCGGACTACGGTTCAGCCACCGCCTTAGTGTGCACTTAATTCCCCAAATACTGCGTGCTTGTGTTTGCCTGTGAAGGAGTGTGGGCCGGCTCCGTTGATGAAATATGGCTCCCATCCGCATGCCTCCCGGTCTTATTCCTTCGGGTTTACACTGGATATGGGGTGTGTGGATGGAGCTGTGCGTGGTGCAGCGCAAGCCATCCATGGTCCCTCTGTAGGCACAGGCGTCCTGTGGCTGGCCACAGTGACAAACAAATCCAAAACCAGATAACGCCAACCATAGGTAGGCAAGTTGATTGAGCCAACCCATGCGGTGTCAGCGAATATCGTTTTGGAGCCAGAGGTAGTTCGTTCGGTTTCCGTCGTTTCAATGCGAGAACCCTAATCTGTGAGACAACTATCCGTATACTGCTGTTCGCTGACGACTATGCGTTGTTTGCACATTGTGCGGATGAGTTGCAGCACATGACTAGTGCTCTGGCTTAGACAGCGGCCGAATTCGGGCTCACCATCAACACAAGCAAAACTGTCGCTCTTTCAGCCTTCACCGGATGTGCTGTCTTCAATATTGTCGCAAATCAGCATCGGTGATGAAGCATTGGAAACCACCTCCCGTTTCTGCTACCTTTGGAGTGTGATGTCGACTGACCAGCAGATACACTGTGAGCTATCTATCCGCGTAGCGTAGGCAGCAGCGGCATTCAGGAAGATCGAGTACCGATTGTGGAACAACCATCAGCATACCGTTGGCACGAAGCTGATGGCGTACAAATCCATGGTACTGCCGTTTCTTCTATACGTCAGCGAAACGTGGACGATGTACCGGCGAGATGTGCGATATCTCAAGCGGTTCCATCAGCAGTGTTTGCGACGGATTCTGCGCATTGGATGGGACGACAGAGTCGCGGACACGATAGTGTTGCGCCGAAATGGAATGTATGCAGTGGACTGCATACTTTTGCTGTGACACCTGAGGTGGCTCGGTCATGTGAGCCGTGTGGATTCGACGCGGATACCGAAACAACTATTAAATGCTCAACTGAGTATTGGGAAGCGACATGTGGGAAAACCAAAATTACCTTACCAGGACATGATCAAGGTGAGCCTCCCACATTCTTATCTTGAGTGCAAGTCATGGGAATCGAAGGCGGTTGATCGGCGTACATGGCGCGATCTAATCACGAAGACCGTTGCCGAGGTGCAAGAGAAAACCTTCGTGCACGCAGGGATGCGGCAATTGCGAGAGCGACATGCGCTGATGGGTTTTACTCCATCGACAGCGAGCGCATGGTGCTGTACCATATGCGGCCGCGAGTGCCTGATTCAGGCAAGCCTGAGGAGCCATGAGCGAGTCCACTCGGGGGCCAGCACCGAAATGACGACGGGTTCTGCAGAGAACGTAGGCAGAACCGGCGCAGCGTTTGTAGGCACGCTGCATTCGATTTGCCAACCGCTTGCTTGCATGGTAAGTCCATTTAGTTCAGGTGGTGGGTTTGTTAGCTTGTCCTAATGCATATTTTTAGCTCATTTGAATATCTGCCTAAACAATCAATTGGATTGCAACTGTCGCTTAGGCTCGGTAGGTTGTTTTTCATTAGTCTAAATTGTGCGGTTTGGTTGGTGTTTAACTCATTCTGAACCATTTATGCGTATTATAATTATATGCTCTGTTCAGGTGATACGTTCATGCTCAAGTGTTTCGTTCCACCCTTGACCGGTACACTTGCATTGATACGTACAGTACATACGTCCCTCAGTTTGTTATTCCGATCGATGTTCTACGCTGTCGTGTTCTGGTGAATATTCCACACCTCTTTGCAAGCTTATATCTATTCATATACTTGTGTAGATAGGAGAAGGACCCAACCTCATTTTGATTATATTAAGAACACCCCTAGTGATGAGTGCTCTTTTCGTCAAAATACTATCCAACAGAGTGTTTACTTTTTATGATGTCCACATTCATTTGTTTTTGCAGGTACATCCACTGGCGGCATTCTCTCTTTGCTTTTGCTGCGAGGGAAGTGTTTGCGATGCTGTCGTAGGATGCTTTTTGGATTCAAAGATTCCGTATTCTGTGGCAAGCGGCCATATCCTGCCGAAGGGTTGGAGAAGGTGATACGCCGTGAGCTGGGAGAGCACACAAAAATGACCGATTTAAAGAGAATCAGGTTGGCTCCTGGTGATTTCTGTGTTCCATCCCCATCCACTTTGTCTTTATGTTTCACAGATTTGTTTCTTGGTCTTGCAATCCCTCAAAAGTGCGAGGCGAGACCCCTCTTTTTCTCGCTCCCTGACCACTGATTCGGGGCTGTTTTTTTGTAGCGCTCATCACTACAGTGTAAGGCCTGATGGAATTTGGGGTCTGAATGACGATGAAGTCGTCTGGTTGGATACATTTGTTGACATGGCAAGAATTTCTTTGTCTCTCCCTTTAACTCCCCTTCCAACAACGATCTCCTACCGAATGCATACCGTGATTTTAGCATTATATCACTTCTTTCTGCTTTTGTAGTCTGTAATGTCTACTCTTTTATCTTCTTGCGGCACATTAGCTGAGGTGTATTTCTCACCCTCAGCTAATGTGTATCGATGATGATGTTGACGGAAGTTGAACGTTTTGTTCACTCATGTCCCTTCCTCATTTATTAACTGGTTTCCGTGTGACCTTGACTGGCTTCGACCTAACTGGCTGTTGCACCACAAATCACCTCTGCCCCATTGATGCACAGAATTCCTTGCTTCCTTTCTTAAAGACCAATCAATGGCCACCGGCTACGGCCTTCCTTATCTAAAGCCTTTTGCTATCTCTTCACGTATCGATGCCACAACACCGCCTGCTGATATGGTCACGGTGTTGACGGATCTGTGCTGCTTACCGTTCTGCTTTTCACCCGCATTTCTTCTGTGCACGTCTGACTGTGCAGAAATCGAATCCTTAATGGATTTCATTCATACGAGTAGTTCAATGCCCGGTTCGTATCGGCACCTCAGTCACCGCTTACTAGGAGGATGCGCATTCTCGAGCGCAGATCAACGAAGCTTGCGAATCGAGGTCATTCCATCAGCTGTCCTGCTGACCAGAACATAATTATCAGCAGGAGTACATTAGCCATTTGTACTGATGCTTCATTGTCGTGCAACTTGCCTACCTACGGAACGATGACTAAAAGTAAGGAAGAGAAATGGGACCTAAGGTAAAACCTTAATGCTCCAAGCAAACATTCAAAGCACCTACGATCTGTCACACAAACAGTTAGCTATCGTGCAAAGATAAGGTGGCATCTGCGAAATAGCTTCCTTGCGGCTTTCACTGCTCTGCTTCATAATCAATCATTTCCCCGTGGTTAACTCAACACCGAACACACATTAAACAAACGGCCCGACTGGGAGACGAAAGCAGACAACCTACTGGTATCAACTGCGAGTCATGTTCTGTAACGTCTCAAGCCAAGAAAAAGGCGGGTCACCTGAACTCCGGTCTGAAAGGCGAGGCATACCAACGGCTCCTAGTTGGTCATCAGTGACTTCATTTCCCTGCTGCCAAGTCAACTTTTGACCACCTCAGGCCTTGCGCCACCTCATATCTGGCAAATAAAGCAACGTCCTCCTCCGTAGGCGGTTACCAATCATACGTAGTACTTGCGCGAGCCAACGCTACCTGTTGTTCTGACGAACTGACTTGACATCACTGACAGCAATCGCCTACGCACATAATCGTTGCGGACATACTGGTGCGCGTTAGAGGCACATCTGACCGAAGGGGCAAAGTCTTACTCCAATGGAATAGGACATCCTTCGCTGTGATCTTGTAAACACAGCCTTTTAGACCGAGGGGTACTCCTTTCTGACGCCACGGAAGGCACCTATACTTTTTGCAACGTGAACTGACTTTAGTAGATATGCTCCCATCGTTGTTGATTGCAAGTAAAGGTACCGGAATTGAAACTCACACCCGGGACTTAGACATTTGTGAGCCTGTTAGAATGCACTAGGGATGCCCAACTTCATGCGAGGGTGGTAACTCGAATTCGATCCGTAGATGTCGCTGGCCAAACGAGTGAACCACGAATCCTCAGTCGAACAGCCTGATAACAAACGAAGCCGGTCATGTAGTGCTCTTTCAATACGTGCACTGATGCAGTTGATCAACTACCTTGAGTTCGTCGCTATTAAGAGTCAGTGGAACAAGTGGCTGGTGTTCTTGCAACAACACTGCAGTTTGAAAGTGCGCAGCGTATGCCAAATGATTGGACCACTCTAGAGAACTTATTCAGGGTTAACTGGGCTCTAACATCGATAAAAAAAGTAACAAAATATCGTCCGCATGTTCAAGATCAACTAGCTTTTCACTATGCAGCCTGTACCGTGCGATAATACAAGGGAACATCCCATGAAGGTGGTCACGACGAAGTTGAACAAAAATGGGGAAATTTCGCAGCCCTGACGAACGCGTTTGTTGTTGGGAAGATATATCATAAGTCACCGTAGATCTTGATACAGCCTGTGGTGTTCTAGTACAGGTCACGTAAAATGTTCCTATATTCCATGGGAACGCCTTACTGCACAAGTATTTCGTACAGAATTGACCAATTGACTGAATCGAACGCACTTTTAAAGTCGAGGAATGCAGCTATTGTCTGTCTGTGGTACATGTGGCCCTGCTCTAGCACCTGCTACAGTGTATTTATAGTCTGTGCAGCTACGTCCAAGACGGAAACCTGCTTGTTGTTCTCTAATCCGGGATTCGTTCCACAGTACGTCGACGAACTAGAATTGAGGCTAGTTACTTTGTCACCGTCGGTGTTAGCTTGATACCCTGTGATTAGCACCGTCGGTGCGGTTGTCCTACTTATACATTGCCAACATAGCCGATACATCCCAGCTTACTTGGAATCGTCTCTTCCTTCCAGACCCCTACGAACAGGGGTTAGTGCTTTATATGGGACTTTACCACCATTAGCGCGGGTGCGTTGGAATCCGAGCCAGTAGCTCAAAAACTATTAAGGGCTGCCATCGCGTTGCAGACCGCAGTCTCTAATGGAACTTCTAAACTTTTTGTCCATGGTTTATTCTGCATCACCTAAGTAGGAAGAGGGTCGGGATCAGAGGAGCAACTGAACTGATCTCGAACACAGTCCGTCCATCGATCCATTTGGCGCTTTTTATTTTGTATCGGGGCACCTGCGCTGTCTCTAACTGACGCCTGGTTTTCCGGGATCAGTAGTGCAGATCAGTTGGAAAAGCTCGTAATAAGTACCTACTGCTCCCGCCCCCTCCATTTTTTAGCCCAACTGGTCCACTAGGCTTCCTTGTCTGCACGCAGGCTCCGCTTTAGTTCTCACCTAAATCTCCATTCGGATACATTTTAATACGCGTTGGGAGACTTTTTTCTAGATTGCAATAGGTTTAGTGACTTCTCAAATATCCAATGACTGGTGCGGTGACGAGTAATAGCGCCGTAAGCGAGGGCTCCCCCGAAGCTCTGTCATTCGATTGAGAGGGCGAAATTTCGGTACGCATCCTGGTAGGATTGCTTGACCGGGGACTGAGATAACTACTCAGTTGCCATTCGACCGAGGCACTTAGTACTCCTCCCGGTAAAGTTCATAGGAAAACGACGGTACCAAGAAATGGTCAGAGTCGACGTTAGTGTTCCAGAATGAGCGACTATTCAAGATGAAACCACGCTACCTGTAATTTATGGCAATGTGATCAGTTTTGTCTATCGCTGTTCCGCTATAAATGAACGTCACATGACACTTTGGTACCCACGGTGTCTAAAAGCGGTGCTACTGAGAAACAGACGGTGCTCTTCTCATAGTTGCAGCAGACGCTCACCGTTGTTCGTACGGTCAGAGTTTAGTTCATACTTACGTTTGCACCCGCAAAGTGCTGTTGCAGAGCTGGACAGACATATCTCCGGTTTTAGCTATCTTCGAACAGCCAATGGGAGTGGAGAATCGGTTCACTTGCCTTGTTAACTGTGTCACCACTGGTGGTTATGATGGGGGCTGGAAATGATGGGGATTGCAAATGGTATAATGCTGATCGAACGTCACATGCCAGACCGACAAGGTGTGAGCATGTTGCCGGAAGTAGATTGGTCTGCCAATTCGGAAATAGTTGCCCGTAATCGCCTCCACCCTGCAGCTATCCACTGAACGTGCAAGTGACCAATCAGGCGCCAGCAAGCGAAGGAGCGCATACTCGTGCACCTTTGAGCCAAGGCTTGTGGCATTGGACCGAGAGAAGAAGCGCGCGGGCCCAATCCCGTCAATCGTACATTCACTAAGAAATTCAAGGTGATTTTAGACAGAGTGAATGTAATGAGCAAGCGTAAACAAATGGAAAGGTAGCCAGCGACACAATGCAAATAACAAGGATGAGCCATTGAAACGGACGGTTGTAAATAGTGTATACACTCTACAAATATCCGAGTGCAATCTTAATAAAGGACTTCGTGATCATGGCTTAGTCTTCTTGCTTCCCGGAGGGCTACACGACAGTGGTCTTCTCGTATCATCAAAGCCCGTGAGACTTTCCAGACTGAACCATCTATGGAGACGGCGGGATATCAGTCTGTCAGTGAAAGATACGGTGTATCACTCTGCGGTAAGGCCAGTCTTACTGTATGGATCAGAGACTTGGCCTGTTCGTAGTGAAGACATTAAACGCTTGACCATGTTTGACCACCGGTGCTTGCAACGTTTGCTATCGTCTGATGGGAACACCGGGTGAAAAATGCTGAGGTCCGCCAGTTGGTTTTCGGTACGAAGCCTAGTTCCTAACTCGAGTGTTTGCTAAATCTTAGCCGTTTGTCTTGGCTAAGCCATGTTCTGCGTATTCCCGTTGATCGTCTTACTCAGCATGCATTATACGCCGCGGCTGCATCAAGGTGGATGAAACCGCGAGGTGGTCAGTCTAGTACGCAGCCTCGTGGCATTAAAAAATTGACAGAGGGACTTGGCCAGGCTGTTGCATGCTGTCTTTGCGTATGGGGACCATGGGACGGCCCACACCATTGATTGGAGACCGTGTCAGACATGGCACAGTCAGTGGCGTTCCTACATTCGGTTTCTTTCCTCTGCCATACCGCTGTCATACATTTGTTATTTCTTGTTTTTCTTACGGTGTGAGTCGTGGCAACTGGATCCGCCGCACTTCGGTGCTCGGACCATAGTTGTTTAACTGAACTGAACCATATTTACCACCTTATTGAGCTTCTAAAGAGCTCAGACGACTTACTTGTGCACTCGTACCCTTTGCATCAACAACGATATCTGAACTGTTAATATTGCTGAGCAACATGCTCAGTTCGTGGTAGTAGGGTGTCCTTGACAACATCAGAACTGCAGTCGGTTGAGGGTATAAACTGAAACCACAAACAACCAGCGTCTGACACTACTTCGTGAGTCAGTCCTAGTTGATATCGTCAGACGACTGCTCTCGGGAATCGAACCAACCGACGAAGGCTCAATCTTGAAACTGAGAGCCTAGCTTGTCCAGTGATTGCATCATTGGCGTCTCCGGATGCGTGCAACCAATAGCGAGAGAACAAGTCGGGCAGTTAATTCAACAGCCTCGTGGAGGTCATTGATCCTGGTTTCGGACACACAACGCGTCAACGCCCAACACACCTAACGTGCGTATGGGTGCAACCTGTTAACCTATTTGTCTCAAAGTGCGAAGGTTGAACGCCGCCAGGGAAACGGGACAGTGTGGCCTGCTAAAGTGCTGCTGCTTGCTGATAGGCGTCCAATGCGTGTTGTGGGAAGGCAGCTGTAAATGGTATGACTGCATTAAGGCTGCCGTCAATTAAACTGGGAATTACTGAGGGAAGATTAGGGCTGTGGGTCGGGGAATAAGAA
Source organism: Dicrocoelium dendriticum (assembly GCA_944474145.2). Taxonomy (NCBI): domain Eukaryota; kingdom Metazoa; phylum Platyhelminthes; class Trematoda; order Plagiorchiida; family Dicrocoeliidae; genus Dicrocoelium; species Dicrocoelium dendriticum. Next base: position 75,401,259 of record OX104071.1, on the reverse strand, counting down.
GAACAGATGAAAGGAAAGAAGGGAGGCTCCACCAGTAGCATATTTTCGCTTATCCGCCATCTGTATGCAGCAGATAAGGCGAACTTGATAGGCTGCCATTTGCCCGATGCAGGATGTAGTTGAGATTAGAAAAAATAGTCATGGTTGTGCCTGCGCTAAGACACTGTCAAGACACTCAAACTTAGACAGCAGGACGATTAAGATGCTCAACCAAAGCTTATGGTTGAAAAGTCTGTCTGCAAGGTAGCAAAGGCGTGGAAATACTTCGGTTTTATAGAAATAGGTGTCATTTTCTTTTCAACTTGAAAGACCATCAGACTAAGTTTATGTGATCTCTAACCATTGACATACGTGGTAGGAGTAGCTCTCAAGCGGCCCGGGAGCACCAATCAGTATAGCTCAACCAGCTAAAGTGGTACGCAAACCGTCGCTTTAAGTTAAGGTGTAGCTTGATTACAGCGGGAAGATTGGAACAAGCTGAGACCAAAGTCAGAATCAGCTGATGCCCAAAGGTCAGACTGAAACCCATCAGAAAGACATCGGTTTAAAAATAGGGTTGATTTGTAGTCGACACCCGTGATTGATCTAGTTATAACTGCAGTGCTCTGTTTCTTTGGAACTCAATTCACATCTTACATCCTGTTCTCTAATCTCCAGTTGTCTCGTATTCGCTCCTTACTGGTAGTTGGCCTACTCTCGCAACGTCCGACACTAAACCGTTTGGGATGAGCTGCACGTATCTATGAGACTACGCGGCAGCCAGATTCAGCCATTGAACCTGCACGGCGGACTGACGTAACCATCCTGTTAAACTGTGCCTCGCGCTATCGAAGAATATACCGTTTTTTTATTTATTTCTTTAACGAGAGCGAATGGCAGGTCCCCACAATTTTAGTAGCAAAAAACATGCTATAAGGTTACACGCTCAGCTACACGTATACACTCACTGTACTAGGATGCTGCGTTGTGTTTCTCAAGCCCTTAGTGAAGCTTATTGTCCAGATATTTTTCTCTTGATACTGGGAGTTGTCTGGGTCGGAATCCGGAATGGTTATTTTTCGTGTTACCTCTTTTTTCAGAAGGGATATAAGATTACTCGAATTGTGGCCCTGCGATTGTTATAACTGCCTAATAGTAAGCGCATCTCCTTTATTCTAAACGAACGAACGAACGATCTGTGGCTTGTATACACGCACAGTAATGTAGCCGACAAAATTCGATACGTACGACACGTGAGACATAGTCGCTAAACGTTTTATACGCGCGAGCTGAATCGAGCGGCTAGAACGCACGTGGACACCACATGCGTCTAGACCAGTGGTTCTCAACCTGGGGGCAATCACCCCCAAGTGAGCAAAATGGAATTTTACGAGGGGTAAATAAAAATACGAGGATCGGGCCATCATGCAATTTCGCTAAACAAAATTAATAACAATCATTTGTCTCAGAACATGTAACTACCTAATCACGATTGGTTAGTCATCGGCAACTGATTATTAGTGAATGTTCAGTGAATTGTACGCTTTTCGGTGATAAATTTTCTTATCTAAAATACGAATACTGGCCTGCAAATCGGCGCAGCTAGGTGACGCCTCTTTTGGTACATTCGTTGCTCGTTATTCTTTTGAGTCAAAGAGGTGTTCCCGAGTCAAATTACAGAGTTAAGTGGACACTAACGCAAGAGCATACGTCAGCCGACCAGGTGAAGTAGCGAACGAATGTTTGCTAGGTAGAAGGGACAAAACAGGCATTTAGTGTTCGGGACGTCTTGATACAGAGTAGCGGTGGGAAGTTGGCATCCAGGATGGACTTATAAAGGATGGCTGAAACGAATGAGAAACCACTGACATGTTCTTATTGGATCAGAAATCCTACGCGAAAAAGTCATAAGATGCCTTGAGCCGGAATAAGCGCAAGCGTTACCGTACACAAAAACACAGGGTTTGGGATCACACAACCAAGGCAGGTAGATCAGATTGCGTGCCAGTGCTCCTAAGGTGTTGGGTTGATCACATTCATTTACTGTTGTTTATTGATTACAAGCAAGAGCAGGTGGGTTTCTCACATCAGTTAGAATTGATCTATTTGCAGAGCTTTATGACATTGTCACCCGATGGCAAAAGTAATCGATCAACAAAAGGAGATATATTTACCAAATATTGGAGAACTGTTAACCAGAGCTTGAGAAAGCGATATCTATTAAGACTGAAAAGACAAAGCTTAAAACAAAGCAAAACCTAAAGAGGAAGCTGGACAGTACCTCGCAGCACAAGTCAGCAAAGGAAGATGTCTAGATCAAGAATATACCCAAACGAACTTTATCAGAAGCAGAAAGGGAAGTCACTGTGCGAGGTCTGCAATTCAGTTACAATGATTCCTATCCCATCGATTTCATTGCCGCATTTGAGTCGACGCTGGCCATATGCAACATCGCGGAGGAAGCCCAGCATGTACTTAGACACAGCTCTATTCTCGTTCTGAGTCACAAAGTGGGAACCAACCTTTCCAAAGTAAGCGAACAAAAGACACTGACAAGCCTCCGAAGAGAACACTATTGTTATATTACCTGCCGACAAGGTACTTCTTACTGTGATAATGGACAAAACTGACTACCGGGGGGCATAAACCAGCAATAAACGTAAACGATAAGCGCAAACTAGGGCAAATATGTAGTCAAATGATTGGTTCAGGCCTCCGAGTCGTCATTTTATCTGGCCACGGTAACTTGAGAGCTTCGATCAGTTTCTTTTGTGAGCACAATAGCGGTTGATAAAACCGAATACTGATCGCCTCAGATGTAGCGAGGGTGCGGAGGCGCAGGCCTTTCGATTGGAGTGGCGGAACCTTGTATATTATTCGAAAGGCGCGGATCGGGTCGACTTCATGCCCATTATCAACCAGATGGGCCATAACAGATCTAGTTATAGTCCCGGTATATTCCCGGAAGGTACTCATTAATGCTCTTTGACAAGTGCCGCGCCGTCCGACCGATGTAAGTAGTGCAACAGCCCGCACTCGAACTGAAAAATGACCATAGAAACGGTCAGCATCGGCAACTTGTCTTTGTTGCAAGTACGAATGAGGGGTTCCGTTGAGAAAGTCCACTTGAGCTGTGCAACTGGAAAAATTGACTTAACGGCTGTGGAAAGGCTTCTGGCTACACTTTCGGCGGCTGCGTCTCCTTTGAAAGGTAATCTTATAAATAGTTCTTTCTTCTCAGCTGTTGGAACCTACACCGGTTTGGGTTTGTCTTGCATGTTCTTAAGAATGAAACGATCAGGATACCCGTTTTCGTGCAGCACATTTTGTGTGAACCCCAACTCAGTAACCAACGTGTCTTCAGAACAAATCCTGTGGGCCCTTTTGGTTAGACAGCGAATTAGGTTTCGCTTGTGCCTCAAAGCAACGAAACTATGCAAGTTCGTATACTGGCCAATTCAGGTTTTCTTCCTGTAGACTTCCCGTTGGATAGAGCCATCTACCCTACAAGTTAACAATACATCAAGAAACGGCAACCGGTTGTTCGTTTCCTTCTCTCAGGAAAACTGCAATGCTGCGTGGGCCTGAGTACAGCGCTCAGTAACAGTGTCGAGGTCAGTGGACTGATCGGCCACAACAAATATGTCATTTATCAGTTTGAGTGCGCCTGTTGCACTACTTACATCGGTCGAATGGTGCGGCACTTGTCAAAGAGCATTAATGGGTACCTTCCACGCTGGTTGCGTCGTGGCGGTACCGGGACTATAACTAGATCTGTTATGGCGCATCTGATTGATAGTGGGAATGAAGTCGACCCAATCTTCGCCTTCCGAATAATATACAAGGTTCCGCCACTCCAATCGAAAGGCCTGCGCCTCCGCACCCTCGCTACATCCGAGGCGATCAGTATTCGGTTTTATCAACCGCTATTGTGCTCACAAAAGAAACTGATCGAAGCTCTCAAGTTACCGTGGCCAGATAAAATGACGACTCGGAGGCCTGAACCAATCATTTGACTACATATTTGCCCTAGTTTGCGCTTATCGTTTACGTTTATTGCTGGTTTATGCCCCCGGTTGGCACGTGATCCAATTTCATTTGAACTGATCGAAACCACTGTTACTCCCATTGCTCTTGTACCCATATGATTGTAAAGGTCTGACGATGAATTCATCGAAAACAATTGTTTACCTTCGGTCCCTTGTTCTTGATGATTAAATGGGAATTTTTCACTTACTAAAAACTGGCTACATGAAGAAGGCACAAGAACTGCTCGATGTAAACACCTACAAAAAATCTGGAAACTCAGATCAAGCGCGCTCTTCAGAGATTGGAGCAAATTGGACAGATCACGAAGTTAGAACAGATGAAGATGAAACCCGAGGATGCAGTGATACCACGGTTCTACGGTCTACACAAAGATGGGGTAACGCTTCGCTCTATCGTGTCATTACTAGGGGCACCGAATTATAAACTAAGGAACTCTGGAAACGGCTGAAATACCTAATCACGGACTCAGAGCATTCAATCAAATCGGCAAAGCAATTTCTTGAAAACCTCAGGGGAATAACAATAGAAAGATACGAGATGATGGTATCCTTTGATGTTACGGCTTTGTTCTCATCGATCGACATGAAGCTGGCAAGGCAAACAATGGTGACCCTACTTGAACAACACGGGGCGGCAAATACGAAAAACAATCGGGATCACCCAAATGATGGAGTTGCTTGATTCCTGTCTCACCACACATCACTTTCAATGGTCAAACGTACAAACAGATAGTGGGCACGCAAATGGGTTCAACAATCTCTGGACTGGTGGCCGAGGCAGTGATGCAAGTACTGGGACAAAAGGCAGTGCTGATGGTGGAGCCCAACCTTTGGGTACTTTATGTGGACGATACTTTTGTCATCCTCAAGCGTTCCAGACCACAAGAAACACACCATCTGATCAATAATATTCTTTCCGGCATCCATTTCACCAAAGAGAAGGAGACCAACGACCAGCTGTTAGTCTTAGACGTGCCCGTAATAAGACATGCTTCCGCGTCCTTGGAAACAACAGTCTATGGAAATGCGACGCACACTGATCAGATCTTAAACTATCGCCAGCTGTACGCCGTAACGGCACTTCGCTGCCACGCGACTACCACCAGTCCCGCGGGGGATGAGTATACCGCGACTACGCCCGCCCCTACGCGGATTCGAACCGGTGACCTTATGGTTGTAAACCAGACGCGTATGTCACTCGGCCACCTGCCGACCTTAAACTATCGCAGTAACCATCAGGCCAATTACAAGCGCAGTTGCGTGAGTACACTTTCCAAACAGACGCAAACACACTGTAGCACGCTGCAGTTGAGGAAGGCGCAGGAAGATCACGTATTTAACATGTTTTAACGGAATTCGTACCCTAAAAGTTTTATTCTATGCTGCCCGATGTCGAAGCATCAACGACAACTCCTTCCACCAGCGTAATGAAAAGGAAAACCATCGTCCTACCTTATATCTATGGGATCTCTGAAATGGCAGCGAGGCTTTTAATGTCTCACGGTATCAACGTTGCACATGAAGCAACTGAAACCGTTCGGAGTAAACATTTTAGGGTAAAAGATCAGCTGAGTAAAGAAGAAACATCAGGTGTGATTTACAAAATTTGCTGCAAAGATTGCGACAAGCACTACTTTGGCCAGACAGGGAGAAAACTTGGTACAAGACTGCATGAACATAGTCTGGCCATCCGCCACCATGATGAAAAGTCATTAATATCAGTACATATGGATGCCGAAGGCCATCACTTCGATTTGGGGAACGCCAAGATACTTGGAAGAGCAAAGACGTGCAGAGCGCGTGCGTTACTCGGGGCGTGACATTCGGGCCAGAACTCAAAGGGGTTTACGTGGCAAAGATATCTTTTGAACAGTGAAGAAGAATTTTGTGGAGCAAAGGGAACTGCAGTGGTCAAAGCTGTGGTGTCTGTGCACACAGAGTACCATCCTCTTTAACCATTCGTTCCGCATTTTAAACATGAGTCAAACAAGTTGCTCTGCACACGACCTTTGGCTTCTGCATTATACATCGTTATGCTTTAGCAGTAAATACTTTTCCAAGTGCTTTACTAGGCGCGTTAACCAAGGTAAGGAAATTAGCATATATGATCCGTGGTAGTGTGACAAAAAACAAGTTTTCAATGGGTTTTGCAATGAATTTGGTGACTAATTCGACGTGCTTCTATTCCACACGGAAGCGCTTTGGTTATCATTTGGCAAGTTATTGCACCGCGTGCTTGAGCTTAGGGAAGAAATCACTGTGTTTCTGGGAAGGAAAGAACTGTATGAGGATCAAGAGAGAATGGGTTACACGCCATAATAACAGGCAATGTATTTTACTAAACTGGTGTATCTTGCGGATTTCGTCAGGGAAATAAATACGGTTATTCTCAGATTATGGGGAAATATGCCGATTATTTTAGTGGATCAAGATAGGATAGCCAGTATTTTTTCGTTACTTTCCGCTTTATCAACGCAGAGTGGGTGTCGATGATATTTGCATGTTCACCGTACTAACAACGGTGCTCGTTGAAAGATATGAGAAGTGCACATTCACAGAGCAAATAACTGTCCTCAATGGTACATTCTATCAGCAGATTGCTTCCCGATTTGGAAAATCGCCAAGTAAATGCTTGGGTTCTAAGACCTTTATCACTGAATGTAAGGATAATTTCAGATGTCGAAGCCAAAACACAATTCCTTGGACTTCGCGAAGACAGCACTGAAAAGAGATTTCCAAAACACAACCAACAACGGATAGCGGTCTCCGGTCGGTTACTTTCGGCTGTGTTGACAAGATCACTTTGTGCTGCATTTCTTCGTTCATTGGAATTATTTCGTGGAAATTTAGATGCCATTCAGTTTCATTTCTGATTCTGACTTTTTCGATCATAAATACTTTTGTTATCACCGCTTGGTTTCAGCCATCTTGCTATCGCCATTTCCTCTAGCAATTGGTCACCATCTTTTTTTCGGATTATTCACAATGCCAAAGCAATCACCCTGTGGTATTTGTCCCAAGATAGTTGAATGTCGTGCAAATGCCCTCACATGTGTTTTCTGCGAAGTTAACTACAACATTTCATGTGTTGGATTATTAGTTGTGCATTCTCATCGGCTTCTTGAAATCCAACACTATTTCCTTCAAACTTTATGTGAAAATTGACGAAACAAGATACAGCCAGGAAGAATAAAGCCGAAGTGCAGACTTCATCATTCCGATGAGAACAGCTCCTTGTGTTTGGCCAAACAACCTAGCCCGAAGTGCCCTCAGTTTCCAGGTCATTCTTCCTCCTCTACCCGTGCAAACTCACCGACACGAAGTCCGACCGTTGGAAGAAGCCCAGTTTCACCTGGCTTAGATTGTTTACCTCTGTTTTGCCCTACGAGCACTGAATCCTAGTTAGGGAAAGCCTGAGTGCTGAAGACCAGTGGTAAGAACAAAAAACAAATTTACGAAAGAATGTTGGGCGTCTAACTTTTCTAAGTCAACATTTGGCCAAAGCACGTGAGGTTCGTAATATACTTCGCCCTGTAAGATCAACCTCATCCTACCAGAGGCGTTATAACGTGATCTTCCACGTGCCGGAGTCCATCGATCCATCACCCCAAGTGCGCTCCGATCACAATGTCGAGATTTTACGGGGTCTAGTTGACAGACTCCTCGACATTGACGAGGACTCGGTAAAAGTGGGGCAAATTATCCGTCTTGGAAAGCAAGGTGATCAACAAAATCGGCCTATGAGAATCATTTTTGTGGACGAAGCCAGTCCAAAACTAATCTCGTCACGCCTAGGTGGGCTGAATGGTTTAAAGATCCATGCTCATCGAGACCTGGACCCAGTAGACCGGGAACGGCTTAAATCTGCTATCAATGAGCTAAAAAGACGTACTGGTGAGGAGGAAACAAATCTCCGTATCGCAAATTTTCGGGTGGTTTCCAACCATCTGCGAATCAGGATAAACAGGTTGCTCAGGCTTCAAGCACGTTCGGCGGTTCCTGCTGCGGCCCGCGTGTAGACTCTACCTACGTTTGCAGTCTTATGAACAAGCGCGATGAGCTTTATCATTTCGTTACGTCTGAGCGGCTAGACGTAGTGGGACTCGCAGAGATATGGTTGCATTCCGAGTTATACACCCAAGAACTTGAAATCAACGGTTACTCGTGCTTCCGCTACGATAGATTAACGAGTGCTTGCGGTGGCATCTTGCTCTACATCCGGTCTTCCCTGCGTGAGAGACTTGTGAGCACCTACCGAAGTGACGATAGGGCTCCACCCACCTCAGGCACGGAGAACTACTTGTGGGCGCAGTCTATCGCAGCCCCCTGAGTCGTTGTTTGGATTGTCTGTCCCATCTTCGAACCCACATGAGTCGTCCACATTTTCTACTTACCGGCGATTTTAACCGTCCTCGAATACGATGTGCATTTGATGCTTGGGCATGGTGAGGTTGAAGCAACCTTCGTGGATGTGGTACTTGAAACTGCTGCATCGCAACACATATGCCAGCCAACACGCATAACATCACGCTTAGCGCAGTCCTGTATTGACCTGATGTTAAGGAGCTACGAACAGCGAGTGCGTGACGTTCGGATTCTGGAGCCCCTGGCTACAAGGGAACACTAAGTGCTCATCGCTGATACGGAATTACTTTTGCCGGATACACGTCCGATGGAGCTTGCTTACGACTACTGTAAAACGGACTTTGACAATTTAGCTCGAGCCGCAAGCCAACTGAAGTGGTCTCTGTCATAAGCTGCATCCATAGAAAGCTGTTGGACATATATAAAAGAGAGATTGACGTCATTGTGTTCCCAAGTTGTGCCCTGGAAGTGTGCGATGGTTGGACCGATTAAGCCTCATTGGTTTGACAAGGAGTATGGACATCTGGCTCTGAGGCAGCGCAGACTGTGGGACAGATTCCTCCTATAAAAGTCAGCGGAATATCTGCAACAGTGCAAAAAGGAATAAGCGCCGATATTTCGAAAAGCAGCTCGTAATCCTCGCGAAGACCGCTCCAAAGAGAATCTTTACTTACGTAAAGCGACGCCTGAAGCCGGCAGGTGGTGTGCCAGTGCTGGATGGTCCTGGCGGACAGCCTCAAACCTCCAGCACTTAGCCTGCACCTGCGTTGGTGGCGCAGTCCGCTTTTGCATTTGCAAATGATCAGTTGTCTGTTCCGTGTTCGATGTGTACCGCCTTTACCCAACTCGACAGTCTGGATTGCGGCGTCAACCACTTGCCTGCCTTGATGGCACCAAACCTGCCGGACCTGATGGGCCCCACCCATTGATTCTCAACTCACTTTCGACTATCATCTCTCCTATCGTGACTGACTTTTTCAACAGGTCGTTGTCCGAAGGTTCGTTGCCGGTTGACCGGAAATGTTCAGTGGTGAAACCTATTCCGAAAGGCGGCGACCCTAGCAATGTAGACAACTGCAGGCCAATTTTTCTGACATCTATTTTTGAAGTGAACTGACTACTGGTTGGTTCGGTGGAGCTGTACGCATTGGGCGCGTCCTCAGGTTGTGGATCGGGGAACGCCTTCCTTGTGAATGTAACTGTGAATAACGTTCGGTTGTTCTCATGCGAGATGAATAAGCAGTCACGGACAATCAGCGGCCACCGGCTTCTGTGAAGGCGTATGAGTCCCTCGGCTGTTAACGACCTTCGTGCTTCGCGGCGAGTTTGATAATTTAGGGATTCCCGGCATGCTTCACTGGGTCTCTTTGGGCGCCCTGAGTAGTTTGCCTCTACTCGAAAGCCGTTTTTTCCTCACCTAGATAACCGGCTCCCAACGGTCGCGATATACGTCCATTGCCCCACTGTGTTGCGTGTTAGGTCTTTATGATCCAAAGCTCCGCGTAGAATCCCCTAGGTCAAACTTCTTCCTCAATGCATCCGGGAAGTACCATACGCCCACAACCTATAGATCCATGTCTCAACAATTCTTCGCTCGCTCTATCTGCTCTCACTCTCTTGAACTTCTCTCATCGGCCGAGGTGTTGCCTGCTTAACCTGCCCAACCACATTTTACCTAACTACAGTTTAGTTACTATATTCCACTTTTGTTCAACCCCCCAATCTTGATCTTCCTCTCCGTTTTCGAGTTCATTACACAGTGCCGCCTTCGGCGAACGTTTTCGCTATACGGATCAGGAGCTTAGATCCGGGGATGCGCCAATTCGTGTTAACAAGCCATTTCTAGCGTCCCGTTCCCAATTCAAGCTGGCAACCTTCAGTGTTCGGACGTTGATGCAGATTGGATCACAGTCAGCCCTTACTCGCACTCTAGAAACTACGGCCATTGATGTCTGCTGTCTCAGTGAGATCCTTTTACAGGACTCTAGCACGACGCTGCGACTAGTTTCACCGTCTGCGAATTCTACTTGCATTTTCACTTTGCGTCTATCTGGAGATTCGGCCGCCGAAACCACTGGTTATGCTGACTTAGGGATCGCGTTGAACACACGTGCTGAGGCCGCGCTGCTAGACGATCCCTGTTAAAAGTCGACTATGCGCGATCCGACTTGAAACTTCAGTGCGACTGTCCAGGCGCGAAGCCAGCAGACGCTGTCTATTCATTGTTGCAGCGCACGTTCCCACCGATTGCAGCCTGGAGCCAGTTAAAGATGAGTTCTATGATCAACCGGCCGATTTTCTCCGTAAAAAGCGCCGTACCGACATCGTGGTGCTCGCCTGGGACTTTAACGCGCAGGTCGATCGACTTGAAGTTGACGAACGTGAACTCGGTGGTCAACACAGCCATGACATTCGCAGAGCAGATAACGGTGATCGGCTATTTTAGCTTTGCGCCTATCACAGCCTTTTTTTCGAGCATTGCCTGGATCCTGGCTTCAAAGCGTCACCTGGAGACCCCCATCATCTGGCCAGCCATGGACACAAATTGACCACTTAGCCATTAGCTATCGCTGGCGGTGTAGCATACAGAATTGCAGATTAATCTGGAGTACCTATCTCACTTCGGATCACACGCTGGTGTGTGCCAAAGTCGCGCTGCGTCTTGGTGGCTCCCAGCAGCGTCGCAAGAATCGGCTTGACGTAGCTAAGTTTCCTGCTCCGAACCTTCTCCGTGCATTTCAGGATGCATTAGCCTCACGACTGAAGACTACCTTATGCATAGACATTGAAACACACTAGACGCACATCCGCGGCGCCATGTTCAATTCTGCAATCCTGGTCTGTGGCTTCACCAGTAGTCCTGTCAACCTCTGCATCTCTGCATGATCCCTCCAGATTCTCGAAGCCCGTCGAGCAATTCCTGCTATCGTTAAATACTATTCACTACGCAAGGCTACTAACGCTGATCTCAAACAGCTTCTCCGGGAAGATCGCGAGGCCTGGTGGACGCAGCGGGTCATTGAGATGGAGCAGGCGGCCACCTCAGGGAATTTCCATAAGCTTTTCCTCTTGAGCCGATCTACTGGCGGTAAAAGGCCGACTCTAAGCGAAGTTTCATGTGAAACCAATGGCGATACAATCCACTGACAAAAACGCCGACTTGAGCGTTGGGCCGAGCATTTCGTGCGGCAGTTTAATTGGCCAGCAACACCAATGAGCCATCATTCTGGAGTCCAGAGCACTACCAGGTGTGTAGACGTTCCACCGCCATCCGCCACTGAGGTTACCCACGAGCTTCGCCTTTTAAAATGCTACAAAGATCCTGGCCCAGATGAACTCCCTGGCACTTTTCAAAGATGACGGCCCTTCACTTGTTCAGTAGTTAACTTCTCTCCTCCAAGAAATCTGAGTCACTGAAGTTCTCCCATCTGATCGGAGCCCAGCGGATATCGTACCGGTCTTCATAAAGGGTGCCCGAACTGACTGCGCCAATCACAGAGGGATTGTTCTCATCTGTGTTGCTTCCAGAATTCACACAGCTTTACTTTTAAGGAGGCTCAACGTGGCACGCAAATAGAGCAAGCTGCGTTCCGCTCAGATCGCAGTCGCATCGATCACATCTTTACACTCCGCCAAATACTCGATCCTCGTCAAACATTTGGCTAGTCAACGATCGTTGTCTTCTTAGATATACAAGCCGCGTTTGATTCAGTTGACAGAGCTGCTCTCTGGAGTTGTCTACCGGGAAAGTTAGTGCCTGAGAAGTTTGTCACCTTACTTCAAGCCATCTACTCTCAAACCTCGGGCCGAGTGCGGGTGGCCGGTGGACTTTCCCCCCTTTTGGTATCAACAGTGGCATGAGACAGAGTTGCCCAGCATCCCCCTACCTGTTCAATTTCGCTATAAACGGAATGTTGGATTGCTCTGAAGTACTTGGAACCCAGCGGCGTCAAGCTGCTTTCGAGGGACCGACTTCGTGATTTGGAGTGTGCAGACGACATCACTATAATCTGCGCTTCCTCACAAGCGGCCTAAAATGTCCTGTGTAGATTAGAGATGTCTGTCTCCCTGTTTGTAGCAACCTTCGCACCATCGAAATGAAATGTTTTCCTTCAGAGCTGGCTAGGTCTACTCCTAATCTAATCCTGATAGGTCATTCATCGGAAGTGGTGTATAAGTTTGTTTACTTCGGTAGCTGGAAACACTTTCGGATATGGCAAGAAATCATGCAGAATTGCCGACTTGTTGTGACCCACCATTCCCATGAACACCGGTTTTTTCCGCTCCATCTTCGTACATTGTATTTCCCATTCGTTTTGGCACTATGCCACTTGTTCTGTTGCCCGTGTTGAATATATATATGGGCAAAGGTTGCCGAGAAAATCATGAAGAAGAGATTGATGCAGTTGCCATCGACAAAAGAGCTCCTGATGCTCGCACAGCACGATTTCATGCAAGGCCGCTCATGCATTACAAACTTGCGTGTGACCAGGCATGAATGCTTTCAGGCAATAAGCAAGTAGAAGTCTGTCGATGTGATATTCATCGATTTCAATAAAGCATTCGAAAAGGTCAGCCATAAGGTCATATTTCACAAACTCAGGATGCGCAGTCTCGGTGGCTCACTACACCAGTGGATCCGCGAATTGCTTGGTGGACGAAAGTGGAGGGTACAGGTCGACAACCATCTAACTGTCTGGTATCCCTCTAAAATTGGCCTACCTCAAGGCACTGTGTTTTGACCCAGTCTGTTCTTGATCCGCATCAACGATGTACCTCAGCTTCTGCGGTCGCCGTGTGCCTTGTTTGCGCACAACATGAATATTTGGAGAGAAATTGACGCTCCCGACGACTATGGCTAGACCACAACCGCCTATCCATATGGCCTGCAGAAGTTCATTGGTTTGTAAAGAACAGAAAGGCAATCATTCGTCAGCCCCCGGTCAACTCGGCCAAGTCTGTGTTTATGATCCTGGGGAAGGGTGCTGACGGCTGAATCTACACCCTTGATGACCAATCGCTATATCCCACACTCTCCGTGAAGGACCTAGGTGTACTCTCACGCTACGATTTGAAGTCCGTGGACAACACGAACAGGCTATATCGGAACGGACTGCACATGCTTTGGGCGCTCAAACCTAGCTTCGGCACGGTCTGTAGAGGTTACCGCTCACCTCTTCTCCTCCATCATTAGACCAATGCTAGAGTACGGTTCACCCGCCTACCTTCCGATTAGCTGAGGCGAGGCACAAATGATCGAAGGTGTCCAACACGTTGCTACTAGGCTCATCGCGAGTTTGCGTGGTTTGTGATATGAAGACCGGTGCGAGAAACTAGGACACTACACCTTGTCCTACCGTTGGGTGCGAGTCGGTCTCGTTATGACCTACTATATTCTACATCTCGGTGATTTCCCCATGCTGAGGCCAATGCTGCACTTACGTGGGCTATGCAACACATGCGGACACATACAAACTTGTGGTGCCGGATGTGAACCGAGTTCCCCACCAACTGTGCTTCTAACGGAAAGTGGTGAATATTTGGAATAGTTTGTCTAAACATGTGGAGGCCACATTTGTGCAGCGGTTCAAAACATTGTTAGGTTTTTATTTTACCACTATTGGATTCAGAGAACGATTGCACACTTACGATGACATATCACATTTGTGCGTCGTGCAGTACCGTGGGTCAGATATTTCAAATGTTACGTGAGAACGATAACGATATTTACGGCTGATAATTTTCATACGTCTCACCATATTTCGAAAGGGTTGTACAGAATTCATTTCTATTTACGCTATAATACAGTATTCATTAACGTACATCATCACTTGATTTAATAAAAGAATTGGTCAAAATTATGTTTTCATTTATTTGAATTATCGAAGGTGTTTAAAAACAGTACCCACTATCTGCAATTTAAGCAAACACGCGATAGCTACTTAGCTTTTTATACTACATTTTTAGATGATCGTTTATAGTGAACCCACTTTGTGGGCAACATGCTTAAAAATATTGGGAACCACTGGTCTACACAGCCCCGAAAGTGAGTGAATAGAGACAAGTACGTCGCACCAGGCGCTTTTGTTGGCCCAGCAACGCACGACTACAGCATTGTTACGCCTCACTTATGTACCAGGATTAGTAGTGTATGTGACTTTTCATGTAGCACAGTGTGCGTAAACCAAACCAGGAAGCGAGGCGTAAGTAACTGTATTGGACACAATCTAAACGGACCGTTTCGAAAACGCTATTTAGAAAAGTCGATACTGTGCGGAGGCTGGTCAGAAATGTGAATTGCGAAGACTGGTTGAATCATGTGCACTAGAATGAGTGCGAATGTCTTAGCCTTACATGGTTTCGTTTGTGAGTACATGCGTCCCTTAGCTACTATTCACCGGGGCGTTACTGATTCAACATGCAAACACTGTTCATTCGTTTGGTCCAGCAGCATTTGCTTAGTGTGACCTCTCTGAAACGAGTGCTCTGAAAACGTGTACCGGCCGCTAGAAATGACCAAGCTTTACAGTAGAATAATCCATCATTCGGGCACATTTCGTATCGAAATCTATCTAACTCCATCACACCAACTGTAGTAGTGGCTTCTCAGTTATTACCAGCAAGTCAATACGACCTACTAAACTTGCTTCTTAGGTTCAGCTGCTCGCATTTAAATAGTCAGAACAGGAACGAAATGTTATTATGGAACACATTGGTAGTGGTTATCCACAAATACATTAATCATGTTTAGTGATCAGTGACCAAGATTTGCACCAAATCAACTTAACTGTTCAACTCGATGTATCGGGGCTCAATTCATATACACCGGAACATTCCGTAATCAGAATGAATTTACTCTTCTACGGTAATCGCATCTGACAAACTACGATCATACTCGCGTAGAGTCAACAACCGATAGAGTCGCTGTTTGCTGCAAACTTCTTTCGCTTGAGACAGGTTACTTTTTGCCGTACTACCCCTTCCTCTCCTTCACTACCCACAGGTCTACAGTTCTTTCTTTTCTTGTGAATACTTCATCACCGATTACGCTTGTGTTTCGTATTCCACAGGGTAGCCATCACTACATTGGTGAGCGATCGTTGCCCTCCGCTCTTTCATATGTTCCGCAATTATCAGTCTCCACGAGTACGTCTCAAACGACTGTTACAGCAGAAGCAGAGGGCATCGGCAACTGCAGTGCCAAGCAAGAAGAAGCGTCCGACGAACAACAGCACCTCGACTGCCAAGTGCGCAGGTAGTGAGACAAAGAGTGTCGCCGGTTCTTCCTCCGTGCTCAACGCACTTATGAGCGCCTCCGGATTTCTCATCGGTGGTGATTCTAGCAACCCGGTTGCCCCCGTAGAGAACGAAGGCGGCTACAAGTTCGACCCACTGATTCCTGACTCAGAGCAGGTGACTTATTGTGACACTTTTGCATTTCTGCGTGCATTTTCCCTAGCGACCCTCCTTTTTGATCTGTTTGCTTTCAAATGGGCTTGCAACTTCAATCGGTATTCGTGATTTATAGGCACTGTGAGTGTCACTGATAAACCTTCGATGCTTATGCGAGTCAATGTTTACACAAGCTTTTTGTTTTAGCAGTTGACCAAAACCGTCATCCCCGTGGTCGGCTGATGCCTCACATTCTCTTTGGACACCTTCTAGTACGACATTTTATATCTGCGCTGTGCTCTCGGTCATATACTTCGATCGCTCCAACGACCCTTCTCACAGAAAAATATTCTTCGCTAACAGCAACTGCTTACAAATCGGGTGGGTATAACTCACCCAACTGTCTTCGCTCGCTGCACTACGGTTTCCCCCTAGTCGACTTAGGTACCCCTCAATTACCACCATTGTCATTAGACATCGTACGAGCAGATACATGTTTTTTAGAACAGATAATAGATCATGTATGCGGCACCGTTTGATCACATCAGTTGTACGTCGGCCTTTCGAACAGTCATTTGAAACAGCTACTCATGCAGTGTATTAGCAACATACAATTTCAGTTTAATGGGGTAGTATACAGACAAAAGGACGGGGTAGCGATGGGCTCACCACTAGGACCACTGCTGACAGATGTATTCATGAGCAAATTAGAAAACAACTATCTGAGCGTAGTCATTAGCCTATTACCATATTACGGTCGATATGTGGATGATATATTTTGTGTGACTGTCGATATTTCACAGAGTACATGTTATCCCATCTTAACCCAGCGCACGACAATGCTAATTTCACCCTCGAATCCGAACGCCATGGTACGATGTACTTCCTAGACGTCCAAATCAGCAGATCAGATGGGTTGATCCAACGCAGGGTGCACAGAAAAGCCACCTGGAATTGACATCATATACATTTTTCCAGCTTTGTCCCAGTAAACCAGAGGCGGAACTTGATTAGATGTTTAACCCAAAGGGCAAGAAGGATATGTAGTGATGACACGCTTCCGTATGAGCTGAATTTCTTAGCTGGTCTTTTGGAGAGAAACGGCTGTCCCGAAAAGTTTGTTCGGAGAAATATGGAGTACCGAGAATCGAGGGCTAAAATCGATTCGGGCGGAAAGAAATTAATTGATCTGTTTTTGCCATCCAAAAGGGATGGAATAGCGCAGGCAACATTTAATAAGCCATCCGGCGTCATAAACCATATCTACTACGCAGCTAGCTTACGGCTAACATTTGCTACAACGCCAATCATAAAGCTTTAACTCAAGGACATACTTCGTTCTGTGTATACTCCTTCACTTGTTCATGTCGCGCAAGATGTGTCGGAAGAACAATTAGGAGACTGCCTGTGAGAGTCCGTGAGCATTGCCCGACTTGGAAGTGTGGAGGTGGAAGGAAAACAGTGACGAGTACCGCGTTGTGGCACATTTAATTGTTTGTATCCACCAAATTGATACGTATCAGTGTTTTCAGCCCATTTAACACCATAGTGCTGTTAGTATGGTTCAACATGGTATTGATGATCCCATTGGCCATTGCTTCGGCAGTGCAAGGCAAGTATGCATCGGTATGAGCATGACACGACAAATATTAATAATCCGCGAAGGCACAAAGTTGTTACAAGTTTACCAGCAACATATTGGATTTACTTATGTTTGTTGCGATGTGACGAGTTTGTAAATGTGCCACTGCATTTGTAGCTATGTTCTGTGAGGTCGTCAGTGTGAGAAAGGATCAAGAGAACTCTCTTTACGAAATGACTGGCTTCCCTGGAGTATATATGATCATTTGGATAAGCAAAGGACATTGGCTTAATCTAATGGAGAATCACCACCGCCACGTTACAGTATCGTTAAGCAGACGTTTGTGACCTTTTATAGGGGGAATGCTTGCTAGACGAAAACCCACGACATCCTGTAACATTGCTGCCGGACCATTCATCAAAACGGGCTAGACCCGAACCATTCAGTTGGCACCGCGTGGAGGTTGTCCGACAAGCCATCTTCGGCTTAACTCATTGCCACATTCCTCTTTATGTGTGTTCTATCAATCATACCACTCACCATTTGAGCGGTTTCAGTTCCATACCTCTGCTCAACTTTCTAACTTTGTTCTCCACATAGTGCTGTTCCGTTATCATACATTGTGAAAAGGGCGTGTACTGGGGGACCGAATTGCGTCTATATTACCTTTCAGGCTAATGCTTTCGTTGCACCGAGCCAACCTCATCACTGTCCCATGCACTCTAAAGGTCAAAAACCAGGGTAGCTATCAGTGTCGCCGATTCCCACCCGATGAGGTCTCCAGCCATCTGAAGTCTTGTCCTCTTAACTCCTGCCTCATCATCTGTATGTGATTTTCTCGAAAAGCCGGTTTAACAAATAGGTTTTCTTTCAGCTTTTCATCATCACGCTGCTGTAAACCAGAGTGAAGTAGCCTTCCCAACATTTGGCAGCAGTTGCAACGGTGCTACTGATGGGACTTGTTTGGTTGATCAGTGCCGTGCATCGCACTTCGGGTACGCAGTAAGAGTTGTTGAGACGAAACGCAATCACTTTTTGCCACCGCAATCATGCGGTATCTGGTCCCTTTGGAGTGGATCTCCTCTACCACGCGGTAGATTGGGCGAAGGGCTCCCCGGCCAGATGCACGACGATGGGAGTGGTACTCTACACACATTGTGTAACGGAATCTAGCCCTCTTCCGTCCCGTCGCTACCCACACGATATCGTCAGCGGAGCACTTACCCAATGGCGATTGCTCACTCCATCCATTTGCTGGGTCACTCTTGCTATGAGCACATGAGCCAGTAACAAACCGGTCTTTCTAATGGTATTACTAATCAGCAGAACGGCACTTATCATCGCATCTGCAGGTCATCCGTTGATAAGCCAATCCGCCTACCTGTACACTCGGTGTAATCGCCGACGTGATTGATTGTCACTTTGACTAGAGTACTTGTAAGGAAAGATTACTGGAATTACTTATATCCAAGTGTGAACATCGAAACAGTATAGTTGTTTTTCACCTCGGAACTTATGGTGTCGTAAAACTTCACGTTTTGGTGAAATGTTATTCCGTCAACACGATATGTATTTCGACGATTTCCCGCCCCCCACACTCCCTAGCGAGGTGTGGTCGTAGCTTGGTAATGCGAGACCATTTATTTCATTGGTACATGTGCACTTTTTCTCTTTCCACTTGTGCTGAAGCTGTTTCAGACCATCCGTAGCCGATAGTGTTAAATGATGAGAATGCCTTTATTCGGATACATAAGGCCCCTCTTGTATTGGAGCGAAATTTGTAGACTATGTGAATAAGCAGCTCTCATCTCCTCGGTCACTGCAGTTCGGCCAACGTGCTTGCCAGTTACAGGATACAAAAAGAGTTACCCATACCTAACGTCGGTCGCAAAAGTGCTGCTGCACACACACACACGCACCACCGTGAAATCCAAACCGGCATCCTTTTGCTCAATTTGCTATCAAGTTAATTCCGGATTGACTCGGAATGTTCCTATGTGGTACTCCTCTCTCTAATCTTTGTGGCTTCTTTGTAATTTGTTCTATACGACGCGCGTTAGTTGCCACGATGAGCCGACCCATATCAGTCACCATTGCCTCAGTAACTTAATTGTCGGGCCTACAACCTATTCTGTAGACCTCGTAATTGGCTGAGAATGTCGACTCAAACTCTCGCCTTCGGACGCAGTGTTATCTGCATGGGACAACGTTTTTCACCGTCACTTACGTTTTCCGTGCTCGGAAGATCGCTCAGTACCAGAGCGCCCAAGGACAGCTAGTGTGTCGGCTGTTATGTCCTTCCTCCTCAGAGCTACTAGACTATTACCGTCTCTTCTGAACAATCCCATTTTGCTCTATATCTGATACCATCTCGATTTGTTCTCATGACTGATCTGTTTTTCTGAATATCATCCGAATTCTATATTAAGAATATTTTGTTGCCTTATCTAATCTTTCCCCAATCCCTCTTACCGCTAGCTCGTTTGGATGGCTGCTCGCGCCACCGGTGCTGCACCCACCTACTTCCGGCCATGTGGTCGTTTCCTAGACGGTGGTCTCATATCGAACAACCCGACGCTGGACCTTCTCACGGAATTGCAAGAAATGCACATGGCTCAACAACTGCAAGTGAGTTCTCAACAATTTGATTTTTTTTCTACTCAGACATGGAATCCAACTTTGCGTCACCCTGCTGCCGGTACCATATGCCATCTCATGTTGGTGGTCGCAACACCAACTGTCGCTTCCACCTGGGGCATAACTTGTTAGGTATGCCACGTGCAGCGTCCGTTGATGTCACCACATCAGAGTGGAAATTTCCATGATCTGATCCACTGGGCCAAACAAACAGGAAACAGCACTGGGAAATTCATAAAACATGCTTCTCTGCCAGTAGCCATAGAGTTGCAGCAATACCAGCACGCGTAGCATGGAGTTCGCTCTATGTTGAGCGAGATCAAGCACTGCGGTAACTCAATCCTTTAAATTAGAGAGTTTATCAAACAAGCAGCCTTTGGTAGTAAAAGTGATCCGCCCCGCCATTTATGGATGCCTACACAAAGCCGGTGGTGTTGACAATCTGAAATTCGTGAATTAGTAATTCGCACTCTGACGATTTCGGATTTTTTTCTACATATAGCTCTTGATGCTGCAAACTAAGCTATCCACTTTTGAGACTTGGCCCGTAGACTAAAGGTAATGAGGTTGTCTTGTAATCCGACGGCGCGGATTCGTGCCTACGTAGGAACAGGGCGACCCTCGCAGTATTCTCAGCCCGCATGCGACCGATGGTGGTTGCACCGCAGCGAAGCGACGTTTCTACGTAGCAGCGTACTGCGGATGCCTTTCTTTTCTCTTTCTTCTGTGTTAGTCGAAGAACAATGAAATCGATTGACGTCGGCCTTTGTTCCTAATAGTCATTGGTCGGAGTTTCGAGTAAAAGCATACCACTCCGAGCTCAGCTTTCTTACATGTCTCAGCAAGCAAGTTACTGTCTGTAAATTTTCCGAAAATTTCGACAGCTGACCGAAATACCCGGATCCAGAATTCATAGGCAATTACAGACTGGATTCCGAACTAGACTATAACGAGACCATTGGGCTTTCTCCGCCACATGTTATCGCATTGGCTGAAAATCACCTTCCTGTGTGGTTGTTTATCTAGCCTCGAAAAGACCATTGTGTCTAAATATCATCGGTCGCTAAATACGCCTGTTGCACCTTGTTAGCTGCCCTTATTTTCTTTCCATATCTCTCTTAACGTGTTAACCACATGTTCATCGATATCATTGTTCCGGCGACGGCTTCTCCTTTGGATGCAGAACAAACCGGTTACTCCGCTCGCCGTGGTCGTCTCCCTTGGCACTGGCCGCATGCCAGTTGAGCCCATCGAGACGGTCGATGTGTTTCGACCACAGTCGTTGATGGATACATTCCGCTCCGCCATGGGTTTCAGTTCATTGGGCCGAATTATCGTCGAAGTGGCCACCATGTCCGAGGGTAAGTCGCTTTACATAGTGCGATGTGCCTTAGTGGGCATCGGTCCACTCACCGTACATGACATCCTATCAACCATGCTGTACCGTACTAAGTGCTGCGTAACAGACCATACAAGGAACTTATCCTATGTACACCATTTGAAAATCCCTTACTACCTCGTCTTGTCGCTTTATATGTGAACGTGCGAAACCTGACCATGTTTTTCGACAGTTGCACTGATCTATCTTGTTTGGGCTCTGTCAGCAGATCTGTCGTATTTCATGACTTTAAACCGTCCCTTAGTGTTTTTAAATCCCCGAACTGCGAATCATCGCTTCCAGGGATAAACTGCGGGTAGTCGTTACAGACAAATGGTTGTATGGCACTGAAACACTCTAAACGCCACGTAACCACCATCAGTCTCGATGGACCAGTTCGGTTCTTTTGAACAACTATGATCCGAGCACTGAAGCACGGCGGATCCGGTTACCAGGACTCGCGTCTCCAGGGAGTTGATGGTATAAGTAGAAGTTCAGCACACCTGGAATCAGTCAGACAGCCATTATTCCCCTCGTGAAAGCGCTATACGGCCGTTTCCTCTTTTCGGGAATCGTCAGCAATGTGTGGTGAGGGGCCAACTGTGTCCTCTGCACGTGAGTAACGTGCAAGCCGGTGGATATTGAGCGGCGTTATGTCACATCTGGTCACATCGGTCGTTACCATCAACATAGCCAAGTGATCTCCATCACTGATACTAGTCGGGTTTCGTGTATTAACCCCACAGGAGCCAGACGATTCCAGAGAGGATGGAACGGTGGTATAGTGCTTTTATGGGACTGTGATGGTTCTCTCACGCATTCTAGGTTTCACAAACTTCTATTCATACTAAATAATCATGTGACAATCGTTGCATGCCGCGACTCAGTAGGCTGGCAGCCCCAACGTCCCTAGATCGAATCGCTGATCTGCAATCAGCCTATCTGGCGAGTACAAACAATCACGAAACCTGCCGTAAAATGCATTGTCGCATGCGGGCAAAACGCAATACCTATCTGCCAGTAGTATAGTGGAGACATCTACGAGGCAAAACGCAAGTGAAGTACGACGCAAAATTGGGTCCGGCGAAAGTAACTAGAATCAATCGGGATAGCTTAGTAACAGCTTGATGCGAGAATTTCACTGACTAAGTGACAGTCTCTAACCGCTGATGTGGACCATTTTGGGCCCCCATCCTCAAAGTCGGTATACACCAGTCTGACCCAGTCTCCCAGTCAATTTCCTCATACTTTTGTGCCACGTCATGAACTGGCCATCTAGCGGTTTCGCCCACCTTGGTGCAGAGATAACATATAATGCACGCAGAGGAAACAGGTATACGGATGACATGACCTAGCCAGCGTAAGCGGTTGAGCCTTAGCGTACACACTCGAGTGAGGCACCGGAAGGTTTCTTGCCAAAAGACAATTGGCAGGCCTCATCGTTGATCGCTTGGTATTCCCATCAGATGTAAGCAAAATACTCTGAGAGCACCAGTGATCATAAACAGTTGATACCTTAGTGCCTTCTGTGCTAATTAGCCTATTCTCTGATCCATACCATAACACCGGCGTCAGTACAGCGTTATGCGCCTCCCCCTCAAATAATTGAGCCCCTGCAAAGCAACGTGGTGTTTGTTGGTACATGAAATAACCCCCTCAGAGATGTGACCTTCATAGGTGACAACCTTATCGAGTTACGTGAACTGGCTGACCACCTCCAGTGACTGATCGATGGTGCCTACGATTTGTGGTGCGTGGGCTCAGCTCTATAACAGTACCTTGCACAATGAGGTTACGAAGCACGTATCGAAGCGTGCAGCGCCGTGCGTCAAATTACTTCGTACCGCTTGTATTGGCGCTGTGTCGTCCACATTCTCAACGAAGTCATTTGGTAACCTGGAGGAACCCGCACTCCATGCTGTAACTTATGATCATTTTGAGCACAACGTTGGCGAGGAAAGGTGATGTGGAATAACCCTGGCGAACCCAACTTATCGTGGGAAACTCAGGAGACATTCTCTTTCACACCCTTCCAGGCTTCGGGAGCCCTGGTAGAGAGACTTCAGCATGAACACGCACTTCACGGCTAAGGCCGTAATACAAGCTGACACGATCTACAGAGTTGAAGGCTTTTTCGATTTAAGGAGAATTACTATATAGAGTTAGAAACCATGTGCCGTTCGTTCTTCCCCAACAAATGTTAGTGCATGTCACAACACGTGAGTTAGGTTGGTTCACTGTTAGAGCATAATCTCGCCAATTGGTCCCCTTGTCTCACTATTTTGCCCAGACTGTTCGTCACTGGCCAACACCTGGTTGTGTGTGTGTGTGTGTGTGTCAGATAATGAAAGCTACTTTTCCATTATGTTTACACCTAACGTACCATAGCAACCATGCGGAGACTTTATACTATTCGATTAATTCGCCAGGGTTTTAGCTCCTGTCGCATAGTCTCAACAAAAGTGTTAAACTTCACCATGGGAACCGAAGCACGCCCATAGAGTGAGCTAAAACTCGTGCCCAACCACATGACGGCGCATTTGTGACATCCAGACTGCAGTCGCATTCTGTGGATTGACATTCCCACGGACTCATGGTTTCATTTTGCCTTCCTCCTCTCACAGGTCCGGTGGTCGATCGAGCAAGCGCATGGTGCTCGTCCCTTGGAGTTCCCTTCTTCCGTTTCAGTCCCCGTTTATCTCTCCATGTCACATTGGACACGATCGACACCAAAATGCTACTGCAGATGGTTTGGGAGACTGAAGCATACCTCTACAAGACACGAGAGCGCATCAAGGAACTTGCGTCCATACTATGACAAGACAATGTGGAGGCTGCGCTGCGCTATCGGCCAGTCACCCATACTCCCTTCGCCACCAACTACGGTCTAATGAGACCATTTCCTTTTTTTTGTTACATCAGTCTTTCAGATGAACCGATTTCTTATACTCTTATTTTTGTCAAAGCACTGGATCCCTGTACCCTCCGTCCACGTAGCGTCATCAGCTTCTTTCACATCCGTCTTGCACCCGCAAAACTATCCGGTCTTTGCATTATTAGATTTTTTAAATACTTTTAATTACTGTTTTATCTTTACCGCCGCTCTCTCTATCAAACACGAATACGATGCCGCGTATGTGCTTCGGATTGAGTGCGCAGATCCAAGCACCGTTTCGCGTTTGTTTTGATACAGTGCTCGCTTTCTATTTGGTTTTGCGGAGATGAGAACTTTCTATGTGCCCCAGAGTAGGTGCTCTATTCTAAATCTGCATCGCTTATATATTACCGAGCTATTTTTTCTTACGACTGTTTTCATCACTACTGATAGCGTCTTTTTGCACCATCTCACACCCCGGCATATTCGTACCAATGAACCAAATGAGAACAAATACCACCGCTCCACAGCACTTCAACCGATACGGATTGGGAAACCAAATCTATGCTTAGAAACTCGTGCGGACCAGGATTGTGGAAACTGACCCTTCACCCTTATATTCCGTTATGTTCTCGTTTTTTATCGGGCCTTTTTTGTGTAAACCCCTTATCTTCGCTCATTTATATTTGAAATCTTTTAGGCATTGTTATGCGGCAACTGGGTTCACCTTACCTACCTCGGTGCACACATCGTAGTTGACTCTTTAAACTCGGTTAGTCGCGCAAGTTCCGCTTTCATAGCGACAAAATCCTTGATTTAACTACTGTACATATGTGAACCTTGATGAGCTCTGATTTTCTTTGGTAAACTCCGGAGCGAATCCGATGATTGCAAGTGTTTTGGACTGAATCGAAGTGTGCGTGCCATGAAATCAACTGCACTGCGTGACTGGATGGCTTCCATCCACATGCCTTCTGGAAATATTCCCTCGTATCTGTATATACGGTGTGTGGATGGTGCATTGCAGATGACCCATAGTCCGACCGTGGATTCAAGTGTTTTTTGATCATTCTCAGTCACACATGGATTTGGGAAGGAATGCTGCCAGCCGGTTCTACAATGAGTAGCATACATTTGGCACAATGCACGCGCGAATAAGTGGTTGCAATGACAATAGATTGAGAAAGTCCGATAATGGATGCTACCCTAGCGACGGCCTAACCCGGACGGGGCCTTTCACTGGAACATGAATCATACTTTATCCGCTGCGGATTCATCAGGTTTGACTAATAATTTTCGACATTCACTTCGGTTAAATTATTTGCAACGTCATTTTTGTATAGAAATTGGTACCATCTTTATTGATCTCGCACATTCAAAAAATCGTCAAATGACGTTTTGTAACTTGACAAATCATTCTCCGGGTCGATAAACTAGGCTATGACACTATACCGTCAAAAGAATTGCAGGCTCTGGACAGCCTATTTGATAGAAAACTGTGATCCCAAAGCCACTTTTTCTCATTTATACAACTTTACTTTTCAAACATAAAAATCTGCGGACGTAGATCGTGAGATGACGGCCGGACGGTTCCATCAGAAGGTCTGTCTACAGAAATCCGACCTGGACTGGCCAATATTTGCATTTTATGAGTTTCAATCCAATCCAACACAAATGCTCTCTTGTCCGGACACTCTTTTATCGGACCAACATAATTTGTACCCCCAGACACTACAGAGGCAGAAAGGAACTTGCTTGCAATCCAACGGTTATCCGTATAAACCTTATTGGGCGCCACTGTAAAATAAACAAGCAGCATCGTACGTTAACAGACTGCCAATTAGAAATAGCCTCCTTATATCCAATTAGAGTATCGACCTAGTAGTCCAAA
Source organism: Dicrocoelium dendriticum (assembly GCA_944474145.2). Lineage (NCBI taxonomy): Eukaryota > Metazoa > Platyhelminthes > Trematoda > Plagiorchiida > Dicrocoeliidae > Dicrocoelium > Dicrocoelium dendriticum. The sequence continues at coordinate 75,375,111 of OX104071.1, read as the reverse complement.
GGGTGGTAAACAATGTAGCATGTTAAAAGAGAATCGACATAAAAGGTGATAGAAACGCAAAATACTCACATACTGACCTATAGAAGTGTGAGAGAGTGCACACTAGCAATAACGGCTGAATAAGTATGTATATTTATGCAAAGCGTCCTTGCACCGCATTGCACCAGTTGTCTGTTACAACACAACCATGACCCCTTGATTCGTGATATTGAGCAGCGCAGTGAGCTAAAGCTAAGCCACCGAGAAATCCTAGAATATCAATTGTACTAGCGCATGTCTGGCCTGCTGTCTACAATTTTAAACCCTGTATCTATTTGAGATAGGCTGCATCGGGCACCCTGCCGAAGTCTTGATGTTCATATCAATGTCACATGACCACAAGTTGTACATATCTCACAGACGCCACAGTGATCTGATACGGCACTCATCAAGTCTAGATAGGTGTAGTCTTCTCTTCCAAACACCAACATACGTGGAGCCGAAGGGCCATAGTACAAGCGAAATGCGTTGTGCATAAGCCAACATGTGAACACACACACACACACAGCTTCTTGGCATTGAGATGTCCTGAGACAACTAGAGCCTGGTCGGCAGGTGTGTGCCCGGAATTCTCTATCATATATCTACCATAAGTACTACCACATGCGGCTTAGAAGATTTGAGATATACAACGACAATTACAATGCACAGATCTATATGTCAATAACGAGGGTGGGTCGCTTCTATTAATATCTTGACACCCGCTCTGAAAGTCAGGCATAGTGTACCTAGATACAAATGAGTGAGCATTTCCCACAAAATCCGTGCCTCAATGTAGAAGAAGGCCATAGGCCACATTTCACATCGCAAAAGTAATATATATATATGCTTAGCGTTTCCTCCGTAATAGTGTGTAAACATGGTTAGCTGCTTCAAACTTAGCGACAACATGGCTACTATTGTCAGCGTTCTCGGATTAAACTATACCAGATCGCATTGCTGCATGGTTTTACTATTTACAAGTGGGACGGTGAACAGTCCTAGAATAGGCTCCACAATAATAGACGCAAGTTATATTACGGCATAAACCAGAAGAGAGGGCGAAATTGATGAGCGCATATGCAAGCGTATCCTTTCTTGCTACTGCCTACTCTGATATTGGTATACGTGTGGTGAAGTCTTCACACATAATCAAAGTGTGTGAGTGTACCACAACCGATAAAAGCAGTTTGAGATCTCTGGACCAATTCAGACGTTAGAAGCCACTGAGTTGTGTTGGATAATAGTGATTGAAACCCAAAAAAAAATAATGAACAAATTAATATGGCCCATTTCCCAGTGGGCTGCTGAGATTTCAACTGTATAATCTGACCGCCATCCCGCAGCCCTGCTCACTCAAGACGATCTATCCAGAAGTTCTTGCCTAAGGCAATACTATAATTCAAAAAGGAGTACTTTAGCGATATCATATCACATGACAGTAACAAAAAAATAGTCGTGGGAACAATTCAGGTAAAAATACATTATTTCTACTCAAATATTGAGCAGTCCAGTCAAACAGTAGTGATCCATTAATATGCCTGCAAATCTTCTTTTGCAACGTATAGAGTCATACCGCTCTAGTTTATACGAACCTCCGGAGAATGATTTGTCAAGTTACAAAACTTCCTTTGACGAATTTTTTAAATGAGCGAGATCAATAAAGATGGTACCAATTTACTAAACAAAAATGACGTTGCAAAAAAAATTAACCTAAGTTAGAAAAGACGACACAATTATAAGTCGAAACCTCGATGAGAATTTCCCGCATCTGGATCTAAAAATAGTATAATGATAATTATACTAACTTTCTCCAACGTAAGAGATTACCCCGGAATACCGGGTAAGTACGCCGTCTATAGCTCAAGGCACTGGTAAGCATTCCAATTATTCACGAGTTGCACACTTCTTATCTCACAGTCTATAAGTCATAATGCAATATAACCACGATATCTTCCGACACGGCATTGACTCCTACCAGGACATCTATCTATGAGAGGGCCAAGATGACTATTCCCACTATCATGATCCTTGAGCGATCTAAAAATAATAAAAACACTGGCGTCGTGGACCAGCAATCTCCCTACCCTATCTCTCCAACAAAGGAACCAGTGATTGTGACTAGCGAGATGAAAAAATACACCACAGATCGGATATACTAATAGGATAACATCCATACTGCTCTAATAAGTTCAACCACCAACAAACCTCAAACCCGAACCGTAACTACAGGATGACGAGGAGGAAAATTTTCCAGAAGGACATGCATGGATGTAGCGACACAGATAACCAAACCAGTATCAGACATAGTCAGTGGCCAGTGTCTTTGATTACAAAAATCCGTTTTCTCACTGAGCACGTCACTACCATACGATTCCAGAGACCAAAAACAGCTATGTGCATCAATATAATCGGACATACGTGACTCTAGTGGCCCGGCGTTTAACCCAAGAGAAAAAAAACAGAGCTCATCAAGGGTTCCCAAAATATGATACAAGCTGATCAAGAATTAAATCAAGGAATTCTATGTCTGCTATGAAAAGCGGAGAATCTTCTATTTTAGCGTGCGACATAACCGAGGATCTATAAATCAACAAAAAAATAAAAGGTAAAAAAACAACAACAATGAGTACAACGTCAAAATAACTCACGTGAATGTGTGCACACCACAAAGGTAAAGGAGAGACAGAGTGACAACCCACAAGATCCGGCAAAACAATAGCCTAAGGCGGAATTAGGTTCCCACAGGATTGCTTAAGCAGCATTAGACTTAACAAATAACATAATAATGCGAGGAATACACAATCAAAATGGGTTTAACCCAACAACACTACATAACTTGAAGTAACTAATTGTGAGCGAAAAGAGTAGGGTATCAGGTTCCACAAATATGCCCGGTCCGACCACGTAAGTTTTACCTAAAGAGTCATAGATTTCGCGGATTCTACCTTTACAGATCCAGTAACTAAACTTCTGAGTGTGACACATTAGATGGCTAAGGCTGAGTGAGGAGCGCGTGTTACCAATCTATGTACTCTATCTACTATCAGCTTAGGGTATCCATTGGACTACGAAAATGGCCGTGGTTGTGAGATTGGGTGTGCAAAAAGCGAGAACCAACATCGAGTAAGATACCTGATGATAAAACAAGACGTAATAAGGGATAACAAAATCATAGGGTTTAGCTCGGTTATATATCAGCAGGCTGCTGAGCGCGAGAGGCAGATATAGACCATAGAGCAACTACTCCCTGGGCGTGGGGCCACATATAAAGATTTCTATCAGCGAGTGCGCATTCCTCACGCGCAAAACCAAAAAGTAAAAGCAAGTAAGCACTGAAAAATCCCCTCAAAACATAACTGCGACAACTGGTTGTAGCTTCTAGAGAGGAGATCTGCGCACATCAAAACTGCATAATCTAAGTCACCTAAGCACATACGCGACAACGTATTATCGATATATTGTAACTAGAGCAGGATGAAGCTGAGGCAGATGTCTGGGGGATAAAAGATGTAAAACAGCCAATACTAAAAGAATTTAAAAAATCTAAATAATGCAAAGACCGGATATTATATATTGAGGCAGTTCTCGCAGCAGAACTGTGGTATCTATGATAGAGAAACGAGGAAGTTATTCTCTTTGAGTAAACTGAAACGCTACGGTGTAAGACATGAGTGGCTACATGAGAATCACAAAGACTTTGACAAAAAAAAGTAGAAATAAGAGAAATCCAGGATTCATGTCCTGAAAATATGCCTCTGATAGTAATAACCACAAAAACAAAAACAGGAGTAAATTATAGCACGCTACTAGACGAATTTGAGAGTGGCGAAAGAGGAAGTGACTGTGCGGTGACGTGTGGTACCGTCGAGCTTAGACGAGAACTTGTCCACAGAAATGCTCGCTGCTAGCCCGTCACATCATTAGGATCAATATTGTCATAAGTATAATGTGAACGCAATTACCTTAGATCAGCCACTACTGAGAAATGTCCTTGATATAGAGAGTTTTCTTTGCAGTTCACGGACCCAAACCCTACACAGACGAGTAAAGCGACTATTATGGAGTCGATCGGTGCAGGTCCAATGTGACATGGGCGATAAAAAACGGGGACTAGAAACGGAAGAAGAGGTAACTACCAAGGACGGAGCACCATAGGGCTGCGCCTTTAGAGGATGGAGGTAATGCAAGCAAACGAAAACAGAGAACCATGAGTACCGGTGGGAGCGAGTGAGAGTGTCAATCCGTATCAGAGAAATTGCGACACTGTGCAGGTCTGAATGTCCAACATAATAAACAAACCTCTCGCCATGTCTAGATGCTCTCGACCTAAGTGTGGCGGCTCCAATGTTGGGGCCACGAGTTTTTAATCTCAGTATCAATGGGGTACGCGTAGAGCTTCCAGTTCCCATGTGTTAATACAAAGCTTTATAGCACTTAATGGGATGACGACTAGAAGAACGGATAAGTCATGCGACAAGGACGACTGGTAAAAAAAAACACCGAGAGGCTAGAATTTAATATACGTGAATAGTAAAAAGATCCTTCCGCAATGAGTTGCTATGTGATGTACGATCTCGAGATGAGATGGAAAAAACATGGAACATCTGCACATGAAAAGACAGCTTATCAATTCTATATCCAGCACTACAATAAAAACAACCGTAGAACAGCCCCCACACACATCAGTATCACAACCAAGAGCGGATGTTGGTAGCCAGTGCAACGAGACTACAACAGTTCTTGAATGGGCAAAAATCAGTGGCAAATACACAAAGTGTGTACCAAAATTGGTGTCTACTGAAATTAAATAGCACTAACAGTAGAACCAACCTAACCACAAACGTGATTTCGCAACTTGAGTACCATATGCAACTACCATAATCTGAGATTTGGGCAATGAATGAGAGAGTCAACTAAGCTACACCATGAGCGTTTTCTAAACTAAATGATGATCAAGTAAAGATCTCTCATAAACAGAATCGAACAAAAAGTCCTTCAACCTCACAAAATCTGAAGAGTGATCCCCCGCTTGATATAACGGGCCCGAACGGAATAGCCGAGAAGTGCCGTAGATCTCAGAATTCGCAGAATTTTGCTGAAATCTCTCTACCCAGGGCTCACCGAAGCCTGTAAGGTGTGTGAAACAGAAAGTCTAACCTCCAAGGATACCACTAAAAAGTTTGTGCGGTTCTCTTTGTCCGGCATCAACGTACGGTTATTTATTACCTAACAACATCGACTTTCCTCGCCAACGATTGTGCCCTCAAAAAATAGATGGCATACAGAAAATAAAATTAACAGCATGCAAGTTAAAGCGGTTCCCTCCAAAGTTTACCGGGCCTGATATATATATGACATATCTGACTTGATTCTAAAAAGTCGAGAAGCGAGCACAGCGCGCAAAAAAAGAAACAGCCGAACCGGCGAAATGCAGTAAGATATAAATATTGAACGCATAATCAAATCAATGGCATTGTGACAGGACGGACTTGCTATGCTTTTAACGTAGCAACCACAAGCTTGCTTCGTGAACACGCCTCACCTTTGTACACATAACGGTGTATCATTGATTATATACGCAGCTATGAAGCACGCACGCACCAGATCACAAAAATCCGAGAGTACGAGTTTTGTCTAAATAAAGAACAACCACGGCCGGTATTCTGCATCGATACACAGCTCAGACTAGGAGGCGGTGGTCAGCCATTTTCACACCGTTGTAACATTTAACGATAAAGTTTAGTACACGACACCATCATAAGAAGGTCACATCTACCTGAGGGGTTATTTCATGTACTCAACAAACCAAACACCACGTTGCTATCGCTTGCAGCGGGCTCAATTAATTATGTGAGGGGAGGCCGCAAAACGCTCGTACTAGACGCCGGTGTTATGGAATGGAATCAGCAGAATATGGGCTAATTAGACACAGAAAGCCACAAAGGTATCAACTGTTTTATGATCACTGGTGCTCTCAAGTATTTGCTACAACTGATGGGAAACCAAGCGATCCAAACGATAGAGAGCCTGCCAATTGTCTATTATTTAGGCAAAGAAACCATTACGGTGCCTCTGACTCGAGAGTGTGATAAGTACCTAAGGCTTACAGCTCAATCAACAAACTCGTTTACGCTGCTAGGTTCATGTCATCCGAATAACCTGATTTCCCCTGTTTTTATCCCCCTCCCTGTTTCCTCTGCGGATGCATTTATAAGTTATACTCTGTCACCAAGTGTGG